>CM034148.1:152161429-152761429 GCA_019776745.2 Taxus chinensis
TCATGACGGCTGGCAACTGGAACCAATGTGGCTTGTACCAGGGTTCATCATACCGAGTAAAGGGTTGATTTGTAAAGGAAGCAATGTATTTTGGAAAAATTTGAAAATTTTGTCCCAAGTAGCACAAGTTCATGCGGGACAATCGGATTCTAAAAGGATGAAATGGCTACAAGCCAAAGAAATTCAAAAAAGGTGGAAGTTTTTTATCCCTCATGGTATGTGGGATAGATACGAAAAAAGAACGTGTAATAATTGAAATTCCAAAATCGCCACAAGTTAGTGTATTGCAGATATGGCGGAAAAAAATTTCTGGGACAGCCGAGACATTAAAACCTGAAATCGCCAATCAAAGCTCTTGCTTAGTGTACTATGGGTTTTTCATAAAAAAATTTCCCAAGTCCCATAGGGATAAGTGAGACATCCAAACCTAAAATCACCACATGAAGAAGGAATCAAAAAAGGTGGATAAAATAATCCCAGATGGTCTGAGTACAACAGGGACATGAGTTCCTCGAAAACCCGGTATACCCGTAATATAAATATCAAGTCAGCGCCCGACCCCTGAACTTCAAACGGTCATAACTTTTAACTGAGAGCTTCATGCTTCAAAAAAATTGACTTCTAAGAAATGGCACAACATGCTATATGCAAAAAAAAAAAAAGAATCGTATCTAACTCCAAGAAAGTAAATTCCCAGTCTCGTAAAAGGCAAGAAATCCCTGACAAACTCAAAATAGCTGCTCATACTCAAAAATCCATAACATTTGTAATTCCTAACGAAATCACACAAAATTGGTATTTTTGGAATCATGATTCCAAGAAAACTTTAAAAAATCATGAAACTTAAATATAGATAAATTTTTATGGTGATTTTAAGGAAAAAAATGCAAGTTTCGTAATAATGTTTTATTAATGGTTTGATATGGATTTAATGAAGCATGGGAAGACATTTTTCACTACTGCAAGCTATGGAACACCATGGGGATCATTTTTCAAGAAACATACAATCATTTCATCTCATTTATGATATTTTCAAGTGGTTGGAAAACATATTTTTGGATTTCAATTCTCTCTCTTCAAAATTCTATAAATTGGAGTGTTGGGCCCATTGTAAAAAAAGGGGGGTAGTTTTTTAGTAGTAAATCTCAACAAATTTTGTTTTTTGAAGCCAATATGTTGTATGCCATTGTAGTGGAATCCTTGCATGGTGATACATACCTTTAATTTGTAATATATTGAATTGTCTATATCATGAACTAATAGATTCAAGCTTGTGGATGTATCTTTTTTTGTTGTGTTTTTTGCATTCTTCTTGTGCATTCAAACTTATTGCAAATATTTTGTGTATATTTTATGATATTAAAAGGATTCATTATCATTGTGTGTGTATGAATTATTTTTTTGAATGTAGTTTCTATGCTCTGGAGAACTGTTATCATGCTCTTTATTATGCACTTCACCTCCATTTTTCACTCATTGGAAAGATATTATCATTCCCTCCTTTTCTGGTGTGTCACCACTATTACTATAGGCTTTCCTTTCATGGAAATTCTCTCCCTTGTCCCTTGGAAAGAAATATTAGGATAAGAATTTTTTCTTGCATTACAGTAGATTGTGATAGGTACTTTAGGAGCGATAACAAACTTTCTCTGAAGGTCTACCTCAAGTAGAAACTTTGAGATAGTACCCATGTTATCCAATCACACTGTAAAATCAAGAAAACACACTTGTGTAAATGAAAGGGTGTTGTGATTTAGTGATAAAAATAATCAAATTTACTATGTAAAGATTATATAAAAAATCAGCTAGCATTTATTTATTTAAAAAAAAAAGTTATACCAAAAAAAGAGGCGTTGTTTTTTTTGTTTTAGCAATATGGATATGACTCATCCCTTGTGTAATATAAATGAAATATATATTAAATGGGGTGAGGGGTGGTGCCCCCACCCTAATATTTGTTTTATATAACAAAAGGGTAGGGTGGTAGCACTACCCCCCACCCTCAATTTCTTTATACACAGCCCCACCCAATTCTACAATTGCCCACTAATTTTCAAATCACGACATTTTTGCACAACCGAACCATATACACAACACTATAAAAATATAATAATATAATATCTATAAAGATCGTTCTTTTTTTGTCGCAAATTTTAAAATGAAACCCGTGTGATATTCAAATAAAAAAATAAAATATTATATTAATTTGTGTGTGTGTGTGTGTGTGTGTGTGTGTGTGTGTGTGTGTGTGCGCGCGCGCGCGGCTGCGCGCGCACAAGAATAGAGTCTCAACATGTGAAATTTCAGATGTAGGAAAACAAGATGGGGCAAACAATACCCATAATGGAAATAGAGTAGATCTCCCATTTAACAAAAAATATTACAAAAAAGTAGAGTTGTGCAAACCCTCCTTAGCTTTCATGGCTTCCATGGATTCCACTCCTTGTCTTTCTTCCAAACCTGTAAAACAAAATAGTACAAATCAGAGATTAGGGAAAGGAAAAGTTAATAAAAGAAAAAACTTAAGGATTTATAGGGAAACCTAGATCTAAGGGCTCATGTTGTTTGTATCTAATGGTGAATTGATTTAAAATAAAATTTTAAGTAAATAAATTTAAAGGAAAACTAATGGGGCTAAGAAATGGAATTAAAATAGGAAATATTTAAATGCAATAATGGAACTTCGTAATAATAATGAAATCGAAATATTAATTGAGGATTAAATTAGTAATAATTAGTTATCAATTTATTTCCGACTACCATAAAATTGTGTACAAATTTTAATTGGGAATTAATTAAATCATGTCTAATCTTTTACCCCTCCAACCTTTTTAAACAAAAGAAAAAAATTATGTAAATTTTTCCCTATTAAATTAATAGAGTTTCGTGTGATTTTGAACGTCAAAATTGTGGGCGTTACATTTGGTATCAAAGTTGGGGGTTCAACTCTAGAACCTCTGGGATTAAATATTAATAAGAATAATAAAATTTGTTTGGATTTTTGTATTATCCTAAGTGGGCATCTTGTTGACCCTGGTTATTGATAAATGTTAATTCAGTTTGATATTTTTATGAGTTACATGAGTATTATAATTTTTATTCCTTGCGAAGATGTCGGTTAATAGGATTCCTAGCTTTTGGTTATGGGTGTGTAATGATGTTGAACCTATAGAAACCATCCCTTATCTGGACTACTATTTTGTTTTATGTAAATTTTGGGGATTAGTGCTAAAGGTAATGTTAGGGGATCCAAAAATTGTTTAGCTTCTTTGAATTCCCCTTTTTCCTTTGGTCACTAGGCAAGTTGGGTATGGTTTATTGGTGGCTTCATACCTTGGTGTTGATTACTGACTTTGACGATTTAAACCCCATATGGGAGAGTAGATATCATAACTTGATGTCATATTAGATCTATTTTTGTATGTATATTCTTAGATTTGAGCAGGATATAGAGTACCCTTACCAGTGGCCCATGACGAGATTCAAAGTGATTGTGATGTGGATATGTCATGTATTTTTTACTTGTAAACTTAAAATCTTTAATCAAGGACCATAAATTTATTTTAATGATTTTTGGAGAAGCTCTCAAGATCTTCTTTTATTTTTGTCTTATAGATATTTTTGTTTTCAAGGATTGAAATACGACTACTTAGCCATTTTCTTTGATTGTCAATTTTTCTTTGATTTTACCTTTGTTTGGTAACTTGGAGCTTGTTTGTCTCAAAATCCACTTGGTTAAATTTCATTAAGAATGTTACGTGTTTTTTCATCTTATTTGTTGGTGAGTTGGTTCTATGGTGTTTTTGTTATGTTCTCTTGTTGTATGGGAGGACACCCTAGGGGTTTGGTTATTATCCTAGGTTCTTTACGTCATGTCTTTGGTTTTTGAGTGATGAGACTTTATGTGTCTACGACCTTTGTGTAAGCCTTTCATTACTCAGATTTTCCTATACAGAGGGGTCTTTGTGTCATGCATGATAGTTGGTAGATTCGGCAGAGATGATGTCCCTTCTTGCACCCTAGTATGAGTTTTATTCCTTGTCAGGATAGATTTGACACTCGGTGTGAACTTATGGCTTATGTTAAGGATGTAGTAACTATAGGATAATTAAAGGTTTCTGGTGATAGTTTCTTATTGTGATATGATGGTTCACGAATGGGCATAATACGGGTCCTAACTCGGTTAATTTGTGTTATTTAATAAAATATAGGCATTTTAGACAATTAATACCCTAGAGGAGTATGGTTATACGTAAGTTCCTTCGAGCCTCGTGCTTAAATAAGTATGGTTGTTTTTATCTTGAAGGACCCATAGATAGATATACCCTTGTATGAATCTCTTAATTTGTTTATCTTATACCACTCTATGATCCATTAGCATCAAGTTTTGCTCAGATAGATATGGGTACCTTGGACTTCTTTTGACCTTGTGCTTAGAGATTTTTGTTTTGTAAGTCTTAAGTTTCCAACATTGGCTTTGTTTATGTCACAATCTTTCATTTAAGGCTATAATGCTTGACCTTAGAGGATATGTTGAATAAATCATTGGAATACCCTCTTGATATTTGATTTCCTCTTTGTGAGAGAGTGTGGTGTTGTTTTTTCATTTTTTCCTTGATTTTTTTGTTGATGATATCTTGGAGAGGTATATGTTTTTTGTTTTTGAAACTCTCTCTCTTATATAGTTAACCTACTTTGAGTATAAACTGTAAACATTATTTTATCCCTCACATTAATATAAACTCTTTGAATTTGTAAAAGCAAATTTGTAACTTCATAAGGTATATATTCATTGTACCTCTTATTGAAACTTGTGGAGACTTAAATGGAATGCATCGGGAAGGCATGTAACTTTTGGGGAAACTCTTGTAACCTTAGTGTGTTTTATAATGTGTGTTCTGTAATGTGATAAGCGTGGCTCTTCCTATTCTTTCAAATTCAATTGGTAATGTGACAAACTTGAGAATATTAGATCTCTAATTGGGAGGCTTAGACCTTCGAAACTTAATAAGTAAATTGGGACATTAGGAATATGGTTCCTTACTCTAACTTAGTAGTGTAATAGAAGAAATAAAACTACGTGAAAATAGAAAACTTTTATACTTCTTGTTGGTACCCAAATTGATTCTCCCTCAAAGTCTGAGCAACATCACAAGTTTTGGCAGGAATATTAGAGACAAATAGATCATGGTGAGTCGTTTTGTAACTAGGGATGGAATCTAACTGGCCCTTTTTCACTTAGATGTGGAGAAATGGATAGCACCCTCAAGAGGATTTGATCTATCCTCACTATTTTTAGTTGTGCCTTTCAACCAAGGTAAGAGAACCCTTTTGTAGCCTATTGTTTATGGAGGATATGGAGATGTCCTTCCTAATGAAGTTGTTAAGGATACCTTGAAGAAAATATGATCAATGCAACAAAATCTAACTCTCATGAGTTGTCACTCAAAATTGTGGAGATATTCTCTAGGAAAGGTTAACGCTACTAAAGACATTTGGAATCTTGATTGTTTCTGCATGTTTTTGGTAGTAAAATTTATGTGTTTGTATACAAACATGACAAATAGGGGGAGTATGGGTAGGATTAGTCATTTTTAAATAAATTGTGGTCAGAGGTGAGGTAGAATAAACTTGATTTGCCAAATCTCTGAGAACTCTTACAAAATGGAAAGTCTAGACAACATAATGCTTCAGAATAGCTAAAATGTTCCTTTAACCAGAATATGTACTTCAATGGAGGCCCATATTAGCATTTTTTTCACACAATCTATGATATTTTAACATGAAGGATCAAGTTAGAAGACCCAATAAAACATCAAAATCCTAGATCAATCACGCCTGAGGTACACCCAGAGGCTTACAAACAATCTTTGTTAACAAATGAAAAAAAAAGTGATTTTAAATCGTTTATTTCACTCCCAGATGAAAGATCTTCTAAGAAATGAGATTTCAAATTCCACTAAATTGTCACAAGGATTGAGACCTATGTGATTAATACATATTTTGATACAAGATTGCAATAGTAACAAGAAAAACTATTTGCAGACATTCAGAAATGAAACAAACACATTTTGCTCAAGATCAACACAAAATAACTCTAGTTTGATTAAATTTATCAACAGGGGAAAGTTTCTAGAACAATATTAGATATTTTGAATGGTTGTACAATTGTAACCACCTTGACATGATCAAAATTAATATAAAAGAGATATACAGGCTTCTCAAAAGACAAGCTTTGTTAAATTTTCCTCTTGGGAATTTTCTTTGACCTCTAACAATCCAACCACCTACCTCTTGCATGATAAATTTGTTCCATTTATAAAATTTACAACAGACCCCTTTTTCACCCAAAAATCCAAACATTGAGTATAACTAGTGCTTATTGTGATCACAATCGTGATTCCCAGAATCTGGGCTGCAAAAAGGTCACTAGGTGCTTAGGGGGTAGATCTCTTCAAGTATATTCTGCACTCAAATCCTCCTTCTAGAAGATCACTCTTTCTTCAACTCGCCAACCACTTCCACCCATAATATGTCAAATATTTTTTCTTACATGCTTTGGAGAAGAAAAAAAATAAAACATATCGAGCCCCAGAGTCAGACCATTTTAATGGTGAAATACGTCTCCATATTTTCCCCACCAAACTCAGATATCAACATTAACTCTCCTCTTTGTTTGGCATGTAGTAAATACCAGGAAATCATGAAGACACACACTTCTAGGGGTTTTTTAGTAAAATGGGGGGAAAATCATATTCAAACTCAAAGTTGACGTTGATCTTTACTTTAAATTTGGGCCGTCTACATGGAAGATTCAATTTAAGATGAGCCTGGGGTTTTCCTTTCACGTTTTACAAACTTTTGAAGAAATGGAAAAATTTCACATTTTGTTCCACACCTCTGCCCTTGACTATAGCAAGCTTTGACCTTTCCTCTATCAGGCTTATGGGCCATTTTGATATTTTAATCCTTTTGAGCATAAGAGGTAAAACTTATAAGTTTCCCCCGATGGTCCGCTTCTCTACCCCTCTAACTTTTCAAACTGCGATGCGTAACAATGGCACACCTTAAGATGATTCCCAAAATTTAAGACCTTGGAAGAGTGCGGGCTCGCCATGTATCCTAGTCCGGTAAAAAATTTCTGAAGGCTTGAAGCTCAGCAAAAGGTGCCATGTGTCAGAGTCTGAGGCAATATCCTTTGGTTGTTGAAAAGTGTAAGCAAAGTGGAAAGTGAGCGGAGGCCTCAAAGTGTCCTCCTGGCACTTCTTTCAAATGAAACTCAAGGGCTAGTACCCAAACATGCGTGGTTCCCCCATTTGTCTCAGAGCTCCCAAAACCTTTTTAGAAAAGACTAAGTATGGGAAGACCTGGCAAATGCCTCCACGTGTCTCCATGACGTAATTTCAAAATGGTGCCCAAATTTGAGACCTTGAAAGAGTGTGGGTTTGCCACGTGTCCCTATCCCACTAAACTGTGTTAGTTGCATAAAAAATTTTCTAAGTCAAAGAGAAGCAACGGAGACCTCCATGTGTCCTCCTGGCACTACTCCAAGGCCAAACCAAAAAGTAAATCTTCAAATGAGCGCCACTCCTCCACGTGGGAAAATCTCTAAGTTTAGAAGATTCATAGAATTTTGGAAGTACCTAGCTAAGATGCATCTAACCAAAAGAGGCCACAATCCTGTCAATGTAAGGATGTAAATTTGGCCTAGGGAAACGCCCGTCAAACCGTAAAATGTAGAAAAATTACCATTTGAGCCTGGGGATGAATTTTTTTCCGAGGACAAAGGATTTAGAAATGTTACAAGGCTCAAATATGATCTTTAGAGCTACATCCATTCACCTTTCATCAAGTATTTGGGGCAAAAATGGCAAGGGTAGTAAATCCTGACTGTGGAAAATGGAAAGAACATGAAAGCCTAAGTTTTTGAGTGAACAGAGAATGGGAGACCCAAATTACAAAACCCTTGACAGGATCAAAAAAACGAGGAGACAAATATGGACCCATACATGATCATCAGCCCAAGGAAAGATTAATTATGGCAAACAAAAGAAAGTAGAGACTTCCCAGGCACAACATGGGGGGATAAAATGTGACAAAGTCCGTAAATCAATGGAATTTCGAAGGCAAAATGGGGTGAGACTATTTTGAGCACCAACACTTCCCCTAGAAGTAAAATGAATAATTTTTCTTCTTATATAGAATGACGAGATATCATGCCAACATTGCTGATGATCCTTAATGACACAAGATATGGGATATCGTAATATAAGGAATGCATTAATTAGAAGACTTATAAGAATATGCTTGGGAAACATAATTATAAATTTTTTCTTATAAATTTGAATATGGAACAAATAAACTTACGGGATGAAACACAAGTATAATGTATAAATAAACAACCCCGGTTGTATGAAATTGCTATTGTATGCCCTAAAAATGATAGAAGACATAAACTGAATAGTTGAACAAATTGAAAATTTTGTCTTGAGTTATTGTATGAGTATCTAACCTCAATTTTCACCATAAGATTTTGGGTGTTACAAATAATATTAAAATATTTTTAAAATGTCTCAAATATATATATATATATATATATATAGCCTTAAGATAACATGTATTATGTTATAATTATAAAATTATCATGATCTTTTACGGCAATTATTATGCGATATAATACCACAACTATAAATCACTAAAGAATAAGTCATTCCAGTGGTAGAAAAGTATAAAAATTAGTGTGAATGTTGAAATGAACTCCAAAGTTGAAGTCATGATAATAAAATTATTATACCCCACTTTCCATATCAAACAATAAACATATGTATAATATTTATAACACAAGTATATGGTAGGTCATTTTTGGACCTCTCATTGGTTAGTATGAAATTTTTAGAACTATGCATAAGGATTGTATCACCTAGTTAGAATGGAATAATTTCTATGCTCATGTTGGTGGGCACTAAATCCATTTTTCCAACAGTGGAAATTATTTGAACCTTTAAATCTATCCGCCTACCTTGAACAATGGAGTACCTTGTTGATAGTTATGTGTTCTATCTGTAATTACTTCTTTAAAAATAAATGTGTGTAATCCTACTTAATGGAGCCTTTTAGACCGTCTTACCCCTTTTTCCTCTTAGAATCAATAGTTGTATGTTTGTGTCCATTAGGAGTGAGTCTATGTCTCTAGTTCTTAGGGAGGAAACCTTCTTGTATGGAATAGGTCATTGGTGACCTAGGTTATTGACAAGCTTAGCCGACATATGTTAAGAATATGGAGGAATATTTGAATCCTCCTTCATTTCGTAAACTATGATGTTTTCCCACTTGTCCTTTGGGAAGAAGAAGGGGCAGGTTATTTTTGTATGTGTCTATAGGAATGTTTGATGTGTTTCTCTCATAAATTTTTAGTTGGACCTCTCATGTTGCCTATTTTTTCCTCACTTTCTTGAGTGTTCCTTTGTGTTATAATAATAATCTTCTATTCGTTTTAAGATTCTCTAAGCTAGGGTGAGTCAAAAATTAATAAATTTCATTGTTATATAAATTGAATGGTATCTCTTGTGTCAATATGATAGTATGGGCTAAGATTTCATACACAAAAAATACAAATGTTGTCTAATTAATTGGGTTTCTAAATTAGAATGTGTGGTTGTGTGTTGTGATTTTTGGGTACAAATTAAAGTTATGGAAACATTTTGGCAAAGAGTATGCTTAGTGTTACCATGAAAATTTAAGTGAGTTCTTCGAAATTATATACAGTAATTTCTATGATTAGTCTACATGCTTATAAACACTTTTGTTAAAATTATGTGTCTTCCTTTTTGACTATGCCTCGTTTGTGTGGCTCTTAAATTATTAGTCCTATAAGAAGGTGTGGTTTCATATGAAAAAATTGAATTCCATGATTTGTGGTTATTAATATTTCCTAAAGTAATGGACATTGAATTGTAATTCAACCTAAGTGGAATTCTTATCCTTCCTTGTTACCATATGATGTATCCATTAGTGGCTATGTGGACACCCTGCGTACACAAATTTTCCTATTCTTCTTGGACCTTAGTTTTCATTCATTGGGATTCTGATGAACATTTTACTATTTAAATGTTATGTGTTGTACCTTGGTTAACCTCATAGAGGTTATTCTCAAATTTTGTATGGCTTGCTTCCTTACTTCTTTCTGTGACTTCTAGGAGGAAGTTGAGTGTAAGGGGAGAGGGATGTAATGCCCAATCCTCTTCGACACTTATCCACTATGATTTTTATTACTACTAATTAGTAACATTGACATGATGATTATTATATTTTGATTAGCAAGTGATATACTATATAGATGTTTGGACTATCGATATGTTGTGATTCATGTTTTGGATTATGATATGCATTTGGATTGTTATACATGTTTATTTGGATTTTTCTCATTCTATACTGGCACATTTTATACATGACACATTTCCTATGTTTGGATGTTTGGACTAGTCTTGTGATCTCCTTCATGTTATGAAAATTGTAGAATTAAACTAATTAGAAATTGTAGACAGTTGATATAATTTCTTAAGTTTGATGATGATTATTAATGGATATGTATGAATTATTTCTTGATGTTATTGATGCGGCCTTGAGACCGGAGAGGTATAGTTGTTTATGATTTTAGGAAAATGATATCACTATACACTGAAAGGGGATAGGGGACCAACCCTAGAAGAATGTTGGGTGTTTGCAAAAAGGAAAATTTGGTAACTCGTGTTCTATGTCTATGATGTTTAACTGTTATGTTTGGTTAGGAGGTTTTCCATAGGGGGTGAACTCATGTGTGTGGCCATGGGTTATGATATTTCCTTCTTTTTATTTTATTTATTTATTTTGTGGGGCATGTATCTAATTATTTGTAAAATCTAGTCACATTATTAGTACATGTTATTATGATTTTAATTATTTAATTTAACTTAATTGTAAACTAGAAAGAAGATGTGACAATTGGGCATTAAGTAGGGTAAATGGTTCTAAATTTTTTCTTGATGTTGAATGGAATTAAATAAATTTAGAATTATGTACTCTTCATCTTTTCCCAAGATCAAATTTTTCCGTAGAGACCACTTTTTGATACCCTTGAGAAAAATTAACCTTGTCCCTTGCATCTCAAATTTCATCCACCAACCATACTTATGAAGTATAAAGTTAATTTTAGCATTTTTAATGCATTTATTGAATGAAAAAGAGTAAATAAATTCACTTTTCTACTTACCTCATTTAATATGTCCTTGGAGGGTATGGAGTGCATGTCATAGCCTTACTTGTTCATTTATTAGCATTGATATTTGTGTGTTGAATAATTGAGTTGGAATGGAGGAATGAGGAATTGACATCCTATATGCAGCCACCTCATCGTCCTCACCTCCTTTTATATTTATGGATGTGAATTTGGAATAATTGGGGTTTTCTTCTCTCATTTTCTACAATTGCATTTTTGAAATTTTTTCTTGGGATTGCATGCTCACAGATTTTGGAGTTGGTTTTTTGTATTTTGCTTGGATTGAAGGTGCTTGAAGCTTTTTGTGTGAATATTTTTGAAGCTAAGTGGAGAGGTATGACCTTCACTTATTGTTGCATATTTTATATATGTATGTAATAGTGAATTTTTTTATTGTTGAGTGTATGGTATGTGTGTTTTGATTGCATTATTTTGGGATGGGTAGATTTCCCCTGAGAGTGGTGTGGGAGAAGGAATATAGTTATTTTTTTTGGAGGAAAGAGGGAGTTAGTGAGGAAAACATGGAGGAAGTGTGGGACATGTGTTCCACCTATGTGGAGGTAAAAGGGTTTATATGTCATTTTTGCATTTTGCAAAGGGAGAGATAAGGTGTTGTGTGTGATTTGAATGGTGAACTTGGAGGTATTGGGTGGACCCTCTTCCCACATGGGATTCATAAGGAGAAGAATCTATGTTCTTGTCTCCATTTAGCTTAGTATTCAATGCTTTTTTATTCTCATGAAAATGTTAATCTTATTTGTGTTTTTTTGGAAAAAATGTAAAAATAGTCTTGTTGAAATTTCTTGTAAAATGTGATTGTACTGTTGAAATATTGCATGAGTGTTGAAAATGTTGTATGTGTGTGTGTTATGGAAGTTATTATTTTTGTGAAGTTTCAAAGTGGTTTCTAAAAAACACCTTATTGTTCTATTGTTGGGGCTATGGGGGCTAATAAGAAGGATGACTTCTCCTCCTTTATTGGAAAAAGGTTGGGAGGAGAGCGTTTTCACCTACTCCGCTTTTTCTTTTTATTGTGATTGGAGAATTTGAAGAGATGGAATGAGTGAAAAATTGCAAAGCTATGATTGGAAGATGATATTGAATGAAGACTTCTATATTTGAGACCAATGTAATAATCCTATTGTTGTAAATTTGGTCATGTTGTTTCCAACTTATGAATGGAAGGCTTTTGTAATCTTGTATTTTAAAAAAGAAGTTCTTATAAAGATTCATTTATTGAACTATGTATTTCCATTGTTGAAAGAAGAAATTTTAAGTTGTATCAAAATGGAAATATGGAAAATTTATAAATCCATTATTATATTAAACTCAAAAGGAATTTTTGGTATTATAATGAAATGTATCTCTTTTCAACTTGGAAGATATTTCAAAAGTTTGCATTATGTAAAGTACTTAAAAAAAAAAAAGTGTGCATTACATATTGGTGTTTTCCTTGATGAAATATACTTGACAATCTTGGTTGTAAAAAGAAAAACAATAAACCTACATTTGAGGTATGATATATATTTCATCCTCTTCAAATAAGTAGGTGAAATGGTAGTATATTAGTATGGTTGTTTGATTTCTTTTACAACTATTGCTCAAAACCAACAAAGTAAATATTTAGTTCATTGTTTATAAAAAAACTAGTTTCCCTATACATGTAGTTTGTCTATTAAATGAAATTTGTATAAAACCAACAACCTATGCACCTATATGAATATTATGGATAAATGTTATATACAACTCCATGTGTCCTTATACAATTAGTACAAATAAATTATATATCTAAGTTGCACAAAAGATTGTTTATGAATATATATCAATACAAAATAACATACACACACACACATATATATATACATATATATATTTATATACATACATACATACATATGTATGTATGTATGTATATAAATATATGTATGTGTGTGTGTGTGTATATATATATATATCATATACATATATATATAATATAATGTAACAATGTATGTATGAAATAAAAGTATGCGAAATTGTGTGTGTCTATATTATATGGATATGGTTAGGCCCTTAAATTTCAATATAATATGAAAGTCTAATATTATAATATGTGTGGTTAGGGTTAAACAAAGTTATTTTAAGTAAACAAACAATAGGGTAGGGGTGCCACCCCTAATCCCAATTAATTGGGTATGCCGATAACCCCACCACATCCATATATATAATTGCCCATAATCTTCATAGCTAATGAATGTTTATGGCCATGGCCGACCATCTACACAACAATATAAAAACATAATATCAGAAATATCTCTGAGGGTGGCCATCAGCAATTTTAAAATTGAACCCCCACCCCAATATACTTTTTTATATATATATATATATGCCCATGATTGTGTGTGTACCGTGCAACGTGTGTAACCGTGAAATGTCTATGTAGAAATGTGTGTGTGTGTGTAATAATATTCACACACACACATACTCTATTCATCAATGACTCTCATACCTGTTTTGTAAATCCCGCGAAAACAAAATGGGGCAAACAAAACCCATAATAGGAAATTGAGTATATATCCCATTTAACACAAAATATTACAAACAACACACACACAGATTTTTGACAAACCCTCATTAGCTTTCATGGCTTCCATGAATTTCACTCCTTCTCTTTCTCCCAATGCCTAGCAAAAGTAAAATGTGCAAATGAAGATTAGGGAGCAGAAAAAGTGAATAAAACTTTAAAGTCAGGAAGGATTTCTTGGGAGGGAGAGCACAACTTGAGGGGATGTCAGTTTGATCATGAAAAATGGATAGTGGATTGTACAAATTTTTACACTTGTGGATCAATGTGGGCATGGGATTTGTAAAATATTAAGTAGTGAGCATCTAACTAACTGGGGCCTCCCTAGGGGTTATAACATGTTTTTAATCTATCCTCGTATCTAGACTTATCTAATTACCAAGGGTAAATTACATAAAGGAAATTTTAAGTAAATAAATTTAAAGGAAAATTAATGATGACTAAGAATTTGAATTTAGGGATGAAATATCTCAAATGTCGTTATGGAACTTAGTAACCATAATTGAAGTCGCAAAAGGTTAATTACATAATAAATTAATAATAATTAGTTATTAAATGCTTTGTGGATTACTGTTGGTAATTCTGGTGTAGACATTATTACTTGGGAGTTAATAATGTCGTGACTTTAATAGTATTACCAAATTTCAAGCTCTTTATAATCAATATTTAATATTTATGCAAAATTGTCCCTAATATGTTAATAGACTTTGGTGTGGTGCCCAACAGTCAAAATATGGCCTCAAGGCGTCACATAAAACTGGTAACACAGTCATGGGTTCAATGCATAAGACATCTTGCTACATAAATATTCATGACTGTATCGCATCATAGGACCTCTAATTTCCGACCATATTGAAAGACAACTAAGTACTCCAAAATAACGAATATTTTCCAACAATTATGTCATATGGCATAAATCTAATAAACACATGTGACTGAAAAAGCAGAATCATCACATTGATGACAAATATAAAACTGATATCACATGAGACACAATACCATGACAGGACCTGACACAAGTGCTAAGATACCATATCCAGTAGTACATAGTAACCTATAGAGGAGTTTCAAACCTCAATCATAACATTGCCTATCAAGACCCTCAAGAGTACACATAATTCATAATACCAACTCCACACATCACAAAACATCACGAAACAACTCCATATTTCTCCCAAAGCATAAAAAATTACCTCCATATACCTCCCAAAGAGAAATAATTCTAGTGCCAAAACCAAGCTAGGTCACTCAACCATGGAGCCCCATCTCCATATCGGGTCACTCAACCATAGAGCCACATTAAGAATATCGGGTTACTCAACCATAGATACCCATCAATAATATTGTGTCACTCAACCATAGATCCTCATAAAGAATATCGGGTCACTCAACCATGGATCCCCATCTCCTTTCTCCATTTAATGAGGCCAGGTAAGCCTATGGACCTAGGCACATAGAGTCTCGTCACCCCCACCCGAGTGGTGTAGTAGCCTATAGTTCAAAAAATACATGACTTTATGACCCCCTTGGGACATACCCCCATAAAAGGAAGCAGGTCCATAGGTCTAACCACTCATTGGTGAATCCCATGAACCTATTGCAACAAATTACGACATTAGAACCAACAGAACAATCTGTTTCAAGTTCCAAGTGGCAAAAATACCTAGCCTTGGGCTAGGCTATATAAAAAAACATTTAAACTTGAAAATAAAATTTAAAACTAAGAAAAACAAATGGCTAAATAGCCATATTTAGTGCAAAAATCTGCATGTTAGTGTAACAACCAAATAAAATGCCCAAAATTGCAACAACTCAACCAAAAGTTAAATAGAGAAATTTTCTAGTTCTAGAGAAGGAAACAAAAAAGTTAAATTTAAGAATAAAATATGTATAAATAAATGAAACATCAAAATAAATATGTGGCCTTATATGGCCACCAAAGGGGTACTCATTGAGTTGTTGACACTCGTACGTTGAGCCTTAGCTCGTAAAAAAACATATCAAATGATATAATTGTCATCATATCTGCCTAAATCATCCCTCCATACACCCACAAGGCTCAACATAGTCTGAGAGGGGGGTGTATAGGTTGTCAGTCACTGAGCCTAAAGTGTTTGTGAAACACAATATACATGGTGGCCATGCATACCAAATGAACATTAGTGGGTTTTCAATTTATGTACGACTCCATTCCCTATCTCGTACTCAGATCGAGTGACTGGTCAACGATACACCAATTCTAAGGTACACATAGGTCATATATACGCCAACCATATAGGGAGAGAGAAAAAGGTACATGTTGCCATCTACTGAGCCTAAGGTGTCTTCAAAACATAATATACATGATTCCCAATGGGAAATGTGTCATATATACCAAATAAACAGAGGTAGATTTTTAGTATATTTAAGAATCCACCTCCTATCTCATACTTGTCTAGAGTGATTGGTCAACGGTACTAATTTCCTCTCTCTAAATACACACGTTTTACCAATTTCTTCCATTAGGGTTGGTTGGTGTAAGGCTCACAACATAACACATACCTACATTACTAACACAATGGTGATTCACACACATTAACCATATCGTCTTATGCATGGCATATATATATGGTATAACACAATCATTAATTTCATGGGTTATAATACATCATGTTTCCACATAATACACCTAAAGCACGCAAGAAATATATAATAGGGGTCATACGATTACCATATGCCCCTAATTCACGACATGAACAATAACATATTACATGAATTATATGTATGATGAACACAATGACTAACATTATAACATATATTCAATTGTAATACATCAAGGTGACACACATGATTCGTCACAACATTTTTGATGACATCACGATATAATCTGATTCACTCTACACCAATTTTCTGTCATGCACAACACATCAACACACATTCATATGTACAATAATAACAAGACAATCCAACACTGCACAATCCAAAATAACATTCATTTTCATAAACAACAAGGTGACACATCACACGTGAACTCCTCATTTAATCCATGAAAAATCATAGTTAATACTCTAATCACAAGCACATCAACATAATAACAAATACGCACTAAGTGACATACGGAACACGTGCATTCATAATATCCAAATTAAAACATTGTTCACATCACAACATATATCACATTACTCGTCCCATCTCCACCACCACCAGGAAAGATCATCATAACTCCAATCCATCCCAAAGGTTCAATAACATTAACCTCACTCTGATACCATATGTAATGCCCACAATTTCAACACCAAAGTACAACAAAAAAATTGTGGATTTTTTTTTCATTACACATAACACAGCACCACATCGGCTTAAATAGAAAAAGTGAACATCACATAAGATATTTTCATAAGCATGGAGCCACATAGACAACATGATAACATATGGTACACATCAATGTCTTAATCAAATGACGTAAACCAATACAATGACCTAGCTACGGTAAGACACACGAGATAGGCATACTCCACAACATGCCCTTTTTATGCTTTACATATTTATTACATTTAGTTTTCAATTATATAACCTTATAGGTTTCTAGTGAATTAAACTGGTAAGGGTGTAAAATTTCCTTTTTCTAAAACTTAGAATAATTTACTTTTGTATATCATTGGACTTTAAAAGACGATGCCTATCGGTTCCTTTCTCAATTTCCATTAATTATCCATAGCTCATTTTTAAATGATATTCATCGTAAACACCAACGAGCCTCCAAATATTGATTCTTATGTTAAAGTTTTGTTTCTCAAAATATTTTTTAATTGAAATTAAAATTTATCCTCGTTATGAAAAGAATCTAACAAGAAGTTAAGGTTCTGCTTTTCAAGACATATATTCATTCTTTGAAAGTTACGTTTGCTAGACAAAGGGAATTTATCATGACGTCAAGGAAGGAATTATTATGCTTTAAGGGTGATTTAGATTCAATATACCTATTACCTATAACATCCTTCCATCATAGTACACTATTTTTCCTGTTACAGTTTTCTATAATTCAACAATTAGATTTGGTCGATTTAACATTTACCCGTCATAAATTAATTTTTATTTTTTTATTATGTAAGAATTTTTGTTGGCTCAAATGCCTGAATTCTTTAAGAAAAAATTTTATTCTCTTTTTTCTTAACAACAAGAGAATGCCTAAATCAATTATGAAAGGCTTCAAAAATAACTTTATTCCTATGAAAATATCTTATTTACTCTTGTTTTCCGTTACTCTTACACTGTTACTTTGGACTGATATTGGAATTTTTTTAGAACAATTGTAATTCAAATGACACAAAATTTACAATTAGGGATACATGACTATAAGGAGTGGTGACCATTTACCTAACAACGCATTTCATCACTTATAAAAACCCAAGTATTAAAGCATATAACAAGAAAACCCAACAACTATATGCTTTTCAAATTTCTTCCAAGGAACTATTTAAATCATTGGGTCAAAATGCATAAGAGTTTATTTAAACGATAACCTTAAGGGAGGTCCCACAAGCTATTAACATTAAAATAATTCTAGCGTGGACACTACACCCTATTATAAGGTAATAAAATATAGTCCGGATACTAGTAACTCACAAACCATCGAGAAACATGAGGTAATACTAAGGGAATAATTTTATCTAAGAATAACAAAGGGAGTTGAAATACAAAGTTATAAATTTTTATGCATTTTAAAATCCTTCAAAGCTAATATTTAAAATTATAGGTAACAATACCTCATAGCTCCTTTTTTCATTGACATCATAAGAGGTCACTCAATGTATTACATTTATTTTTATTCGAGGATTTCTACACCCTGCCAGAAGACAAAATTAGAGTAATCAAATGTCCCTTCCTTGAAAAGGCTTCATGCTACTTGAGGTATACCAAGACTACAATTTCTCACTTTGGTTTTGTAGACACCTGTAGTTTGATCAATGCACTATTATTCTTATTATTTCACTAACTATTCTCACTCCTCACCAATTGATGACATACCGTTAGTTAAACCTATCTAACTCCCCTCTTACGACACTCTTTTTGTCGTATTCCTCTTGTTTATCAATTAAACATGCTAATATAGAATTTTATTGACTAAACCATCTTCTCATACTCTAGTATACCACTTTTACTAACTTCCTAGACTATCAATCCATGCCATTGGATTTATTAGACCTCTCAAAACTCTCTCAAAACCCTAATTCCTCTATAAACAAGATTAATTAGCCTAGCCTAATTTAAGTAGTCCTAACCATGATTAACCTATTCTAAACCTATTCAAATCTTACCCTAATAAATTTTTTGTCTTATCCTTTAGTCCCACATTCACCAAAATTCCTCCACTTTCCCAAATGAAAAAATATAAATAGCCCTCTAGCCCCTTCTCATTTCTAAGAAATCTCTTTCTTCATAACATAAACTATAGCATTTTGCTTAGGGTTTAAAGTTATTTCATTTTTTTCATTGAGCTATTGGTTTGCCATTGCACTACACACCAAGCATTGATTAAATGGGAAGAACCATTGGCCTTAAAGTAATTAATGGCGAGCTCTCATTCTCATAATAAAAAACTGATTGCTTAGAACCCTTACTAGGTTCATTTTTTAAGCTTTCAAGAGTAGAGGATTACTAAATATACTATATTTTCTTGGTTCTTTCAATATTAATGTATGAAAAGTGATGAATCCTTGTTTATCTCTTATCTGATGGTCCACTGACTAGTTTGTTACGATCCTTTGGGGTTTCTTTAGAGATTCTTACCCCATGTCCATGGATTTTGCAACTTTTCTTTGAACATATTTGGCACGCTCGGTGAGACATTTAGTCCATCCTCCATTAATGGGGTCATTTTGAAGCTTTTATTTTAGTTTATAACTTTTTACATGTTTTTGTAGGGTGAAATATTTTGCATTGAGATTGTTAGCTAGGTTTTATGTAGTTAACCCTCATTTTCATGCTT
This sequence comes from Taxus chinensis, assembly GCA_019776745.2. Classification (NCBI taxonomy): domain Eukaryota; kingdom Viridiplantae; phylum Streptophyta; class Pinopsida; order Cupressales; family Taxaceae; genus Taxus; species Taxus chinensis. The sequence goes on from CM034148.1 coordinate 152,181,215, forward strand.
CTTTGTTAATTTTATGCTATAAAATGGATTTTATGGCTAATTTCTAACCTGCTTACACTTTTAAAATTTCATTTTCCATGTATTTTAGAGGATTTTCAGGCAAGGGAGCATACACTTTTCTTCCAGCGCAAGCGCATTTAGACTGTCATTATTAGTAGAGGGGCACACATACCAAAAACCAAAAGAAGGTACCTAAAATTTGGCGCACATGCCTAAATCATAGTGCACATGCCATTCTACTAGTGCAGACACCCTGTAACCTGTCATTTTTACTAGGCACGTAATCATGAAAACCCATGCGTAAGCACCCTTTGTATTCTCAGACCTCTATCAAAATTGTTGTACCAGGAGCGCACATGCCCAAACTATGGTGCATACACCATTTAACTGGTGTGAGCAGCCCTCTACCAAGGCACATGCATTTTCATATTTTTTACCATTTTTTTGCATTCCTAGCGCAGACACCTATTCTCTGGTGAAGGCACACTTATGCTAGCATAGGCATCTCTTGGGTAGTTTAGGCACCCTGCAGATCTGCCATGTTTACATAGAGGGGCGTAGGAACCCAAACTAACACGCACATACCAAAAATGGTGCACACACACCCTGAGGGGGTGAAGGAATATCTATTTAATTAGATTTGTTCACATAGTTTTTGGTGCTCCTATTTTTGGTCATATATTTTGACCCATTTTCGGAGTTTGAATAGGCATCGGTATCATTAATTCTATCATCAAACTCCCAAAGTGCCCCGAAGACCTCTGAAAAAGCAAAATACTAAAAACCATTCAAAAACTGCTAAAAATAGATTTATGGAATTTTCTAATATTCTTGGTTTTCTAACTTTCTCATAGGGTCCTAACAGTGGTTTTCAGGTTTCTTTTCCTTCATATTTTTATGCTAACTTAGTTGAGTGTTCACATTTTTCATTCGTAGGGGTCCTTTGAAAAACATATACCCTTCCCTGGTGCCTTCTAGGTGATCTCGGGAATAAAAAACGTTTCAAAAACCATCTATTTTTCTTCCAAAACACTTAAATTGAAGCTTTAAAGTGGATTAAAGTTCAAATTTGGCTAAAACGAGCTTTCTTTTGTAAAACACTTAAAGTATTATTTTCCATAAATTTGTTGTAGTTGATTTTTCCACGTTGTGTGTGCTCTTCCTTTGTGCCTTTTTAGTGATCTTAGGAATTAAAAACAACGTTCAAAATATCTTTCTTAATTGATGGAAAAGTACTAACTCTTTGCATGTAGGTCCTAATGCTTCCCAAAGGAAGAAAGAAGTCGAGAAAAAATTAAAGCTTCTAATACACATGTTTTCATGTAGGTTGCTAAAGCGTGTGCTACGTAAAACCACATTAAGTTAAGCAAGGTAAAACATACAATATTTCACTTCACACTATATTGTAGGTTTTAGAAAAGGGTACATACCTATCCACTCAATTGGAACATAACCCCTTTGGCATAACACCTTAAGATACAACAATGGGGGTGGTTCCAAGAACCCTAAAGTAATCCATTGTTAAGTAACCTCATGGATAAAACAGGAAGCGTTTCGCTTACCCACTTGACTATATTTACGGTGAAAGTTATATTCATAGTTTTCTGTATCAGAAGGGGGTAAATTAAAGTTGAGATACTCCCAAATTAGTCATTGTGACTCTTTGGGTAAATCAATCTCGCTCGTAGACAACTTGTGACACCTAGTTGAGAAATCTTATTAGGGAAGCCATTTTTTGTTGGAGCCCACTTTGCTTGACTATTTTTGCGTCAATGCATCATGAATTTACACCTCACTTGGAGTCTAAACCTTGTTTCTTGAATAAGGTAAAGATCCCACATAAGTTTTGTCTAAGTGTCTTTCATTGCAGAATTAAACAATGTCTCACCTAGGTTGGTTTTATTTTCTCCTTTGGACGAGGTGAAACTCTACCCAAGTGTCACTTAGTTTATTTTCATCCTTTTGATCTATACCCTTGCATTCTCACTACCCATTTGTAGTGAGAAGGAAGCATACCTCGTGCTTTTTATTAAATATAGTACTCACCATTTTTTTGTCCATTTACACCCATCCATATTTGCAGTTGGGTTGTTAATTGCCTAAAGTGCGCATGTCCGTTTTCATGTCCTTGATTTTTCTTTGATCTTGATTTCAAGATCATCTTCACTACTGCAATTTCGGTTCATCATTCATCTCTCCTTAGGTTGATAGTTTTTTACTCACATTCTAGTCACACAATTTTTGTACTTACATCTTGTTTTCAAATTCTTGAGAACTTGATATAATTCCCTTTATTTTGTGGTTATGCTACTCACGTAACTAACAACTTCTTGTTATACTCATACATCATTTCAATTCCGATGTCATCTAATTATTTTTTAGGGTGTCAATATTAATGTCATCTTGATACTAACACCTTGCTTTCTTGATTAATGTATCTAAATAGTGTTGTTACATTATATATACTCACAACTTAATTTTTTTAGAAAACTTAGCTTTCATGGGAATCCGAACTAGGTTTAGTATACCTCATCGAGAGATTGCGTCAGTACCACTTTAATATTTAGGTCTTGTTAGAATTATAATGTGACCTATGTATTGATATGATATTATCACTATCTACTTCGAATCCTTCACCGGAATCATAGTTAGGGTATAAGCTTAGCAGAGCGACAATTCAAGAGATCGTTGCATTTGAGTGTTCATATGAGTGTTATTTGAGTCATAAAAATAACTGCATAACATTACTTCTAGAACACACTAGGTTATTTCAACATCACATCGAGAGACTTACACAAACATACGCCTAGGTTTCATGCAAAATTTGAAGACATTTAGATGAAACCTCGTATAACTTTGACTAGTGATGCCTAGAATCATGAAAGTGGAATCCAAACCAAATGAGCATGAATTTAGACAAAATACTTTTGAATCGTTCCCATTTAGTGACAAAAACTTAGCACCTCTCTTTTCAAATGTCAAGAAAATAGATCCGTTGATTGATCAAACGGAGAAGAATATGATTCTTCTAAATAACAACATCAATTAGACCTAGGTCGCTTTAACAAACTCCTTTATTACAATAGAGATCAAGTACTCACAAGAGTCTTAGATTTAGAATTCCAAAACCCGTAGGAATGCGAAGTATAAACAAAGGCCATTAATCATAAAAAAAAGAATGAAGGTCCCTCTTAGACACGAATAACCCCTTTGACGTAGGGTACACTTCTACTTCTGGTCAACATCACAACACCATCCAAGCCACTTGGTGATCCATGGTGACCTTATTACAAAGCTTCATGTAAAGTGAATATTGAGTGCAAAACCACATCACCTCCCAAGTTCGATGAGGAAGAGGATCCTTCAAAAATAGATCCTGAAACTGAGCCAAAAAATAGCAAACTTAGGCTCTTAAAGTAGGAACGTAACAAAGACAAACCTAAAACAAAATCTAACAAGTTCCACTTTGATCTGTATAGTGACATGACTTTTAAAGTGGCAAAGGCACAAATACCAATGTCACCTACCAAAGAAAAAATCATTCAAAGAGAATTACAATCAATGAAATACACGCTTACTACGCTACAAGAGGGAAACATGGGACATAGTAGGAAATACTTTTATGAAGAAATATTCCCTTACCCCTTCAATAAGGAAATGTTACAAAAACCCTTCCCAAAGCATTTTACCATTCCTAAATTTGATAAATATAAAAGCAAAAGTGATCCTTGTGATTACATCAAAGACTTTGATAGGGCTTTCCAAGAGGTCACATACAATGATAACTTCTTAATACGACTCTTCCCTCACAGCTTATGGGTACTGGGATTGGAATGGTTCTATAGCATACCCAAGGGCTCCATTACAATGTGTCCCACATTAGCATAAAAATGTGTATGAAATTATTCCTACAACATAGAAAATCATATCACAATGAATGACCTCTACAATACAAAGCAAAAGCCCAAAGATACATTTAGGAGATTTTTACAACGATGGCGAGGGTTGGAAAGTTGTTTCCTTTGTGACTTGCCAAAATAAAATCTAGTAAGCATATTTGTTGCTAACGTGAACCTAGAGATAGCATTCCATTTAAAAATGCACTGCGACTCTAACTTCGAAGAAGTTATAGAGAAGGGAATTCAAATCAAAAAGGCCCTCATAAAAAAAAGAACATGTAAACCAGTTGTCAAAGAAAAACATGAAGAAAAATCCTTAGATAAAATAAAGTTCTTCAACAAGGACAAACATGTTGTTGTCGATGGCATTACGGATTCTAAAAGAGTCCAAACCGTGCAAACTAGTCCACTTTTAAATCTGTCACAAGGACCTCATCCAAAGGCACCCACTAAACATGAGTTCCAACCATTAACAGAATCCCTATCTTGCATACTAAAATAGTTAGATAACGAAAACATGGTGGAGTACCAAACTGTGACAGTACCATACCCAGAAAAATGATCCAAAACCCGTTTGGTTCAAAGAACATGAATATTTTGACTTCCATTGTGTTAAAGGGCACAAGACAAATAGATGCTTGATAATAGGAGATTACATACAAGACCTCATTGAAGAGGGAAAAATCACTGTGCATTCTCCACCCAACTTAGGACAAGGTTGAAATAAGAAAATGGGTATCTTCAAAGAGCCCTTTCCTAACCATGTAGATAAAAAAGAAAAGGAAGCCAGATCATGGACAAACTTCCAATGACTATAGGACTATTGCTTATAGTTATCCCACTAATGATAGTCCCTTTGATTCCCTCATAAGATGTATCCATTCATTTGATGAACAGGTCAATACTATTAGGATCTTAGAAAAGAGTTATGCAGTAGGGACGTGACTTGTTTTTTTTATCATACCAGATCCCGTATCTATCCCTCAGGAAGGTCAATACAACTTGATACACTAGTTAGAGAAAAAACTGTCTAGGAAATCCATTTTAAATATCTTCAAAATCTCTATTACTCATAAAAACATATTGTATAAGTTGCTGCAAAGTTTAGGAGACTCCACTAATGTAGATCCCATGCACCTCCAAGCCATGATTACACACCTTGACTCTATCGATCATATCACTTTTGATCGCACTGCAAACCCACGTAATGACCCAGAGCACAACCGAACCTTATATCTAGAAGTAGTTATTACATGTCGTAAGATCAAGACAATACTTTTGGATGGTGGATCTGGTCTAAAAATTTGTACTTTGAAGCTGGTTAAGTAGCTAGGCCACTCAGAAATGGGTCTAGGTACCACAACTATTACAATCACGGCCTACGATATTGAGGAGCGAGAGTCAATAGGCACTATAGTAGTTCTAATGGAAGTAGGGCCGACTTGTCATGATACAACATTCCATGTGGTTGACTTGGATATACCATACAACATGCTCTTAGGATGCCCATGGATCCATGCCATAGAGGCCATTCCTTCAACTTTCCATCAATGTATCAAGATTTTCCATAAAGGACAGATAATCACCATTTAGTCTCATCCAGAACCATTTACACATTACAGAGCCCTGCACCATTTTTCTCATGCAACTTATGAATTCCCTTCTACATACATTGTTGTTCTTTTGGAAACAAAGGCTATCAAGGAATGTGTGGATCAAGATTCACTCACTCCTTGCAATTAAGACTTTCCTTTGTTGGTCAACCCTTTCACGTCATGGGAGGAAACGTCGGTGAAATATGGTCTAGGTGATCCATTCATTCTTGAAAAATATTTATTAATATTATATTTATCAGTGTCTCCCAGGACACGTGGTAAACCCTATTTCTAGTTTAAAATCACTTGGGAAAAATGCCCTAAACCATTAGATAAGTTCATTCCTAATGGTTTCTTATTCGAAGAAAGGATGTTAGAAGATTCCACCAGCAGAGTACCTGAAGGTACCATGGCTTCTTGCCATCAAGCCCTGATATATGTCAAAGTCCACCGTATGATATACATCATGGGTTACAATGGGTTTGGATCTGGAATCAATACGCAAGGGATATTAGAACCCATTCCTATCCCTCTCTTCAAATTAGACAAACATTGTCTTGGAATAAGACAACATGATGATCCACCCTTTAAGATTGATGTCACCTCTTACGAACATGAGGATGAATCATCTTGTTTAGATAGAGACACAAATTCCCAATGTAGCCTCTACGAGGATCTTTCCTCCACTAACCTATTCCGTGATTCACTTGTTCTTGCCTTATCTGGATCCAATCCTCAAACCAATTTCCAAATAACCCTTGTATACCCCAAACTTGTAGATTGGGATCGACAAGTTCATGTGCCAATCAATTTATTTGATAACGACAAGGAATTTTTAGAATTTGTGGGTTTCAGGGATTCTATTTCGGCTAGAATTCACAAGAAAGGATTTGCAATTTAGCTAGACACTTACACGTACTTTAGTGAAGAAGTAGATATCTGTGGATGCTTGAGTAAGAATATCGGAAGCAAGAGTAAGGACACTTCAGAGAAACCTTTTGCAAGGAATAAATGTAAGTATCACAGTGAATTTTTTTTGAAGCACTTGTAGAAAAACATAATGAAGAACCTATGGACAAAAGGGTCTATCCATTCAAGGATAATGATGAACTACCTACGGAGGTTGACCTTACTCTTCCCCTTGATCCCGTGTGGATTGAAGATACCTCTAAGATACTTGTGGAAGAAACCAACAGTTTTAATATTAGCTCAGAAGAGGAACCTAGACTAATAAAGTTGGGAGCTTCACTCTCAGCTCAAGAAAAATAGGTTTTTATAGAGTTGTTAAGAGAATATGGAGATATATTTACATGTTCATATGCCTATATGCATGGTTTGGACCTAGACTTGGTCATGCACAACCTTGTTGTGCACCCAGAAACCAAAGCCATCAAGCAGAAGTTGAGAAAGATGCACTCTAAAATTACACTCCTTGTCAAAGAGGAACTTGAAAAGTTATTAGTTGTTGATTTCATCAATCCCATTGACTATTCAAATTGGATATCTAACATAGTCCTAGTTCAGATGAAACTTGTTGGCAAAATGATTTGTACCGACTTCTGGGACATCAATAAAGCATGTCCCAAGGATGACTTATTGTTGCCTAACATTGATATGATCGTTGATTCCATTTATGGTTATGAAATGTTTTCCTTAATGAATGGTTTTTCAGGTTATAATACAATCAGGATTGTAGAGGAGGATCAACGAAAAATAGCTTTCATCACCCCTTGGGGAAAATTTTGTTATAAGGTCATTCCTTTTGGACACAAGAATGTCGGGGCCACCTATTAACGAGAAATTACAGTCATATTTCATGACATGATGAATGACATCCTGGAGGATTACGTTGATGATATTCTAAAAAGTAAAAAAGTAGAGGAGAGCACCTGAACGTATTTTCCAACGTCTCTAGGATTACAAGGTACACTTGAACCCCAAGAAGTGTGTATTAGGTGTTTTTTCAGGAAAAAATCTAGGTTTCATTGTTTCATAAAGAGGGATATAGGTAGATCTTGCAAAGGTTACACCTATCACAGAAATTCCTCCACCTACAAATCTCAAACAGCTGAGAAGTTTACAAGGAAATATTCATGCAATCCGTCATTTTATTTCACATCTTACAGATAAGTTTCATTCATTTAAACATCTCCTAAAGAAGGATGTTGCATTCAACTAGGGACAAGAATGTCAAAAGGCATTTGCGCTACTTAAATAGTACCTTATCAACCCACCCGTACTCATGCACCTACCGCAAGCAAACCTCTCCTCTTATACATTTCAGCTAACCAATTTTTTATTGGTGCACTTCTTGTCCATTATGACTCAGACCATAGAAAAATGACAGTTTCTTACCTCAGTCGCACTTTGATTGCCTATGAGTTAAATTTCCCAGAGATTGAAAAGGCATGTTTAGTAGTCGTCTTCACCTTTTAGAAACTTTGGCATTATCTCCTTAACAATAAAACAAAAATATCATCCAAATTTGACCCTCTCAAGTACCTTTTATCGAAACCCACCCTTACACGACGAATGACTAATTAGATCATTCTCCTAATGAATTTGATATTTAGTTTGTGAATCATAAATCCTTGAAGGGACAAGCATTGGTTGATCAATTGGAAGAATCTCCTCTACCAATAATGGAACCTTTGTGTCTTGACCTACTAGAGGCATCCATGATATAGGTAGAATATTCTATGGAAGGGCAAGTCCATTTTGATCACTCATTCATCTTCCATGGATATGGAGCAGGAGTGGTGCTCATCACTCCCACAGGTGATGTTATCCCAAGAGCATTCCATTTGGGATTCCCTTGCACTAATAACATTGTAGAGTATGAGGAACACATTTTTGGCCTCAAGTTAGCTATCACTTGGAATATGAGACAACTATGAGTCATTGGGGACTCCCAACTCATTATTAAATAAGTTAATGATGAGTATAAGGTTAAAGATGAGAAACTTGTTCCATACCAGAAATTGGTTAAAACCTTGAAGGAGTATTTTACACAGATTGTATTTGAACAAAAACTTAGGTCACATAATAGATTAGTAGATTTTATGGATACAATTGGATCTCTCTTACACATTCCACCTCAGGAGAGAAAAATTCATTTCTTTGTAGGGTATTTACAAATACCCGCATACGACATGCCAGAATCTTGTTTGGCATGTTAGTTTTTTTGTCCATCCTCCCATTGGTATGACCCTATATTTAGATACCTACAAGATGGCACATTTCCCATGAACATTACCCATTCTGAGAAGAAAGACCTTATCCATCATATAGCCCATTATACCCTCCCATAAGGCACCTTTTATCTTCATGGATACAATGGGAATCTACTTTGCTATTTTGATGTTACTGACGTAGTCCACGCTATTAAGGAAGTAAATGGTAGTATTTGTGGAGTACACACTAGTGGTATGGTTTTGGTTAAGAAACTCTTAATGATAGGTTATTATTGGACCACCATGTAGGCAGACTGTTGTAATTTTTTCCAAGAAATGTGAGCTATGCGGAAAGTATGGGAACTCAATACATACACAAGCACAAACTTTACATCCTATTGTTATACCTTGTTTGTTTTCTAAATGGGTCCTGGATCTCATAGGGAAGCTCCATCCTTCTTCAGATTGCCACACCCACATTATCACTGCCACCAAGTATTTTACTAAATGGGTAGAGGTTGTGCCTCTTACTTATGTCACTGGTCCACAAATTTCCAAATTCATCATGAATCATCTCATCTGTCATTATGGTATCCCTTCCGCCATTGTAACTGATAATGGTAAATCCTTTACAAAAAAAATGGTTAAGACATTATGTTAATGCTTTCATATTCAACTCAAGTGGTCTACCCCCTATTACTCCCAAGGTAATAAACAAGCCGAAGATACCAATAAAACCATTGTATGTATCATGGAGAAAATGGTAAGTAAAATTATCTGTAATTCACAATTAAAATTACATCATGCCCTCTGGGCCTATCAAACCTCCATCTGCACTCCTATTGGTATGACCCCATACTTCTTAGTTTATGGAAATGAAGCCATCATACCCTTGGAAGTGGATCTTCCCTCCCTAAGAATATGTCTCCAGGATTATCTTGATAAGGATGAAGACTATAGAGTTTCTCGGCTAGAAAGGCTAGAGTTTTTGGATGAAAAGTGGATAAGAGCTCTTAATCACCTCAAGGTATAGAAGAACAAATTATCAAGAGGATCTAAAAATAAATCATTCATCATGAATTTAATGTAGGTGATCTAGTGCTGAAAGAAAATCGAAAGAACACTATCAAAGACAGAGAAAAGAAAGGTAAGTTTGAGGCTAACTTGTCAGGGCCTTATGTGTTGGTTGCTAAGTATGGGTTAGGAGCTTATAAAATAGCATATTTGGATGGATAAGAACTTCCAAAACCAATGAACGCCATGCATATCAAGTGTTTTTATGCTTAACTATGGCGTAAATATCATATAGGAACTAAAAAGTAGAAAAACAAAGAAACAAAGCAAAACATGACAAAATTGAGAAAACATTAAAGAAAAAATAGATCATCCACGTATTAAAACCACACAATTTTGGAGTAGTGGGCATGTATTTGGGTGAAAATCCATTTTTTACGCTCAAGGAGGATTCGTCATTCATAATTTACTCTTGCATCAAGATGGGTAACCCTCACTAATTTCTAGGAATCACTTCCTTTGCTAGGTCTAGGGACCCTATCGAATCCATCTTCACCAAGCCATAATCTGTATTATTGTTCTTGTATCTACGTGAGGGATGTTCCTTTGTATATTCCCATCTAATGTTGGGGCACCTTCACATTCTACTTTCTCTAACATATGTGGGTGACAGTCTGCCCTTTTTATATTCCCACATCACACTAGGGGCATACACACTTCTTTATTCTTGTACATTGATTTCAGAACATGACTTTAGAGAATACAAAAACATTTAGAAAAAGATAAACAAAAATCTAAAAATTCAGAAAATCCCCTCTTAGAACGAATCTACACTAACTTCCCAAAATTTTCTTAGGGAAACCCCAAAAACAACGGGAATAGTAGCCTTGAAAACATATCTTTCTAGATAACACAAAAACATTAAAAAATATATCAATTATGTTCCGCAAAATCTAGGTAGTGATTAAATTACTTTTAGTCATCAGTTTTTATAGTGTTGCTTTTATATTTGTTTAGTTTTGTTAAATTGTTCTTGTGTGTTTGTTTACTACACATATGTTTTCATCACATCTATCACCTATCATTTATCACATATAACATCATCTATTGCATAATATATAAAAAAATTCTAAGTTTTACATCATGCATGTATTATAAGCTAATCATCACATATTGTATCATCAATGGGGGCAAGAGGGGTTACAGATGATCACAAATATATTCCCACCGCACCAATATCATCTAATTTCATCCCAAGTGTTAGCATCTACCAAAATATCTCATGTAAAAAACATAGGATATCATCTAAATCACCCTCAAACACTATTTTCCACCTATCACTTAATATCTTCACCCTAGGGAATTTTTAGATATTTCTAGGTGCTTCTTATCTTCCATTTTTATCTAACGCAATGATTTTTTTTAAATAATTATTCTTAGGCCATTTGTCTTCTAGCAAGAGCATTTTAGTGCCACTCAATTACAATTCTCTTTGCCTTGCAGAATTTTTGCGTGATTTTAGGTGACCTTCTATTTCCTAAATTTCTCTGACCGATCAAAAACCAAAAAAATTGTCAACACTTCGAAAATTGACTAAAATTGGTAAAAAGGTCATTTGGAACTGAAATTTGTGTCTCTCACATGGCACTCATCTCGCATCTTCCTAACATTTTCACATTTTTGAAAAAACAACTCACAAATCACCTAACTCTACAATCATTGAAAAAAGCTATGCTGCTTACTTCGTCTATACTCTGGGGAACTATCAGTTGTTTTGTATTGTTTTCTCTCATACACATTGCTTTTCCATTGGACCCAAGTGTCCTCCATCCTTTCCCTCACATATAGAAATTTCTTGGGGCATCATTTTAAACCCTTTTTGTTTATCAAAACATTTGGGATTGCAACTCGATAACAAAATATTTGTGCAACCATCTTGAACGTTGTTGGTTTGTGTGTGTGTGTGATTATACTTATTTCCCTATTAGGCGAGTTTGTTTACTTCTCGAATTGCATTGCATATGTGTATGTTGCATGCATTTTTTATTTTAGCAACGGATGGTTGTTTGTATCTTGGCTTTTCATGTCATTTTACACTCCACCTGTGTCATCACTATCTTACGAAGAGTTCATTCAATGATAAAGTTATTCAAAACTATCTTCTTAAGGATATGGTTGACTACTAGGACACTAAGGTTCAATGTGAACATTGAACTCTAACTCATCCACAAATATGAGTAGACCTATGACACCAAGAAGTGTAAGTCCTATTTACCCTATGAATGAAAAGCTTATTCAACTAATACGTTGCTTCGTGAAAGGAAATTTAAGTTATAGAAATGGTCTTTGAAGAAATTTCTTAAGTGTAGGACAAGAAGTCTAATTGTGAGGATTAAAGTATTTCTTAAGACATTATGGTTTTCCAAACCTAGATGTGACAGGATTTAGAGGGAGAGTACGAAAAGGGTTGAATACTCATTGCATTTATATGGTTTGAAAATGTTAAGTTACTTCCAAACATTTTGATTTTATCTATGAACCACAATAAATATTTGGTAGGTGGTTGTTTCAATTGTCTAAACCATGAGATTTATATTTAAATTCAAATGGTCTTAACACCTATGAAGTGAATGACATGATTTTTACCCATTTACAAAATTCAACTATCTTCCTTGTTTATCTAGCTAACATATTTGTTCCTACATTAATTATGTGTCACTCCTACTAGTGTTGTAAGCTTAGCTTTAACACAAGGCAGATACAAACAATATAGTTTTCCATGTACAATGCTTGAATTATAAGATTCTAAGAGGAACAATAGTGTTCAACACATTAATTTTGATAATGCAATTTTGTTTAATTCTCTTTCATTTAACATTTGTAATTCATATCAATATACAATATCTTCATGCCATCTAACTGATTATAACATATCACACTCTAATCATTCTTGTTAATATTACCTACATCCAAGATGGCATCAGTCTTAAGAATGAGTATGGAAATCCCCTACACTCAAGCATAAATTCACACATTCATCATTTTAATATTTTAAATTAAATAGGAGAGAGAGAGAGAGAGAGAGATACGGAGAGGGAAGAAGACATAGTTCATTTCTTATGCATTCATGCTTTCACATTCAGTTGCACTTAATATTTTTGTAATAGAGAGAGAGAGTAAGGATGAGAGAGAAAGTTAAGAGACATTTCAGTTTCCATTAACAATGTCATTACAATTTGTATTTCATGTCCATTATAATTTCATTTCAAACCAATTCACATTTCCCAATTCATTTACATTTTCAAATCAATTAAGTATCATAGTCATTTCTAGAGAGAGAAGACAATGGAGAGAGAAAATCACCATACATTTCAAAAATCATTTATACAAGATAAATATTGAATAAAATTCTACATAGCATCGCAATGGTATTACGAGGTCACACGCATTGCTAGAAGTCAAACGAGACTCAAAAATTATATTCTAGCTAAGGTTGAGAAAAATGTCCAAAACCGTTAAATTTCTTACAACTGGGTCTTGAACACACTCGTTTCAAGTTCAATCACAAAGTTTTATGATTCCTATGTATTCCCTCAAATATAGATAAGTCATCATGTCTGATGGAATTTTATTGCAACAAGAAAAGATCAAGATACAAGGGAAACTTCAGAACCATTTATCATAGTTACGCCAGTAACACTTGTCACACAATGATCACTGGGGCCTAGAAACCACATGCCAATTTTATTTTCTGAAGGTTTTTTCAAAGGAATTAATGTGATTTACGATTCACTTTTTGGCAGCCTAGAGGTATAAGGAAGTCATTGTAAGTTTCTCTCAAGCTAAGCAACAACCATAAGCCGAAACCGATTGTGTATTATTAAAACAACCATGTCATTATAAGTGACTTATAAGAAAAGAGGGTTTATGAATATGACTTGTAAGTGTGTTAAATAATTTCAAAAAACTCGGTTAAGGTTCCAAAAGGTGTTCCATGTCACCAGGGGTCATGCAAATATTTTTTGTTTTGCGGTATGCTTGGGTGTGGCGCTTCATGCGCATGACTTTCGATATATATATTTTTTAATGTTGTAAGAGTTTGCATCAAGTTAAGATTTTTCTCCATTGTTGGGATTACATTCCCTATCATTCAACATTTAACTTTACAAAGCTATAAATGATGAAGCTAGATTTACTGCAACCGAAAAGGGTAAAACCATGCCTTTTTATGCAAAACATGCAATCCCCGCATTCAACGTGACTACATCAGCTTTCCACATTAACCGTGCAAACCATAAGACTAACCATGATGAGCTCAAAACGATTGACAACTGGCCATGGTGACACTGAAGTCAGAGGATGAGTTACAATACCAACTTAGCATTTCCTCCAAATAATCAAACCCGACACCGAGGCATACATATGGTCCCTTCAACTGCTCTAATGCATTATTTAGACACAGGAAAGGAAGCAGTAGGAAAAATAAACAAATTTGTTGGGAAAATTTCCCTAGCCTTTACTTGAAAGTTTGTTAAGCCTAAAAAACACAACCATTTTTTGTTAAATAGATCACGAGTATTGTATGAGTTTCTTCTCAATGAAAACCAAGTTCTCATAACCACACATATTGAGTTATATTCCAAACTGCTCACACACCCTACCCATGTGCCTATATTTTTTTACTAACTACACATATTGCCAAGCTAATTTTCTACAACGTTCATCCGTTCCTTATCCCCGGAAAAAGATATTGTGTGTGAAGAATCAACCAGTGACCAAACATAGCCGCCAAATGTGTCTTCTTCTGTATAACTTAGTGTCCTTATCTCACGAAGAAGAAATCGTGTTCCATATACCCATAAAGATAGTGTTAAAAATTTGTTGGACTTTGTCTGTGAGTTGTTTATCTACATGTTATGACATTAGAGCCATTCAATGGCATGAGAATACATGATACCAACTTTCCCCATGTTTTTCCTAGGTTGTTTCCTTCCCTCCGGATAACCTAGAAGACAACTTAGGACCAGAAAGAGCTAGTTGAAGAAAGGCATATATGTGTTTCGTGAAGACCATTGGGAGAGAATCTGGGCTAAATTTCTTTTGATTGTTTCTACAAAAGATAACGAGCTAAAAAGGCTTAGAAGCAACAAGGGATATATTGAATAACACGTCATATACTCAACGCCAAAATCATCCATTGTTCCTTACCTTGAAATCACCCTACCTTGTCTGAGCTTTCATTTTAGCACAGAAATAAAAGATAAAAAATAAAAGAGACAAATCTTGCGTAGGCATACGTGGGATAGCAGGAAAAAGCAACTTTCTCTGCCTCAAATAAATACAAGAACCCCCCGCAATAAAATATTAAAAAAATAGGAAAGTGAAGTGGTAGCTGGTTTCTACCTTGAGAATGGCACTGCTCAAGTTACAGTGTTTGTAGCAGATGTGCGTGGAAGAAAATTCCCCGTAGCTAGACATTACCGATGAATGAAGCGCTTCCTAGTCGTCAATCCCTCCTGTTTTCATTTTCTTCTTCTACAACAAATGAACCTTAGGTAGCAGGTAAAATTTTCCTTTGCTGTCAGAGACAGATGTAACTGCTTAGAGTACAAATACAGATCTAGACCAATCAATTTCTGTGCAGTAAAAATAGAAGACTTGTGGATTCTTCATGCAGGACTAATTGAACCCATAGCGTACTTTTTTAGACGACTATTGACCGATCTTCTTTTATCTTGCTAGAACTATCCACTATCGGCTAAATTACAATGTTATATTTTGCTTCACAATGTTGAATGCCTCTGCACCTCAAATAATGTGCTTGTCCTATTATGTAGGGAAATTGATATGTCTAAAAAGACATTGTAAGATGTGTCATTTTCTTTTACTGTTGCATGCTTCCAAAATTGGGTTGCGTGAAATTTGGGAGAAATACATCCTCTGCAATCTACGGGGAGATCCTCTCGTCACATTTTGATCATTGCTTAATTTACTCTCATTTTGGTATCAGAGCCAGAAATAGGTTGATGGATTTGGATTTGAAACAGTAAAGAAAATACAACTTTCCTTTGCGTATACGTCTGCAAATAGCTACACAATCCTGACGTATGCTAAGCAATCATCTCTCAAAGAGATTAACATGAAATGGTGCCTAAGTTAGTCGCAAATAAAACCACGAAAATATTGTGAAGACAAGGTTGAACGAACCAATAAGTGTCCCCATCTCTCAGCTCGTGATTACCGAGCTCATCTTCAAGCTTCATTCTCTTGCCATTAAGACAAAAGTTTTGTAGCTTTTTGTTTCAAAAAAAACGTAAATAAAAAATGGTTTTTTATTAAATATGTCTGCTATAAAATTGTTGTTGTAAGACACCCAGCTTGTCAAAGGAAAGAACTATGCCGCATGGAAGACAAGGATGCGTACCATCATCCAGTTCAAGGGACTATTGGGCATCGTCGCACCAACTTTACCCGTTTCAAGTAACGTCCATGAGCTACTAAAGTATAAAAAAGGTTAATGCCAAAGCCTTGATGCTGCTCCTATTAAGCATCACTGATGATTTCAAACACATGTCCGAGATGTAGTAAAATCCAAAGAATGTGGGATAAATTGGAAATAATCTGCGAGGAAAATAATCAAATGAAGACCCTCCATCTGCAGCCACGGCTTCACAAACTGTCCATGGGGTCCGATGAGAATGTCGAGGGATTTTTACGTTGGGTGGCTGAGATGTTCATGTAAGTTTTAGCACTCAGTGAGACATTTGAGGACAAAATTTTAGTCTTGATCACCTTGAGATCTCTCCCTTCCCAATTCAGAGTGTTTGTTAACTACATTGAACGTCTCCAAGCAGACAATGTCATTCGAAGAGCTTGTGAACCCACTCCAGCAAGAAGAAGCCATCAACTCAGTCTAGGATGAGTTGCAAGACAAATCTCTTATCTCGAAGCCGCATCATGGTTAGAGGTTCCACAAGGGACCCCCGACAAGGAAACCACAGAAACAACAATACTCTCAAAATTCGAAGAGGTGATGTCCAATATGTCACACCAACACCTACGACCCGGATAACTATTAGAAAAATGGCTTGACACAAGGGTATTCTAGTCAACAAAGCATATCAAGGTGCAATGATTCTCAGAAATCAAACAGAAGGCCCTGCTGACGGAAGTAGAAGGGACATCTCAGAGCTAAAAAAGATGATGAATATGATGAGGAGACACCTGAAGAAGAAAATTGTGGTGCACATTCGAACTTGGTGCTCATCTCCCAGACCTCACAACCCATGAGGAATGTTTGTTTGATAGATTCTAGTGACGGTAAAACATGTCAGGCGAAAGGAAGCTGTTTGATTCACCGACAAACCAACCCGTTGGAGATTGAGTTAGGATCGTTGAAGATAAACAGTATTATGCAAAAGGAATATTTCGGGTCACCATTCCTCTCAGAGCATGAAAATATACTCTCTCAAAGGTATTATATGTTCCTTGTTTGACATCCAATATCTTATCAGTCAGTCAACTTTTGAATCATAGTCTGAAGGTAGAATTTATTTTTGACAATGGCATCAAATATTGATCAATCTCCCGAAAAGATATCGTTTCTTACTAGAGTATTTTTGAAAGAAAAGCTATTTTCCTTAGATGTTGTTTCATCTTCTATAGTAGCTCTATCTGCCTCTATAGTAGCATCTACTGCCATCTGACACTACTATTTTTGACATCTCTCTGTTGGATCATTGTATCAAGTCACTTCATAGTTAATGGTACATGGACTTCCCATGTTGTCCAATTTCTTGACCATGTTACCTAGATGTCTTATAAGTAAACAAACATGGATCCGTACAGAACAATCACCTTCTATGCCAAGAGACATCTGGAGGTTGTTCATACTAATCTTCTAGGACCATTACCTGCTTCATTATCAAGAAACAAGTACGTCCAATTGTTCATGGATGACTACTCTCGGAAGACATGGTTTTTTTCCTGAAGTAGAAGAGTGAGGCCTTTCATCATTTCTTGACCTTCTATTAGTGTGTGGTTAAGGAAACTAGCCAACCTCATCTTCCACTCAACTTAGACCGAGGGGGGAATTTACATCCAATAAGTTCTTGGCATTCCTTAACCAAGAACACATAAAACAACATTTGGCTTCTCCATACACACTTCAGTAGAATGGCATTTTTGAGTGAAGAAATCGCACTTTGTTGGAGATGGCTCACTGCATGCTGTCAAAAACAAAGCTCGAGGAAAGATATTGTGAAGAAGTTTTCCAGACGACGGTTTATCTTCTCAACATGGCACCAACAAATATTCTAAAGAAAAAAACACGAGGAGAGGTATGAAGTGGTAGAAAGCCATAAATTTCTCATCTATGAGTATTTTGTTGCACAACATATATGCATTTTCCACCTCAAAAGAGGATGTAGATTGAGCCAAAAACACTTTTTTGCATCTTATTTTCCTATAGCACTACCTAGAAAACATTTCGTCTCATGGATACTGAGACAAAGAAAATCCACGAGATTCGAGATGTGGTTATTGAGTAGTCATTCTTTAACTCAGTGATGCAATAAGAACAATCAACACAAACCACCTCTCACCGATTGCTCTCTGATTCAGATGATGAGCAAGAAGATAATTCTCACATCAAAGATGAGCTGCAAGGGGAGTTTTATGTTTATTTTGGAAAGTCAGAAAATGTTACCATACATCCACAAGGAAAGTCTTCACATAAACAACGAAGTTCTCATTTGAAGTGGGTACGAAAATATCTTTTGAGCACAACTTCCAAAGTCAGAACAAGGAGTCAGATTTTAAATGAGGTAAATGTTACACCCATGACCATAATTATTGATAGATTAGAGCCTTATAATGTTTGGGAAGCACTAAGTCAACCTCAATGGAAGAAAGTTACACATGCTGAGAATGACTCACTAATGCAAATTCGAACATGGGAACTTTTCAATATGCTAAATGTAAAGAAACCCATAAGTTGCAAATGGTTTTTCAAAATTAAATACAAGGCAAACAGATTCATCAAAAAGCACAATGCATGACTTGTAGCAAAGGTATCAAGACCATCAGAGTCATATGTGCATTGGAATTAAAAAATTGATGGAAACTTTAGAAGATGGTGGTCAAGAGTGCGTTCCTCAATGATGATCTCAAAGAATAAGTGTACATGACCCATCCTAAAGGTTTTTTTTATCAAAATCATCCTAAAAAGGTATTTCGTCTCATCAAATCATTGTATCACTACAACATAACAATCTTTTTACCACAATTTTTCCACAATAGTTTTGTGGTTACAAGGCATTTTAAAATTTTAAATTGTGGTATTGAAATTGTGTCTCACCCACATTTTAAAATATTTTTGTAGTTCATCAACAATTTATTAGATTGTTGTTTTTCCACAATTTGTAAAATTTGTAAATCACCTACAATTTTTAATATTGTATATTGTCAACAATTTTTCCAATTTGTAATATCCCCACAATTTTTTGTTTTTGTTAATTTTCTACAATTTCACAAAATTGTGGCTTGTTTATATATGTCCACATTGTATCTATATTACATATTTTACAATTTTCTATATCTCATCTATGCATTTTTTGTGGCAATTTCAACAATATTTTCTACAATTCATGTTACAACATAAAAATTGTAGGTGGAAGCTACAATTTGATTTCCACAATATTAATTTTGTGAAATATCTATATAAAAATTATAGAAATCTTACATTTTTTTTTTAATTTCACAGTCCTTTAATTAATTTAATATGAATATTGTTTATATTTTAGACAATTAATTGAAATACAATAATCAAATTTTATTATAATTATATTTATTTAATTTATATGATAATATTTTAATATAATTTTAGAATAATTAAATAATTAAATCTAGGTAACATTTAAAATAATATTAGAAACAAAATTTAATTTCATTTTGAAAAATATTGTAAACAATTCAAATTAAACTATTTGTTAATTTATAATAAAGTTTTAAAATATCATTATAAAAATTAGTTTGGAAAGATTAAAAATATTATTACATTAAAATATATATTTAAATTGATAAATATCTTTAAAAGTTGCTGTTTAAATGAAATAAATATTGTAAATAAAACAATAGTTTCAAGCTTTAAATTTCATAGAAATATAAAGAAAAAAATTCCCTATAAATCTATATTTAATGCTTGCATGCAGATATTAAAATCATCATTAATTTCATGAATATATATGAAAACTATTTCACTTAATTTATAAACACAAATTTCCGATGTAAATTGTGATTTGCGGGAGAACTCTTTTCATGTTGGTGAATCGTGGTCAGGTAAGATTTTTTTAATCCATTTGCTAATTCTTGGTTGCTTATTATTTATAATTCATTGAGTCTTCATTCTGTAAATATTTAATTTATCTCCTTGAATTTGTTTAAATTACTTCCATTTATAAAGAAAACAAAATACATTTTAGTATATTATTTGATAAATAATGTTTATCATCTTACACACTACATTTCTATATAATTTTATATCAAAGAAGAATGAAAGACTCATGTAAATTTGTGAACCTTATTTTTCAAAATAGTTTTACAGCTTCGATTTTATAAAAAAACAATTTGAATGCTTCATAAATTAAAAGCATAACTAATTAAAAACATGCTTTGATCGGACTAATACTGGATCCCAATCTTGATAATAGGAAAAGAGATAATTGAGTACATAAATAGAAATAAATTGCATGTGATAATTGATGGAATTATTCATACATATCATGGGCTTGTATGTGATAATGCAATTCAAACAATCCCTTCAAACATTGCATAATGGTTTTCATGCATAGTCCAGAATGGCGAATGGTCCAGAATGCACCTGACGAACTGGCTGAGCTGTGTGGGGCATCAATAAGGCATAAAAATTTCCTCTCTTACCATTAATATCAGTTCATTTCGATTAAACTATGCTTCACTTGGCTAATGTAACAACATTGTGCATGTTTTAGTCCCTCAACCGCAGAGCCCAGGCCAAGGCCTTCACAAGATAAATCATGCGCAAGGTCGATGATCTATCAATCAATGGCGAAAGTGAGAAAGCTGCAATGCCGATGGATATCAGGTAGATTGAGCTATTGTTGCTTTAAGAAAATACAAATTGCATATCTTTTGATAAGATTTTGTGATTATAATAAGGTGCGGTGGGAAATCCGTGAATGGTGCAAGGGCCTTTAACACCGTTCGATTCAGTTTTAATCAGTGGATAAGATTTATTTTACTTTGATCTGTGCGTTTAGGATTCCATCAATGCATGGTCACAAATATCCCGTATTTTTCTCCACATTCAAGTCTCCAATGTCCCTATTCAACACGGCATCGTTTATATCCGACGTGGCTTATTCCAATGCTAATTAAATTGGGTAAAACAGCTAGGGTAAAGTTTTCATTGCATATGATGATGTAGTTGTATTATAAATAAGAGTATCCATTAAAAATATTAAAATGTATTTGAGGATAAGTCATTAATAAATTTCAAGCATGTATATACTTAAATAACTAGGGTTTTTAGTAGTTAAGATTATTCTAATGCCAATTAAATTGTGTAAAATAGTTAGGGTAAATATTTCATTGCATATGATGACATAGTTTTATTATAAACAACAATATCCATTAAAAATATTAAAATGAATTTGAGCATAAGTCATTAATAAATTTCAAACATATATATATATATATATATATATATTTAAATAACTAGGGTTTTTAGTAGTTAAGATTTCACAGTTCTAGAGTTATGTAATAGTACTCATAAATTTATAATTATTATAAATAGATCTTATTAGAATTATTAATACAGTTTTGATTATTTTAAAATTTATTGAAGTGTTTATATTTGTTAATTAATATAAATTAATAAGTTTATTTATGTTTCTATTAACATATTTTGACAAATGTTCATCACTTTTTTTTATATATGTTATTGGCAAATTTAGAACATAACAACTAACAATCCTTTTTACACTCAATTACTCTCATATGTATGTTGAGAAGATGTAAAACACAATATAAATATATCTCATGATCAACTTTAAGTTGTATATTTACTACATTAATGGATAGTTTAATCTACTATTGTCAAGTCTTTATCTGATTTAGAGTATTGTGAATTTTGCATGTTTCTAGAAGACAATACACAAGATATAATTTACCTCTTAATCCAATGTAATGCAATCATTATAAATTTCAATGCTCTAATCACTGTAAAAATTATATTATCAATGCACTTGTTTACATTCTTATAGATAGCTTTGTTGTGGGAATTCTACACTAACACTCAAATCAATGATTCCTCCATTTCCTAATTAAATCATAATTACACTAATATATTTATGGGTCCTTAAAATTAAATTAGCACCATATTAGAATGCATGCAAAAAAATTGAATAAGATTTTATTCATCAAACGTTATTTGAAACCATATGATAGTTGGTATTGTTATAGTGATTCAAACTAATGATGTCTTATGTGTTGGAGTTAAATTTTAAATAATATATATAGAAATATTTATCACAAGGAAATGGTCTCACGGAGAGGTTCCTTTGATTTATCGTGTGTTAGAAAAATGTGGAACAATTTACAAATAGCAATATCCTTCCACAATTTTATACAAAAGTAAAAAGAATTTAAAGAAGTTCTGAAACATGTTAAAATAATACTATAAAATTTAGTAAAAGTGTGCCTACATAAATTCAAGTCATCTACCATGAAATATATTGTGTAGCCTATTTCTAACATAGTGGGAATTTATTAATCTGCTTTGAATTCCAATGAAGGTGCCCAATGGATTGCTACAGGTAGCTGGTCATACTTCATCCGACAAGCAGATAACCCCGCTGAGTCACCAAATTGTTATACCAAATTCACCCCCTCGAGGTAAGTTGGATAACTCGCAAGATTTCTTCAGACTTGAGTAAGAAGAATTGGTTCAAGGAAAAAAATCAGGTCTTGGGGATCCCCCTTTGCGTTTCTCTAACTTCCAAATCCAAGAAAATCTAAGGAGTCAGTTAAAATTTACAAAAATCTGAAAAAATGAGGTCAATGGCCTGTTTTAGTGCATTGCGGGTCTGAAGGGTGTAGATGGAACCAATGCAGGTCATACCAGGGTCTTCGTACTAGGTTCGGGGCCGAAATGTAAAGGAGATAATGAAATGCAGAAAATACGGAAAATTTTGTCCCAAACGATCCACAAGACATCTGAGACACAGGTACGCGTGGGACCCACAAAGGCGCAATAGCTGAAATACAAGGGAAAGTGAAAAAATCAGATTTTTTTGTTCTAGGAGGTCCGCAGGACATCGGAACATCCGGGATGCAAAAAGGTAAAATCACCGCAAGTCAGTGCATTGCGGGTGGCACAGAGAAATGTGTCTGGGATGGTTGGGATATCAGGATGTGAAAAGGCGAAATCGCCAAACAAAGAGCTAAGAAAACTGACTTGCGGGTGAATCAGAGGTCAACGGCCCTGACGTCCCAGTCAACACCAGGACACGAGGACCCAAAAAACCTGTAATAGCCGCATACAAAGGGAAATTAAATGTTTGACCTCCGGAACTTCAAACGGCCATAACTTTTGACCCTGAGCTGCGATTTTGATGAAATTTGACTTTTCAGAACGATTTGGAAGTGGATTTCTTAATTTTAATGATGGTAGGTATGTTAAAATAAAATAAAAATCTTCAGCTCCATTCAATTTAATACTCAGTCCCGTCAAATGACAGAAATGCCTGACAGACCCAAAACAATTGTCTACACTCAGAATGCCGTATCTTTTGCAATTCTTAACGAAAACACACAAAATTGGTACCGTTGGAATCATGGTTCCGAGCCCAATGCACAAAAATCAAGAAATCTTGAAATTGATGAATATTTCAAGGATATTTTATAGAAAACGTGGCTAGGTTCAAAACAATGTTTTATTTGGTAGTTTAGATGCATTAATGAAGCATGGGATGACATTTCTCACTACTGCAATTTATGGGATAATATGGGGGGCATTTTGCAAGCAACATAACATAATTTCACTTCATTTACTACCTCTTGCAAGTGGTTGAAGGACAAATTTCAGGATTTTTATTTTCCCCCCTCTCTCTCTCTTCTCAAAAATCTATAAATTGGAGTGTTGGGCTCATTGTAAAAGGGAGATAGTTTTTGAGTAGAAAAACTCTGTCAAATTTTCTTCGTGAAGCCAATGTGCTGCAAGCCCTTGTAGTGGACTCCTTGCATGGTGATCTAGGCCCTTAGTCTGTAATAGATTGGATTGTGCATATCAATGAGGTAATAGATACAAGCTTGCGGATACTTCTTCCCCTGTTGTGTTTTTGCAATCTTCTTTCCCTTTCAAACTCATTACAAGCATATTGTGTCTAATTTTTTGATCTTGCAGGGATTCATTATCATTGTGTATGTATGAAATGTTGTTGTGAATGCACTTGCCAGATTGTGGAGAACTGTTATCACCCCTTCGAGCATGCACTTTGCTTCTATTTTTCACACATTAGAAAGCTATCCTCACTCCCTCCTTTTCTGGTGTATCACCACTGTAGTGTAGGCTTTATTTTCATGCATTCTCTCTCCCTGGTCCCTTGGAAGGTTAGATTAGGAAAGATAGTTTTTCTTGCATTAGAGTAGATTGTGGCAGGTAGTTTAGGAGCAAGAACCAACTCTCTCTGGAGGTCTATCTCAAGTAGCAAGTCCCACAACTTGGAGATAGTACCCATGTTATCCAATGACACCATGAGCTCAAACACACACGCTTGCGCAAACTGAAGGGTTATATGATTCAAAGATAACAGGCATTTCTGAGACTGATTCGGCCACATCGTTCGAATTTGCATTTGCATCCAAATATTCCTTGTTATCAAAAACCAAATATTCAAGGAGGGCATTTTTACACTAATAGTTTCTCTCAATTTTATGCTTTTCCATCCCACGGTCAATAGATGTATGACCTAAAGAGAAACACCTTCTACACCTTAAAGGAAAACCATTGTAGTCTAATGGATGAGACCATGTTCTATTTTACATTTTAAACTCAATGTTTGTAGGATGCTTTTTAGAAGTGTCTAGTTCAACAAAAATCCTTGCAGATGTTATATGGGTGAAATCGGTGGTTTGGGAATCAATGTAAAGATTATCACCAAAGACATTTCCAATGGATATTGGACACTCTTAGCTCCAAAATTGCAGGGATAAATGAGGTAGTCTAATCCAAAAAGGTTTGTGAGAGAAGGATTCTGTGAGTGGGTTAAAAGAGTGGAACTAAACTTTTAAGACAAGGTATCATGATTGACAAACCCATAGTTTACTTGCTACATTATATTTATCATTTATTGAAGAAAAACCACAATAAAAATTCTTTTTGCACATGGATAAAGATCTAACCTTCTAGATATGAGCATGATACAATATCTAGATATCCATTCATGAAGGTCTGGTAGACTAGGCCATAAGCTGCTAAATCTACATATTAAATCATGCTCTTAGTCTTAGCATTCATATTCAAGGAATTTATCTCCAAATGATCTTGGAGTTAATGGTGGCAGGGGACATGGGTCTTCTTCCATGCACAAAATCTTTGAACGAAACATCAATATTCTTACAAACTTCACCAACATTCAGATCCCCACCGGGAGGGAGATAAGAACAACATTGAATAGCCCAACAAGGCCACCACTTGTGCGCATACTGCCTCACTAGAGGTGAAGTCATGGACCTTTGGATAGTCGATGTAGGGTTTGCAGAAGACAGACCCACATCGGGGGTCATGGAGATGTTACCACTCAAAACAAGGGATATAGCCCTTCCTCTGTCAGGGGAGGGAACAGAACCACCACCCACATTACCCTTTACAGCATTGCATTTTGAAGCCCTAGTGCCTTTGAAGCTCATGGAGGCATGCCCTTTTCCAATGCCACCCAACACAAATTTAGGGCTCGTAAAATGTCTCTCACCAACGCCATCCCCAATATTCTCATCATTAGAAACCCTGACACATCCCCCATATCAATGTGGACCATCTGGACTAGAAGCATACATGCTTGTGTCCTTGCCACTGTCAGGAACAGAGTAGAGTGTATTGCCATGGTTGAAATTAGGGTTAGGGTAAAGAAACTTTTTACTACAATTAGGGTAAAGACATTTGTATTAAAATGTGTCTTTACCCTTATTGTGGAATATTTGTCGAATAATTGTAGTAAAATGCATCAATGGAATTTTAGATTAGGGTGTGATCATTATATCTATTATATCTTAAATTTTGATATTTGTTATATGAATACTATCTAAAGTGTAGTTTTAATATTATTATATTATTTTCTTCAAATATTTTTTGAGTGTAAATATGATCCATATTCTAATTTTTTTTAAAATTCCGATAAGATTGTGGATTTTTATTTGGAAAGTGTTGTAGATGTGAATTAGCTACAAATTATGAACACTTATATAAAATTGTGGAACATCCACAATATTTAAAAATGGAAAAATTGAATAAGATTGTGGATTTTCAATGAGAAAGTGTTGTATATGTGAATTAAATACAAATTACTAACACTTACATTAAATTGTGGAACATCCACAATATATAAAAATGGAAATTATGAATTATCATAGAGGTGCCATGTATATTCTACATTTATTATTTACAAATCAATTAATAATTATCTTAATAAAATTATTTATATTAATAAGAATAGTAAAAATAATAATTTGAAGTATACATTTATTATTTATAAAAGAATGGGTTCTATTTAAAAAATTATTTATAATTATAAACATAATAAAAAATATTATAAAGAAAAATGTAAAATTCTTCTTAACATACAATAGAATAAACATATTTTAATATATTTACATTTCCAAAATAATTTAATTTTAATTTTATTTTATATATATATATATATATATATATATATATTTTATATATACACACGCACACACACACACACATGGTGTTTAAAAATTAGTAAATATTGACTTTTACTATTAATATAATTTTTTGATCAATTTTAGTTCTATTTTCCAAAAATTGTGGAATTTCTATGAAGAATGGCTGGATTTGTGACTTATCTACGAATTATTATCACTATATGTAAATTGTAGAATATCCACAATACTTAGAAATGAGCAAAAATATTTTTGTAGAGATGCTACAAGTATTCTACAAATATTTTAAATTGTAGCAATATTGTGGAATAATTGTGGTAAAAAACGCTTGTTTGTTGTAGTGTATGGACTGAAAAAATCTCCTAAGCCATGATAAATCAAGATATATGATTACCTTTTATAGTATGGTTTCATCCATAGCACCCCAGATTCCAATTTGCACATGAAGAAGGTGGGAAAAAAACTCTTCATTCTTGTTTTGTATTTCGATGATCTTATGATCACTGGTAGTTTAGAAGATCATGTTGATATTGTGAAGAATGACCTCAAAATATAATTTGACATGACTGACTTGGGGTCACTCCATTACTGCCTTGGCTTGGAGATACGACAGAAATAGAATCACATCTGTATCTCCCAGAAAAAATATGCCAAGACATTCTTGGAGAAATACAAAATGTTAGATTGTAAACCTCTTTCAATACCAATCGAACAAGGTTTACATCTCTCTCAATTCCACAACTCATCTCAAGTGGATTCAATTCTATATAGATAACTCGTTGGTAATCTCATCTACTTGACCTACACGAGACCAGACATATGTTATGTTATGAATTATCTCTCGAGATTCATGCATGAGCCAAAGTAGTGTTAATAGGTTGTAGCAAAGCATATTTTTAGATATGTTCGAGGTACACTTGAATATGTTCTGGAATATGATAAGAACACTCAATTCTTTTTTCTAGGATACATCAACTTGGACTATGTTGGATTCATAAATGATAGAAATTCAATGTCAGGTTACATATTTCATCTTGGATCTGGACCGATCTCATGGATCATTAACAAGAAAATAGATGCTTCTCTTTAATCCTCTGAGGGAGAGTATCGTGTCGCATCTAGAGTTGTGTGCAAGGCGATATGGTTACGTCACATTTTGGGCAATCTGAACATTCATGAAGAAAATCCACCAATCCTTCATTACAACAATCAGGGTATGTTGAATCTTGTGAAGAATCTTGTTTTTCATGAAAGGACCAAGCATATTAATGTTGAATGTCACTACATTTGAGTTCAAGTCTTAAAACACCACATCCAGATCCAATACTTCCCAGTAGATAGCTGATATACTCACCAAATCCCTTGGAAATGTGAAATTTGGACTATTTAGGGAGTACATTTGTAAAAATAATGTGATAAGGGGGGAATGTTAGTAGATTAAGACTCTAGTACCTGGCATATAAAGGTGGCAATATGGACTGTAGTTTAGTTTAGTTAACTATTAAATTTGTTTTACACTTGGTGTTTGACTCCCAGTTCATACAGGAAATACGTACTTTACATTGTTGTATAAATTCCCATCATGTTGATCAATAATATATTGAGTGTTGCATATTTCTGATCTCAACTCTAACCAATAAATTGGTAAAACAAATTGGGACAATTTTTTTTGTTCAAAATAACTTAACACAATATTCAAACCATTATCAAGCCCACTCGATATTCTAATAAAATTTGACCATTCAAACTAAATTATTAGATGCATCAAACTAATGTTGTTGACTATTTATTCGTGAAGCACTATACACCTAGAATCCTATAATGTTGGGAAAGTAAACTTATCCCCACAACTAAGGTTCTCAAGGATGACTTATTGTCAACGTGCCAACCAAGTCTCATGATGGATGAGAAGGGTAACTGAAGCATAATTTTCACTGGGAATAACACTGGAATGTTTAAATGCGTCTTTCCAACTAAGGTTAACCACACAATGTGAAGGTAAAATTTAATCCTTATTCCAAGAAGTTATTCAGTTATAAAAGGTGTATCTCGATCACCTACGATATCAAAGTGAAACTTAAGGTCTCTAGTAAACTTTGATAAGTTGTATCCATAATTATCCCAAGTACTACTAAAACTAACGAGAGGATGATCTTGCCTACATCTATTCCTAAACATTGAACTCGGTCACAATATGGCATCATTAACTATAGCATTTGTTTACAATAAGGATTTTGTAGTAAATCAATTTTCTTAATAAGAATATTTAATCATTAGAGAATAACCATAATTACCAAGTTGTATAGACACAACCATATCATTATCTATTATAATAATGGTTGATATATATATATATATATATATATATATATATATATATATATATATATTCTAATAGACTAGTTCAACAATATAGGAATTTTGTTATAATTGATCAGAGTTAAACAAAATTTAATTAAATTGCTAACACCTAACATAATCTCATAATATGTTGACTTATATTTGTATTCATGTAATTACACTGAAGGTGTTATGCCTATGGGAAATGGCTTTGCAGACATTCATGGGAATGTATCAAATTTGACGGTCTAAATGATAGTTTTGTTATTTTTAACAATTTTGCTTTTGCTTTTTTTAACAATTTTGTTTTTTTCTTTTCTAACAATTTTTCTTTTCTGATTTTGCATGTTGCTTTGGATTTACTATTTTGAAATTTTATTTTATAGATTTTGCATTCGTTAGCCTTTTCTTTTGCTACTTTTAACAAATTTTCTTTTTGCTTTTCTAACAATTTTATTTTTCTGATTTTACATGTTGCTTTGACGTTACTATTTTAAAATTTTATTTTATAGTTTTTGCATGCATAAAATTTACCTTTAAATACTAGTCACTAACATTATAATTTCATTATTCAGGCTCTCCAAGTTCCAGTAAATCCCATGTGTTAAATAGAATTCATTAGGTATGCATTTAAACTCATAGTCAATTGGCTGAATTCATTTAATCTCATGCACCTTAAAAGTGATTGTATATAATCTTGGATACTTAATATACATATTTCTATTTTATGTTATGTTATTTTGAAAGTATCCCTCTCATCTCCAGAATAATGGATAATTGAGGTCAGAATTAGTGCTTTACTGGTTTGTGAATTAGAGCTTCGATTTAAAATTTTAAAAATGATATTAAGGTCATATTTACATGTTATTTTTAGATTTTAGATCACCTGGCTAGGTCTTGTGGGCCTTGGTAGTTTTCACTTTATTCCGCTTGTATCAATCTCTATATCCATAGACAAATTCATGCTACTCTGAGGCTCAAGTGTGGGGTAACTTGGATGGAGGAAAGTTAAGTTCTTTTAGTGTTTCAAGCTCTTTGCTAGATCATACCTCAATTCCTCTGCATTTCGCACCACCTGGGTATTCAAATTAGAAACCACGGATGTTGAAACACTCCTTCCATGTTCTTGGGGCTTTTACAACAACAAAGCTCCTTGAATTTCCATATCTAATTTTTGGTACAAGAGATAGATTATCTAAAGCCAAGATTTCAACATGCATTGGTCTGGTGCCATACTCTATCTGTAGAGTAGATGAATATTCAGGGACATGACCGACTTTGGGTATGAATGGTCTGACACCACAATCCATTTTTAACTTAGGGAGATATTCAGGGACATGACTAGTTTGATGCCATACCTTAACTGTTGCTATTTTGTTTATGACTAGTTCTGTAGTTTCCTAAATGCTTTAGTTGTCTTTTGAGCAAATGTGATCTTAGGCCGTAGAGTAGAAAGATATTATAGCTTTGATTTAAAATTTTTGAAATGATATTAAGGTTGTATTTAAAGGGCTTGTACAACAACAAAGCTCCCTGAATTTCCATATCTAATTTTTGGTTAAAGAGATAGATTTTCTAAAGCCAAGATTTCAACATGCATTGGTCTGGTGCCATACTCTATTTGTAGAGTAGATGAATATTTAGGGACATGCCCTGCTTTGGGTATGAATGGTCTGACACCACAGTCCATTTGTAACTTAGGGACACATTCAGGGACATGACTGGTCTAATGCCATACCCTAACTGTTGCTATTTGTTTATGACTGGTTCTGTAGTTTCCTAAACGCTTTAGTTGTCTTTCGAGCAATTGTGATATTAGGTCGTAGAGTAGAAAGATATTATATCTTTGATTTAAATTTTTTTAAATGATATTAAGGTTGTATTTAAAGGGCTTGTACAACAACAAAGCTCCCTGAATTTCCATATCTAATTTTTGGTTAAAGAGATAGATTTTCTAAAGCCAAGATTTCAACATGCATTGGTCTGGTGCCATACTCTATTTGTAGAGTAGATGAATATTTAGGGACATGCCCTGCTTTGGGTATGAATGGTCTGACACCACAGTCCATTTGTAACTTAGGGACACATTCAGGGACATGACTGGTCTGATGCCATACCCTAATTGTTGCTATTTGTTTATGACTGGTTCTGTAGTTTCCTAAACGCTTTAGTTGTCTTTCGAGCAATTGTGATATTAGGTCGTAGAGTAGAAAGATATTATATCTTTGATTTAAATTTTTTTAAATGATATTAAGGTTGTATTTAAAGTTCTTGTACAACAACAAAGCTCCTTGAATTTCCATATCTAATTTTTGGTACAAGAGATAGATTGTCTAAAGCCAAGATTTCAACATGCATTGGTCTAGCACCATACTCTATCTGTACAGTAGATGAATATTCAAGGAGATGCCCTACTTTGGGTATGAATGGTCTGACACCATAGTCCATTTGTAACTTAGGGACATATTCAGGGACATGACTGGTCTAACACCATACCCTAACTGTTGCTATTTTTTTTATGACTGGTTCTGTAGTTTCCTAAATGCTTTAGTTGTCTTTCGAGAAATTGTGATCTTAGGTCGTAGAGTAGAAAGATATTATAGCTTTGATTTAAAAAATTTGAAATTATATTAAGGTTGTATTTAAAGGGTTAGATAATCCATGATTCCAAATTTCATTAATAAAGCTTTTAAGGCTTTACATCTTCTTGATTTTTGTTAAAGGGTTAGACTTCATGTTTGCGATTTTTAGAAAATATAAATGAAAACGGAAGAAAAATTTAAAGGTTATCATTGCTTACAAATGCATGCTTTCCATAACACATCCTTCATTTCATCTTTGACTCCACTACAAGTTTACATTTTCTACCATACATTTGTAGAATTTCGACTATCTCGAGCATATTTTAGTTTCCATGGCAATAACTTTGACACACGAAGGCATTTCTCAGTTGATTGAGGGTGGTTCCATTGTTGGCCCCACATTTTAGATAATACACTTGTCCTCCCTAAGGTCTATTCTCAACATGGCATCCCAAAATCATGTTCACCTTTCATATGGGATACATTTTCAGACAGCACTTATACCCTCCAAATTTTCAAGTCATGTAACTGACAAATCAATACAAGAAGGCTCCATTGTGTTCTTACGCAAATCCCATGTTAGAATGATCAAAAGTAAACTGCAAGCTTCATCTCTTGCTCAATTATCAATGTATACAAACTACCTATATTAATTATAATTTCTTTATGTTTTTTTTTTCATGATTTTATTTTCTAGTGTAAGATTTTTCTTATCATTGAAATGGATGTTTTTGTCAAAAAACATCTGATAATCAGTTCTCCAACCTGACTATGAACAAATTCTCTCCAAGACAGTTAGTTTTCTAGAACAAATGCAAGTTCCAATCAAGTTATCAAATATTTTGCGAGAACACCAACTAAAATAAGTGAATTGAATACATCTATGCACATGTGGTCCATAGAGGGTCGTTCCCTAGCAAAAATAACCAAATGCAAGGGGATTTGGTTCCATGTTTGGTTTTGATTTTGTTAATTAGGAAGAAGGTGAAATCCAAACCACTTATTTCAATGAGGCCGCGGAAGCATTCTATGAGCAGATTGAAAATGGGAAGCTATATACAATTTCCAGTGGGAGGATTGCGAGGATTGCTGATGCAAAGCTATGTTACAACCATTTGAACAATGCTTTAGATATTTTCTTCCAACCTTCCTCAACCATATCTCCACTCATAGAAAATGAGAATAAAATACCTTCCCATCACTTTCACTTTTCCAAAATCAAGGACATACCTGCAAGCGTTGAATGTTCTATAGTAGATTTTATTGGCATTTTTCTTACGATGTCAACATCCTCAACAATTTTTCAACCTGACAAGTTTGAAACAAATATAATCACAATACAATTAAAGGACATGTCGGGATTCAATGTAATTGTAAAAGTGTGGGCACAACACTTAGATGAAATAAACAAAGAAGATGAAGACATTCT
The DNA here is from genome assembly GCA_019776745.2 of Taxus chinensis. NCBI lineage: Eukaryota > Viridiplantae > Streptophyta > Pinopsida > Cupressales > Taxaceae > Taxus > Taxus chinensis. The sequence continues at coordinate 152,214,188 of CM034148.1, forward strand.
TTCTATACCGCCTTCTCCAGTTTCAATGGAAGCTCAATTGACACTGTTTAGAGAACCAAATGTTACGTCAACCCTCTAATTTCATAAACAAATACACTTCATGGCTATGTTTATTTTGATGAGTACTCCCTTCCAGTACTCTCTATCAAAAGTAATTTTTTCGGGCCTCCAAAAATCTTGACCTCTATAACAATGATTTCACACGTCGTACAGATGGGGAACACTAAGAGAAATGAATGGACCATGGTTACTGTAGAAATCACAAATATCAACATAGACAATTTTTTTACAAGGCATGTCCTCTTCAAAAAGGTGAAAAACAATGCAAGAAAAGGAGAAAGAGAATGGTAATGGTTCATGGTTTTGTTTGAGTTACAACATAACAATTTCAGAACTATGATTATAGATATGCACTCAGGATCGATCTAAAGTACCCAATGAGAGAACTCCAACAAGTTATCACTTTTGATGAAACAGTTGAGTCAATCACGGGTGTTGAAGCTAGCAATCTCTACCTATTTTTTATATATGAAGACGCGACTTGTGAAATTACAAGTAATTTCATCGGCAATGAATACTGCTTCAAAATTTCCTTGAAAAAAGAGATATACTACGGAAACAACAGATTGAAATGTGTCATCCTCAGTTTTAAGAAAGTGGATAACAATGGAATGCCTATATAACCTTCTTTACACAAATACTTATAATGTATCCGTCCCTTCAAACTTTACACCCTTACCCAAACCATTCTATACTTTTAACTATCACCGCTATGTTGCTTATTTCAAATCTATGTTTCACCTTTTTTCCCTGCTTCAAAAGAAAACTTATATAGTTCCTTATAAACTAACATACTATTTTTACTTACCTCAAGATTTGAAGGCTCCTCTATAGTCCAAACTTGAGATATGGATGCATAACTAAATGTTTTATGTGCTCATCTTACTACCTCTTCCCTTCTTGGTCAAGAAGTTGTGTCTTGAAAAAAAGATAGAAGTATCATTTTGGTATACTACTCTATCACGCCAGCTCATCATTGTCATGTGCAATAGTACTTAGCAAATACAACATGTTATTTTTCCATTGAATTGTTGGACTCTGGTTATTCTGGATGTTATTTTCCCCTGTACATTATGTTAGCATACACAAGGCATGTGAACTGTATGCTAAAATGCCTGAATGAGATGTGATCTCATGGAATTAAATGATTACAGGATATGCATGAAATGGGTTTGTTGAAAATGCCTTCAAAAATTTAAGGTGAATGTATTTGACAAGTGAAAACCCATCCCCCACAACCTTTGTCAGTATACTCCCTTTCTATACCAATATGGGATCCTTAGCACAAGGTATGAACATCCATCAAAGTATAATGGAAAGTTGATTTTGGTTTGCAAAATGCCTCAAACAGATGTGGTCTCATGGAATTCCATAATTGTAGGATATACAAAAAATACCTTTGACAATGATCCTCTCAAAATCTTTGAGATAATAAAGCACTCTACAATGTACCCTAGCCATTTAAGGTTCGTTTATATTTGCTTGCATATTTTGTCTCATTTATGTTTCCTGGAGAGCTAATATTGGTTCTTTAAATCTACTTTGACATCAGTACTTCACATTAACTACATTATCAAGAGTGAGTGTTAGAAAAATTACATGTCTCACTTACATTTGTATTCGATTATTACACAACTAACTATTATTTAACATCCCTTCCAATGTACTTTGCAACATTTTTTTGGCTTTAATAGAAAATTAGAATTGTCAAGCATACCCCTTATCCATATAAACTACAAAAGAAGTAATTATACCTCTAAATCAAATAACATATTCCGTTCGAGGTTCACATTGTATTGTACACATGCGATTACTAGTTTAGAGAGGTTTAGGTACGATCCTACGAGGTCTAAATTAAGGTTTATTAACCATTGGATTAAAAAATCCTACACCATAGATCTGATGTGAGACAAGAAAACTCTAATATCTTAAAACTTGGCAAGGTTATCTCATTTTCATATTTTCTTCTCATTTCTAATTCTTTTACTCATTTGGTTGTTTTATGTTCTTATTTACAGGTATGGTATGGAAGAGGTGTTAATGGGAGTGTAATATTAATATGATTCGTTAACCCCTATTCAGTTATATTTCAATTTTTCTCTAAGGTACCCTTCTTAGCGTTGATTAAAATACACAACTAGAAATAATTGCATTTTAATACAAAAAATTACATGGGCCAGCGTCCAAAGTAGTGGCAGGGCCGAATTAATAGTCGGGAGCACCCTAGGCAATAGTTTGAGTGGGTGCCCTCAAAAATTTATTTAATATTTTTTTCTATAAAGTAAATAAATAAAATATGTCTATATTTTTGTATTTTTAAATTTACATCATGGTCATAATAAAACAATAATAAAAATATATTATTAAATTATCACGAAATGATGAAAAATATACTGTGGATGGAAATATTTAATCGTAGGAGATGCTCAGAATGCAAAAGATACAATATTTTATACAAGGCTTCTTACAAGTCTAATTTAGCCTTATCAAGTAGGTGACATGAACTCTATCCTCAAATAAAACACCATTTTTTTCCAAAGAAACAAAAACGTTTATGTAGCTCCCATGGTTTTATGAAGAGTCGTATTTGGACTAGGCCTATGGATTCCTCCATAACAAAATAATAGAAATTTTCCCCACAAAATTAAAAATAGAAAATTAAACACTTTTTTCGTTTAATTATACTCACCTCTACTAGATACACCAACAACATTATAAAAATTACATTAACTTTTTTCTAAAACAAATTACACACCTACATAATCTGGAGCTAAATCATAGAATGGGTAACAATACCAAAAAAATCATATGTGATATTTTCCTTTACTTGGAAAAAAATTACAATTTTTTTATGTGTATGCGTGAAATTTATGTTACTATACAATAATATCTATAAATGGGTTGTTCAATATTAAGTTTTTAAATAAATTATTTTAAAGTTAATTTCTAGATTCAGGCACCCTTGATGGCTGGCACCCTAGGCAACTGCCTAGTTTGCCTAAGGCTTAATCCTCCTCTAAGTAGTGGATTGGTAGCAGGGTGAGGAAGCATCTCAGGGTGGTCAGATATCTACGAGGTCAAATCTTAACAAAAGGATAAAGGAATGGAGAGGTTGGGACGACCAAGCCACCAAACCCTTCACATTTTTTTAATTACTATTAATTTTTGTTATAAACTAATTTCATCTATTTTAAGAATACATGGATACCAAAAGCACCCTCCTGGAATATTTATGAAAACATGGAGTTCCTTCACGCAAAATAAGAGGAACATCTACAGTGTAATAAAGGTTATAAGATGTATTATATACATGTATACCTATGTATTCACATAGATCAAACAATTTAAAAACTAGTTTCATCGTTCTAATCAATACTCGTGTTCTACACATATCTTGATTAGAAACTTATTTCCCATATGCAGATGGAATTTATGAAATTAGTGAACACACATTCATAATGTACTATCTTATAGGCTTATAATAGTACAATTTCATTAGAAATTAGTGAACACACATTCATAATGTATTATCATATAGGCTTATAATAATACAATTTCATTAGAACATAATATCGTAAAACTATTTTTCTTGAAATCCAAGGTTAAGTATGTGGTAACCTATAAATTTGATAAACTGGTGAACTCTTCCCCCCTTTATTTACATTTAAATACAACATATATTGAACAAAAACTAAATAGAGGTAACACCAATATTATTATGTCCAATAATAACATCCCAAAAATCCATTTTTAATAGCAAACCATAATGGAAGAAGCTCTAACTTGACCTCTTAAACTTACTTAAACAATCCTTTACTTGCAAAAAAAATTGTTTTTCCCTTAGTCCCTATTATTTAAAGAAATATTTTCAATGGAATTCTAATGGGAAAATTTGTAAGACAACTAGTTCTACAAATACTTTATGATACCATAGAGTCATGTGTAAGTCTTTTCCTTTTTATGTGTTCCAAGGAGATACATTAAAAAAAAATCAAGAACCAAATTTATTCTATTCAACAAATTTCATATGTTCATTGCACACCATGGTAAAGGACCAAGTTTCCCATTTTACCAAGTTTACATGATACCACTATGAGAGTTCTTTATACCCATTAAACTATAGTATTCCAAACCATAGTTTCTAAACTATATTAACAATCTACAATGCCTATATCATACATATTACAAAGAGTCTTCAACTTTAAAAAAAAAAAATTAAATAAAATAGCCTCCCTAAATGGGAGCAAGATGACAAGATGGTGTATGAACATTCCTTTCCTCCATGAAATATCCCCAAACATTCCTCAAAAAAAAATCTCCAAGCTCCAACTTCTACAAGCGCTTAAAACACCACAAAGAAGATGGATTGAAAAATTCCAAACAATAGGCATCATTACATGCCTTTCTCCCAAGAGAAGGCATGCTATCCTACCCCATGTCCATGGGAAAGAGGGATAACATGTTACCAAGATGCTAATAAATAACAAGTCTCCAGCAAAACCAACAAGGGTAATAATAGGGAATGACCGAAATTCCATGGAAACACAATAAAACATAAACCACCATGGTATAAAAAAAAAGGAAATGGGAAGAGGTTAAAAATGGATCCCAAGAACCAAAAGTGAAAGTATATACCTAGATCATCCTCCAAATATCATATCTCCATTACTCTATATCACCCACCAAATCCGTTATAACTCCATATTCTCCAACTTAAGGATTTTCAAGCCTTGCATGCTTCCTTGGTAAGGAAATGAGGGGACTTCAAAGTAAAATTTAAATTCCTCATGATTCCCCCAAGGAAGGGATTAGAATACAAAAACCTTTTGATTTTTCATTCAATCCTCCCAATCGCCACCTTTTTCTCAAATCCGAGATTTGAGAAAAAGTAAAGTATCCAACGTGTTTGGTGGTCCCCACAATAAAAGTTCAGCTGATCCCAAGGATCCCATACCCATGATTAACAGAAACAAAACACCCACTAACCAAAGACATCACCACAAGATTATTAAGAAATAAATATCCCAAATAAGAAGATTAATAAAAAATCAAATGACAAGGTGAGCAAAAGTGAAATATTACAAATGGAACCAACACCTAAACATAGGGTGATCATACCATACTCATCATACAAAAATAATGACAAGGTAATGACAAGGAAATTATGGGTTCATACCATCTCACTTGAGTATCTTTGTAGTGCTACAATTGAATCCCATGTTATCCTCACGGTACAACTTGTAATCCTGCAAAATCAAATAGAACCTCATACCTGCTTAATATTAAATTAAATCAAATAACAAGGTAAATGAACATGATCATCAATCAACTATGTATAAAATGAATATAATCACTCCACATCTATCTATCCATCAATATAAAAATGAGGATCAAAATAAATGATATATCTAATACAAACACCAAATTCATCTCATCGCATAATCATCCATATCATCATCTCTAAATCACATAGAATGTTTATAACATGACTAAGTAAAAGTATAACATATAGTACCCTACAAAGTGTAAGGGTATCAAAATAAACATGGTGCTAAAACATGGAAGCATCTAAACAACATCAACATAATCATGTGTCCAACGTCTACCCATGCAATAATAAATTGATCAAACTGGGTTAAGAGAACATATGAAAGTTATGAAAGATTATGGGAACTACATTCCCCTCTGATTGAATTAGACTTTATCTTAGAAATCACTAAAAGAGGTATTGATATGATCTCTAAAAGGTATCACCTCGCACCATGTAGTTGTTAGTCAAAACAAACATGTCCTACCAAGTCTAACTTGGTTTTTATCTAAGTGGATCTCTCATTGAGAGAAATTTAATTAAGGAAAAATATAACTTCCAATAAATTTCTTAACACTATCGTCTCAAATCCCTATATGGTCCCACGTAAGTGGATGTTCAGCGTAAAGGTCATTTTAAAGAACTAATGTAGGGTGAGCTAAGGGAAGAAAACAAAATTCTCAAAAGGGTTAACAAGTTATGCACACTTGATGTGCACGAAGCCACTCATGAAAAGCATCCAAGGTCATCACAAACATCATACTAGAAGAGAGACAATTTTCCAAATTTACAAGAGGAATTATTCCCTAGTTCGCACATAAATTTAAAAGATGGAAAACTATTAACAATATCCTCCAATTGGTCCTAGAATTTTCACTATTACTTAAGGGGTCAAGGAAGAAAGTTCACATATTACAAAACACAAAATATAATGACTTTATTTGGTAGTTTATTTTATGCTCACACAATGAAAGTACCCATTATCCAAAACTCACCCCCCAAATTAATATTGATAAATTGCACAATTTCTTAATGATTGAGAAAGAAGAAATGGTTCAAGGACCAAAATTAAGTTTTGAGGGATCCCTTCACTTTTATCTAACTTCCCTATCCCAAGAAAAATACATGGAGTTAGTGAAAATTTGTAAAAAAATTGAAAAAATAAAGTCAAGGGCCTATTTTAGTGCAAATCAGGTCTAGGGACTGCAGATGCAACCAATGTGGATTGTACCGGGGTTTGCCATACCTAGTTTGGGTCTTCTTTGCAAAGGACATAGTGTATTATGGCTAAGTCAGCTCCCACGTATCCTAGCCAAACAAGTTCATTCGGGCCACCAGTTCCCCACATTGCCGAAGTCACTGATCAATGAAGGAGCTCAAAAATTATGGAAAAAGTAGATAAAAATGTAGCGTGTAATCTATAGGATAGTTGGAATGAAAGTACATGCAGGCCCTAAAAATATGAAATATCCACAACTATAGAAATGTGGAAAAAAAGAAACATTTTGTCCCATGCAGGCCACGGCTTAATTGGGAAAAAAGTACCTAAAATGCCCAAAAAATTGATTTGGTCACAGCTAGTTCATTGCGGAAAAGATGGAGAAAAATGTACGGAACAACTGGGACATGCAGACTGAAAATAGCCGACATACCGATGGGTGAGTGGTGCAGAGAAGTTGACAGTCAACGGCCCACCTGACCCGATGAATGACAAATACATTAGGACATAAGAGCTTGAATCGGGTGACGTGGAGAAAGGAGGCCCACACAGTCCAAGTACCTCATGGACGTGAGTTCCCAAAAAACTTGCAATACCTGTAACCCAAAGGGAAAGTGGAATGCTCAACCCCTGCAATTCAAACAGGGACAACTTTTGACTCAAAACTCCAATTTTCACAAAACTTGACTTTTTCGGAAAGGGCATGACATCCTATATAACATAAAAATTGGATTTCTTATTTTTAATGAGGGTAGGTGGGTGAAAAATAAATAAAACTCTCCATACCTAGAAAATTAAATGATTAATCCCGTGAAATGTAAGAAATCGCTAGCAAACTCAAAATATCTTCTCACACTCAGAAGACCATAACTTCTGCAATTCTCAACGGATTTTTGCAAAAATTGGTTTCATTAAAATTCTGACTTTTATCAAGATGCAAAACAATCAATAAATACAAAATGTAATAAATTTTTTATGATGATTTTAAGGAAAACATGTAAGGTTCTGAACAATGATTTTATTATTGGTTGGAGATGCATTCAATGAAGAATGGGCAGACATTTTTCACTATTGTAAGTCATGGGATAGTATGGGGACCCTTTTTCAAGAAACATACCATCATTTCACTTCATTTATTACCTCTTTCAAGTGGTTAAAAGATATATTTCGGCATTTCAATCCTCTCTCTTCCAAATTCTATAAATTAGAGTGTTAGGCTCATTATGAAGGAAAATAGTTTTTGAGTAGCAAAAAATATGTCATTTTAATTTTTTGAAGTGGATGTGTTGTAGGCCCTTGTAGTGGACTCCTTGCATGGTGATCCAGGCCTTTATTTTGTAACAGATTGAATTGTGCATATCATGAAGCAAAAGATGCAAGTTTGTGTATGTATTTTCCCTTGTTGTGTTTATTTGCATTATTCTTGCGCCTTTAACCTCATTACAAATATATTGTGTCTATTTTATTCTCTTTCTAGGATTCATTATCATTATGTGTGTATGAAATATTTTTTGAATGCATTTGCTAAACTATGGAGAACTGTTATCGCCCTCTCTAGTATGTACTTTACTTCCATTTTTTACACATTGGAAGGCTATTCTCATACCCTCCTTGTCTGGTGTATCACCACTTTAGTGTAGGCTTTCTATTTCATGTACTCTCTCTTCTTGGTCCCTTGGAAATTTAGATTAGGATTATATAGTTTTTCCTGCATTAGGAGTATATTGTGGAAGGTAGTTTAGGAGCAAAAACCAAATTTCTCTAGAGGTCTATCTCAAGTAGCAAGTCCCACTACTTTGAGATAGTAACTATGTTTCCCAGTCACACCGTGAGATCAAGCACACACACTTGTGAAAATCAGAGGGTGTTGTGATTTGGTGATAATCCTATCATTGAATGAATTAATGTTTAGAAAACCATAAGTTTAAGTTTAATTTCCTAGTTTTACCTAGGGGTTCCATAGCTTAAACAAACTCATAAATTTTGAATTAGGAAACCGCTAAAGATACATCAATTTTCTATTTATAAGATTTTTCTGAAGGTTTCACCATTGAAAACCAATTTCATCACTTTATACACCCAAACAGATCCACTGTCACTTATTAAAACAAAATAAACTATTTTTTGAAATCAACAAGATATACGAAAAGTTTACTAAAATGACAATACTTTTAACACTATATCCAAGAGAAAACATTAATGAGCTAGTTGCAAAATGTATACAAAATGAGGTTTCCAAAACTTATCTAGATACTAGGTAAATTACCTAAGTATAACTTGGATGGAAAAAAATCACATTTTCTACTTGAGGAAAGGTATAGCCTAACTATTCTTAATATCTGTAACCTATATTATTTTAACTCAATAATTACCTAGGTCACCATTGACCCATTAGCTCCAAAGGAAAGTATGTAGATATTTAGTTCTTAAACTAAAGGTGTTGAGTCAATTTTCAAATAAGTGACTTTTAGTTTACTACCCTATTGAGGGGTAAAGAAAATTTGACCACATTTGAAGAGGTCCCTAGAACAATATAAATTTCAAAGCAAAACCATATTCACATTTCTTAACTAGAGTTTAATTTGCTATCAAAGGATGTTGTTAACCAAGGTAGGTGAAATGACTAGATAATTGTCATTCGTAGTGCTCGAAATAAGGGGTTAAACCAATTATCTAATAATATCTTAATGAGATTCCTCCGAGGTTATTGAAATATTATCCAAAAGTCTCATAAGAGTCTAGTAGCCAAAGTCATATCCAATTTGTGAGATAATTTAAACCTTGTATTATTCACATTAATCCCACATGTAGGACCAAGGAATGGAAGAACAATGCTTAATTCAATTTCATATCACAAATTATTTAGTGCATATTTGAAATTAAATCAGCATCACACAATCGAGAATAATGAACATTACTCATTTTAATTGAGTTAATATGTCATAATCACATCAAATCTAGATTTTAAGGGGTTATCTAATGATAAAAAAATGTATTTCAACTAATGTTGATCATATATATATATATATATATATATATATATATATATATTCTATAGGTTCCTATTTATATATAGTTGTTCCATTTTAATCTTGGTCATAAGGCACACCTATATAAATGCACTTATAGATATTTTTTTAAGGGTTTCCAATTCTTTTAATCATCTTGATTAATATGATATTTCTTATGAATCCATGGTCCAACACCAAATTTTTCATACCATCTCACCTCTCTAAGAGATCAATCTACGTTATTTAGTTTGTTTTGTACCAATAAAGAGAGGATGAGAGAAAGTTTCTATTTTCACATAATCATTGTTCTTCTCTCTAATAGGTAAGGTAAGAGTGAGAGAAAAACTCCATATTTTCCACATGTAAGTCATAAGTTCCATAAAATTTACAATTTAAATGTGTTCTAACCAATTTGAGAAGGATTACTATCACAAGTGTACCTTTAAGGGAAAATAGGCTCAACCAAGTTACATTGCAATGACCTACGTGAAACAACTAATAAAATACCATAATATGATATTGATCTTGTCTAGATTAAAAATGGTTATAGAGAATTATAAAATTATCTAAGATTTCTCAAAATTTTATATCGAGGGGATTGAAAAAAACTTAGTGTAATTTAATTTAATTTCAATTAAATATAAATATTTTAGAGTCACTACTGAACCCAATGACATATAAATGATCAAATGATAAAATGACACAAGTAAGATAATATTTAAAATATGAAACCCTAAGAAAATAAGAAGAAGAGAGGACTTAGCTGATTTCTGTACAATCTAGAAATGATATGAGAAGGGAGAAGTGATGAATAGAATGTAGGAAGCATTGTAATAAACCTCTAACAATTCTATAACTCACAAATAAGGTGAGATAGGGGTGCCCATGGCAGGAAAAGAACTCCAAGAAACTGGTGACCACAACTAGGTGCCCGTGATTGCACAAATAGTTAGAACCTTGTATTCACTTTCATGCAGTTATTTTCTGTTGATTGCTTGATAGTCTCTCTTTGAATGTTGAAGGTACCTGTAACTTGAAAAATGGATGTTCACTTGCACATGCCCACAAACTACATTAAACCTAATATGGAAAATGCATAATCGAGAGTTGGACTGACCCAGATGATCACCCTGAGAGTGAGCCTACAACCAAGCATTGGACTACATTTCAGACTCCATGTATTTCTTGTGAGTTTTTATAGAAATTTTTCCCTAGGATGACCCTATGTCAATGCACTTGATAGCGGTGTGTAGATATAATGTAGCAATATAGTATAATGTGTGGATCAAATAAAATGAACTTCCCCTTCCTACGATGTGTATGCAGAGTTGTTGCAGCCTTTGTCTCTTGAGTGGATGTTAGGTGGATGACATTGAGTGCTTTAGGTGCAATTTTAGGTGATGATAGAAATTCTTGGTGCTTGGTCATTGATTTTGAGCACATAAATATATATTTAAATGATTCCCTTATTTGAATTTCGTAATTGAAAACTAGAAGGATGACCCGTAACTGAACAATATGTCTAAAAGATAAAAAATACCCAAAATAAGTAAGGTAAAAAATGATCAGGGCTTCCCCAGAGAGGACATGGGCACTTAGGTGCTTTTCTCCTAGATGGGTGTTGGTGTTTAGAGACATAATAGATAAATTAGTAAAATTACAAATTTTCTATAGGGTGTGTAAGACAAAATAGGAAATAATAAAGAAATAAAAGAGGCCAAAGATAGTCATCAATTGTTAGTTTTCTTTCTTAGGAATCATATGAATGCTAATATCCTTTTATGACATAGAATGTACACATGTGCATGATTTTTTTTCTACATTTTCCCCCACTTTATGTTGTTGAGTGAATAATTGATAACATAAAGTAGATGGAAGATACATACCTTATGATCTTATAGATCATATGGAAAAATGCATGTTGCGCGGACATATGATGTGTGTAATGATGAAAAGTGAAGCATGGAGACCAAGAAAGGAAAGTTACCATAGGGCTAAGGAATATGCATTACATTATACATATTGTTGTTCTTGTGATTGTTGCTTCTTGTAAAGACGGACCTACAAAAGAAGATAAAGTATGTAGTCAAAGTCATGTATATGATAAATCCAAGAATGATGTGCATAAGTGTGTATAAGTATGTAAAAGTGTATAAAATAAAGTGTGCACCTAATGTATAGAAGTCAAAAAGGGTAGAAAAGTGTCGTAAAATGCTGTGAAGAGAATTTTATTTTTGTGTGATCTCAAGAGAAGAGTGATGTTTTTTAGAGATCTCATGCTCTGTATGTGTTTTTTTGGCCATCTCATGTAAAAAGTGAGTTTTACGGTGATCTCAAGCCAAAGAGAAAGTGTTGCGAAGAGAGGTCTAATGTTACTCTCTATCCATGACTCTGCCCAATAAGTACCATTGTAGATGGTACATCCCTTATTTGTTTTTGTTGTCACGAATTAGTTTGAAATCTACCGATTGTTCCAATTGAAGTTGATTATAGGATATAACATGCATTTTGTAACTAAAAGAATTTTCTTATAACTATAAAACAGATTTGAAGTCTTATGTGAACTATGTTGATATGTGAAGATGAATTTGTGTGCCCCCAAGACATTAGCATCAGGGGGAGGATAGAGGTTCCTGAGCACTAGTGTCTAAGTTTAGGCATAGGTGTTTGTGTTGTGATTCTGACCCAAGTATAATTTTGGGTTGTTATGTGACTCTCTTATTTTTATTTTTCTTTGTTGTGCACATTATAAATTGTAGCTTTGAGTTGTTGTAGGGGTTTTTTTTCACCCAATGTATGCCCCCTCTCATTTGGGGTACATGGGGTGAATGTAGGATTGTGCATCCCAAAGAGAGGACATGATGGTGAAATGAATTGTATCCATGTATGGGGGAGGGGATTTGCATATTAGAAACCAAGTTACATGCAAACAAAGTGGCTCGAAAAATGTGTGTTATTAGGAAAAGGAGAAAGCATGTCGGAGAAAAATAATGTAACAAGCAAGTTGGCATAAAAGATAGACCATGAAAACTGTGTTTTAAATATGGGACACTACTCACAATGTCACAAGATAATAGGGGCCGAAGTAGCCAAAAACAAGAAACCGGTGATCAAGGATTACATAGGGCATAGCCCAAATACAATCACATATATTAGGAAACAATGGAAAGAAAAATTTATCAAACAACCATGGTGGTATAAATTCCTTCAAATAAAATGCTACACATGAAGCACCACTTAGAATATTAGAAAGATAAAAATTATATCAACTCCTCTATGTGTCATTGGAAAGTAAATTTTCTAGAAAGTATAAGTAGTAAATACTGAAACAATAGCACCAGTAATGTGTTAGTGTAGTAGTGGTAGATGCCCCCATGAACCTCGGTGGGATTCGTACCGAGAATCATTACAACATGTAAAATTAAATAAGATATTTGCCTTTACTCTAACATACCAAGTGAACATTCATATGTGTATATAGGAATATAATGACATATTGAGTATGTGAATAGTATAATAAGAAAAATGCATCATCCAACTAGTATAAGAAAGGAAGAGTTGTTGCAACCAATATATGTAATATGCTTTGAGTGTGTCTAGGATGGTATCCAATGTGTGAAGATGGATAGGAGTAGTGTGTCGCCCAACAGATGTGTATGAGATAAGTTTAATTTATAAAATAACCCTCAACAAGAAAACTAGTAATTGACAATTATCTTTGGCCTTTTTTTGTGTTTCTTATTTTCTTTCTAGTCTGTTACACCCTACATCCTAGTCGGTATTTCAGTTGCTTATATTTTATGGCTTCATACACCAATGCCTAGCTAGGACAGAAAATTCTTAGCGCCATCATCCCCTCTAGGTTCTTGTGAACTTTTTCCACCTTATTGACTCTTTTTGGGCTTCCTTTATCTTTTGGGCACCATATTTTTGAATGGGTCGGCCTTCCAGTTGTCAATTAAAAAATTCAACCGAGAGAATCATATAAATACAAAGCTATGTGACCAAAATAAAATAAAAATATCTAAGCATCTATTATCATCACCTAAGGTTGCATTCAAAGGTATATAAGAGCATCAAAGAAATCCATCTAACGCTCATAAGAGGGACAAAGAACTGCATTTTCCGCACATGCTTCATTAGAAGGGGAAGTTAATTTTTGCATCCACACATATTTACATTGGTACATCTAGCTATCACCCACTATCACATGAACTTGTATAAGTGCTTCCTAGGGAACAATTCTATCACAAATCGACAAGAACTACAAGGATTCTGAGAGGTAGTACATCGCTCAACCGTAATTTCACTTATTTGGGTCACCGCAGGGGTCATTTTGAGTCCCTATATTTCATTTTCTATTTATGGAATATGATATAGGGAAATATATTTATAGGTTACCTATGCATTATGTGATTATATTGTGACATAATGGTGACAAACAATGAATATCAGTGACACTAGTGTGACACCAGAAAAATTAGGTTCCTAGATCTTGAGCAATCACATGCACCCAGTAGTATACTCTAGTACCCAGACAACCCTGACCTAGTCTCTATGCCCTAGATTATGCTTATCCAAAAGTTCCATAACTTATTGTGTTCAGTTTCAACAGTATACCCTTCTTGTTCATTAGTTTTCCTTTCCTGATTATTTCTAGGGATAGCGCAAATCAGCTAAGAAATTATTTCCCTCTTTTGCACTTAGGGTTTACTATTTATCTAGATTATTTATTGTGTCATGTATGTAATTTAAAATTTATTTATCATAAGTAACTCTGCAATTAGGGTTTAACACATTTTTTCTATTTTTTTAAAATCAATTGTACACCATGAAATTTATCATTGACATCATCGAAGATAGTTTTCTGAAATTTTAAAAAATTTAACCATTCAATGTGAAGTTCTATGGGTATTTGATATCTGATTTAGCATAATTAAATATAATATAAGGACACTGTTGATCAGATAAAATAAAATTTAAATGCAAGATCTAATTAATAAAAGTGTAAGTAAAAGTGATATATTGGGTTTGTAGAATGAATTATTTTGACACCATAGGTATGAACTAATTTTGGGCTGATGAATCATTTAAATAGGATTATTATTCATTGTGTTAGCTTTAATTATGAAACCTCCTTATCAATATCTCAAGGATAGGATAACCTAAGATGGGACATGCGTACCTTGGCACTAGCGTCTATTATGTGCTAGTGTCTACACGGAAACTAATGATCTGATTCTTTATGTATCACTTCTTGTTACCTTTATCTTGTTATAGGTCATATCCATTTCACTACATTTTTGTTGAGTCATACCTATACTTCCAAAACAAACCCTATATACCTTCAAAAGACTCAAGAGCACATTAGAATAAAAAAAATGGACCCGAGAGATTTAGAATGACCCTTATGGTTATTATGATGTGATCTTGTTTCTGAGCACTGCTCTACATTTTAGATTACATTTATTTCTTGTGGTGTGTGATTGGAATTTTTTCCCTTGAGCTAGAATGCCCTACTTCATGTCACATAAAGAATAGTGGGAAAATATATTTTGTCCTAATGTAATAATTTGTGATATTGAATTCATAATAACCTCCCACTATGTAGTGAATAACACAACCCAAAATGCAGTCCCTTGTGTTTCTTTTATGTATGTGGGTGATAAAGAAATGATAGTCCAACTAACCCTTTTAATAGTTAGTAAATTGTGTAGGTATATGAGTTATTTGTTTGAATTTTGGAACATAGTGACACAAGAATCTAACTAATGTCATGAAAATAAGATTATAAAAGACCCAAATCTGAAGAAAACTAACAAAGGAGAAAACTAAGTAAATAGAAGAGGAGCACCCAAAAAGACATTAGTACCTAGGAACTACTATCCTATCTTGGCGGTACTATCCTATAGCGAGAAAACAGAAACATAATGAAATATAGGAGGAAGTATCCCCATGACTTGACCAAAAATCTATATAATTTCAATATTAAATACGTAAGAAAAGCCAAACCAAGCAAAAAAAAGGACTAAAGAGGTGTCATCGGTTCTAAGTTTCCAAACATAGAAATCATGAATATAACAACATATGAGATGTGTAATGTGATAGTAATAAGTACATATTTTTGTTGACTATAAAATCTACAATTCCTTTGATGAAAAAATGTTGAAATTTAATTTTTGAAAGTTCTCTTGTGTTGGGAGAAATATTTTCAAAATTATTCATCATGATGCCAAGAAACCCTTTGAAATATTCTAGATAAGTTTGAATCATATTGTAGATTCTCATAGCTTTTACAATTATCCAGAAACCCTATATTAGTACATTTTCATTCCATGACTTGGTTGCATGACCAATATTATTTATTTCATTTGAAAACAAGAGAATGTATTGAACTAGTAGTGATACTTCAACTATAATTTAAATATTAGAAGAAGATATCAGATTGATGAGGTGTTGTATAGATGGTATTAATTACCAATTTTATTCTTTGAGCTAGATTATGTGATATTTATAGTTTTCCATCCACCATAGAACTATATCATTGGATTATTGAGCATGAACAACATTTATTACCATTGCTGAATGACAAAGAATTACCATGGAGACTTCATAATCTATAATGCTCATTTCCCTTTTGTCCTTATCAACAATTTTGTACTTTTGTGATGGAATACCGAACAATATGTTTGTTGAATGCAACTTTGGAGATGCCCTTGGACTTATTAAGAGATGAATAATCAGTTAGTGATGTAATAGCTTCAAGATCAATTTTGATGGGTTTAATGATTCTTTTCGTCTTCTTGATTTATCCATGTAGCTAGGAAGGTACTTATTCAATCATCTCACCACATAAAATTATCACAAAAGGTTACAGTTTCTCTTGTGTTGGGGCTACATACTCAAATTCAAGTCATGATTCAATGTATTATACATTTTTCTGATCAATATTTTCCACAACGTATTCATAATATATGTGGTTTTGTTATAATATATCTTTAGGGTATGAAGGGTTAAGTGAGTTAGAGATATGAATAGATTTAGCTTTACCTCATTCGATACTACAGGAAGATAATTATTGTTAATTAGCCCTTGAAAACCTAAAATGGTGTGAGTTGATGAATGTTGGCTTGATTGTGATATTTCAAAAACATGTTCCTTCCCTTCATTGGATTCTTTCATGTGTTCAGGTTCACTAGTCAGAGAAGGAAAATTATGCCTTTCATTTAGTTTCCATGAATTTTTACCTAATTGTATATGTGATGAACCTTGTATGCTATTATGAGAGGATGATTAAGTGACATTTGAAATAATATTCTCACACTGGTTGGCTGGCCTATGGTCTCCATTTTTGTTTCTTTGAATTGTGGTACACGTGGCCAATTCTCTTTCATACCAAGAAAGACTTCTGTTGGTTGCTTGTTGAATATTTTATTCAAGTGATATATCATATCTCTTAGAATAAATGATTTTAGGAAGAAGCGATAATAAAATAAAATCATATGTAGAAATAATCATGTTGAGGTCACTCTCAATAAATCCTCCTCAGACAAATTTAAGTCTGAATATCAATAATTGACTCAAATTAATTTTGGATTGGTCAGGACACCATGCCTCAAATTCATTTTCACAATCAAAATCATAAAAGTGTGTCCCACATGGTGGCCAAAAATAATTTAAAATATGAATTGTAAAGAAAAATTTAAAAATACTATAAAAACCTTTAAAAAAAACTTAGGTAATTTTTTAATTCCCTGCACCTTGGTATATTTAAGGTCATAAAACTATGTGTTGGTCATTTTCTATGTGTTTGGTCATGTTTTGGTTATGGGACATATTTTTTTGAATAATATTCTACCTCTAGATGATGTCTATATTTTGGGACAATAGTTCTCTCCACAAATATAAAAATGTAAAATTACCATTTTCTCATGAATGCAGGGAAATTTTTAGTGGTGAATATTTGTTTATTCACGAATATTCCAGTTTTTAAAATTTGAAATTGCCAAATTTTTTGAGAAGGGAGTAGGCCTGGGTCGCCAATTGTTTCTGGGTATAACTAAATTTTAGGGGTTATTCATCGTTACCATGAAATATAAATTCCCAACATTCACCTTGGTATTACCGACTAGTAGCATAAAATATGATACCAGTTGGTAGCATATTTTATGCTATTGGCCAACACCATAAAAATATGTTGTCGGCCAGTAGCATAAAATATGATACTGGCCGGTAGCATAAAATATATTACTAGTCGGTAGCATATTTTATGCTACTGGAGGACATCATATATTTATGTTGTCAGCTTGTATCATATAATATGCTAGCATCCAGTGGCATATAAAAAACCTACCATCCAGTAGCAATGGACAAATAGAGAAAAAAAAGTCTGGGATTTTTTTATTACTCGCACCATATTTTGGGAGGACATATTTCTCATTGAGATGATCATTTTAACTACCAATATCAGAAAATTAGAAAAAAAAATCCTATACAAAATTAGAAAACTTTAAAATTTTTAACAAAAAATCATTTTTTAAATTTTTTGTTTGCACAATATTTTGGGAGAACAGGTTTCTCATTGAGCCAGTCATTTTAACTGATTTTTTTAAAATTTACATATATTTTTGGTTGACACCATATACAATTAGCTGACAACATAATATATGTTGTCGGCCGGTAGCATAAAAAATGCCACTAACCGACATAGTATTAGCACAAAAGTCAATTTTCTCAGACTCGCCTTTATTGTGAAAGTCAATATTCCAAGATTTTCCTAAGTATTTCTACAATTTTTTTTGTGGGGGGGGGGGGTCTTAAAATTTTCCCTGTATGAATGAGCATTTTGTTAAAAGTTTCATATTCTTATCAATCATGTTTTCACTATGGAATGACAAATATTTGTACACAACAATGGAGATAGGAGAACATAGACAAGATTTATGTTTCTCACCTAGGAAGTGGTTTATTGATGCATGTTGTCAAGAAAGTTCCATGAGGGCCCATTTAACACTTACATACTTTGGAAAATTTTAAGGCACTCCATTATATCCATAGACAGACGTTTAAAAATGTGGGAAATTGAATGAACCATTTTCTCCATTTTGAGATAACCTCTTTAAACTAATGTTAGAATATTTCTTTTGGTTTATTCTATAATATTATGATGATGTAGAAGAGGAAAGTATTGTTGAAATTCAAGAAGTGATGCATGCTTATTTTGAAATCTAGCAGCAAGTAGAATTGATAATCACTATTTTGACATGGTGTCATTGTACCTCTAGTTCTCAGACCAATGAAGATTCTTCTTCATGGCACACCATAAACAAGGTGAGAATTTATGTAGATATGACTTGTCATATTTTTTTCAATTATATTCTTATACAATGTATTATTTATGATTGTAGCCCAGTAAATTTGAATTATTGATCTAAGATGATGAAAATTAACTTTTACAACCATTTTTTGAAATAACATGGAGAAGAAATGTCAAACACTCTGCTCAGAAATTTTATGATATCTCTAATTTCCAATCAGAACTTAATGTGGGGCAGTTCTTTGGGAGGATGGTTTACATGAGTTAGCTTAGAGACCAACCAATAATTTTTCATGGATTTGAAGCATCATAGAGGGTCTTCATCCCAATATTCTTATTTACATTCCTTTTTTATTTGATTAGTCTCCTCATATTGAGGTATTCTGAGTAACTCCTTAATGTGTTCATGGCTGACTAGGAGAACAAGTTCATTGTTGTTTCTAAAAACATCTTGTTTATCAGGGTCATAATCATCCGCACATGCACTGACAAGATTAATGCATTGCATTGACACTAGAACAGATTTTTCTTATTGCAAACCAATGTGGTACAAGAATTGACAAAATTACATGACCCTCTAACCATGTTTTGTCAAAATACCGACCCATATTTAAATGCCTAAGGTTTGTGTCATTTATGTGGTCATAATTTGAAATGAGTATGGACATGTGGACTACACATTGAAATTCATATTTTAGCATTGATTCATTTGATGTTGACATTAGAAAGAAAAAAGAGGCAAAAAAAAAAAGAACTTGTGGTGCTAGGTAAGTCTCTCTGTCCACTACAAAAGACAATTTTTTTGATTTTATTTAAATTTTGTAGTGTTATGATAATTAAATTTTACGTTTTGTAGTTTATGGGAAAAGGAAACCAAAATTTTCAAGCTAAGTTTTGAATGGTTTAGTCTTCACTCAGCTCAACATCATGTTAATGATTTCTCACAATCCAACTTGCACTGGCCAAAAATTTAAGCTTTTGCATATACCACGCCACCCATTTATTGATTCTTTGATTTTTGCATTCATGATTTCCACTCCAAGCTCTGTATGACTCATGAAATTATTCCAAAAGTTAGGTGTAGTGCCCACATCTACTTGGATACTGTGTGGTTTCATTATTAATCATTTGGTGACACATGTATTGATTAAGGAAGGTAGTTTTGAACTAGCACTATGATCATTATCTTATTTTATTACATTAAATGGTTTTAGATAGCAGAAGGTTGTGATACAATTAGTTTTATTTTTAATATGATGGATGGATGTATGATTTTGTAGTATACTTTGATATCATTTGGTTGATAATGGTAAATTGGATGATATCAAGTAATTTCTTAGATGGATCTTATAGCTTTAGTTACTATATATGTATGTTGTTAGTTCTTAGCCATTCCATATAGGCATTGATTGTTTTATAGTTAGAATGATTATCCATTATTTATTTATTTATATTTTTTATTTAATTTATTGTATCAATCATGTATGTTTAATGTGTGAAATGAGTGTGCACATTATCCGTATGTCACATAGGAGAACATGGGTTTCAGAGTTATAACTTGAGTTACACAAGTAGATGACTCATCCAAGTACTTTAGCCATGCATGATCTTTGTGTAACCTCATGTGTATGTGGTGTATTCATGTTTGGACATTGTTGGTGATTCCTAATGTACCTATGTTAATTTTAAATTCTTTAAGCCTTGTGATAATCTAGTTTCAGGACCTAAGGGTCCCCCACATGCATTAGTGATGTTTTATGTTAATTTTTCTTGTTGTTATTTTTTTGGGACAACATAAACACTGTTTGGGTGGGCCCCACCACCTCTTCCTTTGAGTCACTTTACCAAATCTCGAATTTGGGCTGAATGTTTTATTTGTAAGGGTCTCTTTTCACATTGGGGGTGTCCCATACACTGAAATCAACCCTTTCAACCCTACCTATTAGTAAAAAGTCTCTTTCAAGGTAAAATGGGATTTTCCCTCTTATTTTACCCCTCTCATGTCACGATCTTGTAAGTGTGTTATGTCAAAATTTTAAGTGTGTCCGATTATTAAAATTTGAAGAAATTTGGGAGATTACCTCCTAAATGTGTTTTGTTTTATGCTCATTGAGATTTTGGGAATATTTTGTTGGAGGATGAGATGGGTAACACATGTCACCCTCTAATTTGTGAGGATTGGAATTTTATTCTTCTTTTTATATCTCCTTATGGAGAGGGGTATAGAATTTTCCTTTTCATTTTTCTTTACCATTGGAGTTGGAGAGAGCTTGGAGCTTAGATTTTTGAGCTTGGGATAGCTTGAGTTTTTTCTTGAAGTTGGATATCTTTTTTTAGGAAGGCCTTCATACCTCTTGTTTTCTAACCCATGGTACCTAGCATTATTGGTCCAGACCATCAGCCGCCTTATTCAAGTTTATGGCTAAGAAGAACCAAGGACAAACTCCAAGCTTATTGTGTGCATGTATACTTTGCTTAATGCTAAATCAAATGAAGCAAGAACTACCACCTAAAATAGTTCTACAATTTAGCTAAAACAAAGCATAAACACCATCATGATAAGAATTAAACAAGGGTTAGATGCTAGCATTCATCAATACAAACTTTGAAACTAACAATGCTAAATATCTAAACTCCTCTATTCTCTAACAACAAATAAATGAATGGACCTAAGTAAGCTCCATGGCTATCAAAATAGTTGTCCCTTAATGCTCCAAGAACCTAGGAATGGGGGCTAATCAAAGTTGGGCTACAAGACCCTTTTGACACCTCCCATATGACCCAAGCACTTTAAGAAAGAGGCTTAACTCTTCAAGATGATGAACTCTCAAAAGGGCAAGGTGCAAGCTCTTAGTCCTCTTTGCTATATGCTTTGCATTTACTCTCTTAGAAAGTTTAGGTGTAAGTAAAAAGGTAGGTGGAGGGCTCTTTATATAGCCCAAAGGATAAAGGATTCAACACATTCTCATGAATGTGGGATAAAGGTAAAACATGATTAGGAATGGATAAGGTTGCTTTATTAAAGGTAACCTTACTTTAGAAGGGTTTAATACATGTTTAGCAAGTCATGGGAGTTGGGGGGTATTTTAATTAATCAAAGGTGATTAATTAATAGGTAGGTGTAAGCTTATAGAAGCCAATTAGAAGAATATTAGTGCGATTTAGGCTATTATAAGGGGATTAAATCAATTAAATATTGATTTATTGGTTAAATGGAAGGGAAAGCTAATTAATTAATAATAATTAATTAGTCTAGGTAGAAGGGGTGATTTATTAACGGAAGGACATTAATTAGGGTATTTGTTAGATAGGCAACTTAATTAATTATCTTAGTGTAATTAATTAATGATGATATGAGGGAAAATGAGTGCCTTTGACGATATGTCATTGATTTGCGAGAGAGGGGATAATTAGCACAATTTAAGTATTTAAATTGCTTGGGCGTAATTATAGGTGTCTACATTTGCCCCTCTTTGGGGTGGCATAATTGATGCCACTTCAAAGATAGTAGACAAAAGAGATTTTGAAGAGATGGAAGAAAAATTAGTAGGAGGGAGAGATGCCCCCTCGAGTGTCGATGGGGTGATAGAAGAACTCGATCGATGATCGAAAAAGGTGAGAAGTAGGCAGAAGAATGGGGACGAGGTAGGATGCCCCGAGGAGAGGGAGAATTAGGGGTGAAAGGGAATTGGTGTAGAAGAAATATGGATGAGGGGAGAGAAGAGCTTAACCTCTAGCCGCTTATTTGTTTAGAACAAATTTGATGTCATCATATTGTCTTAGGAACTACATCATTGGTCCTTATGAAAAATATAAGCATACGACAAAGGTAGAATGACATGAAAAGCCATACTACGAACAATTGTCCATTGCTGAAAGTACCAACTCCATGCAACATACAATAATGTAATGCAATACGAGAAGGAAACAAGCTCATATAACAGGGAAAACAAGTACGAACACACATATCTAACCCAACAACGGTCAAGACAGTTGTAGAAATGTTTTGTTATCAGTGCTGAAGAGATCCACAAGTTCGTGATTGACGACAATGGTTAAAAATGATGCCCCAAGCAAGGATACATGCAAGGGGAAATGAAAATGGACATGGGGTCCATGAAAAGCATTTGTGCGCAACGAAACAACACTAGGCAACCAAAAGTGCCCCAGAGTACAGACGAAGCAAGTAGCTAGCTTTTGTGAATGGTTGTGAATCCAGTGATCCGTGAGTCGTATTAATCGGGGAATATGTGAGATAAACCAACAGGATATGGAGAAAATACCATGCGCAAGACACAAGTTTCAGCCGTAAGAAGCAAGTTACCATTTTGTAGGGTGTTTTATTTTTTTGATATATATATATATATATATTGTTTTTGTTGTTTTCTCGAAACAATGTTCTATTGTTTTTGTGTTTTTCTCGAAACAATGTTCTATTGTTTTTGTGTTTTTCTTGAAACAATGTTCTATTGTTTTTGTGTTGTCTGAAACAATTTTCTATTGTTTTTGTGTTTTCTCAAAACAATGTTCTATTGCTTTTGTGTTTTTAACAGTTTTCCAAAGCTATGTGCAGGTAACCAAGAAAGCATGGATGCCCCTAGCGTTAGGTGGGGAATATACAAGGGCAGAAGCCACGCGCTTATGAACAAGAAGGTGAAGTCATTTAGTAAATCCCCCAGCGTAAGATGGGAAATAACGAAAGACCACGTCCCTTATAGATGAATAGAAGAAGGCAAAGCCGGATCAAGGCTAGACTAGATGGTGTGCACAAGGAAACTCGAAGGTAGAACCAGGTCCAGGACAAAGACAACTACCCTTCTAATACAGAATGCTTGTGAACAACGAATCCTCCCGAGGCGCCGGAAATCGGTTTTCACCCAAGGACTTGTCCAAAGTGTGACAATTGCATGGTTTTCACTAGTGGACGACCTGTTTTCTCTTTTTTTTTATGTTTTTGATTTTTTTTTTTTTTTTTTGATGTTTTAAATTTTTTTTTTTTTTATGTTTTTAAATTTTTATTTATTTTTTAATGTTTTTATATTTTTTTGTGATATTTATGACTTTCTTGTGCCATGTTTAGGCATAAAACCTCTTAAGATGCATAGAATTCATGGGCTCCCCGAGCTCATCACTATTGGGGTGAGCCAACTTGTATGCCCCTGTGCCATACTTGGCAACTATGACATAGGGTCCTAACCAGTGTGGTTCAAACTTCCCTTTCTTTTCTCGCTCTGCTCTGGTGTTGAACTGGTTCTCCTTCATAACTAAATCACCCACCTCAAACTGGCGAGGGATGATTCTCTTGTTGTAGTTGCGGGAGATTCTGTGTTGATATACTTTCAGGTGATTAAGAGCGCGAATGCGCCTCTCATCCAGGAGCTCTAACTCATCCAATCTTGCCACTTGGTAATCTTCATCCTTATCCAAATAGTCTAGAAGAGAAATTCGCAGGGATGGGAGTTCAATCTCTAAAGGGATGATAGATTCTTTCCCGAACACGAGGGAGTATGGCGTCGCACCCGTAGCAGTGCGAATTGATGTTCGGTAGGCGTAGAGGGCTGGGTGGATTTGTAGGTGCCAGTTTCGACCAGTTTTGCTAACCATCTTCTCCATTATCCTTACCAAAGTCTTGTTTGTTGCCTCAGCTTGTCCATTACCCTGAGGGTAATATGGCGTGGACCATTTCAATCTGATTTGGAACCGTTGGCAAAGACCTTTCACAGTTTTATTCTTAAATGACTTCCCATTATCTGTGACAATGGCTGCAGGGATACCATATTGGCAAATAATGTGATTCATGATGAATTTAGAAATCTGTGCTCCTGTGACATAGGTTAAAGGGACAACCTCGACCCATTTTGTAAAGTATTCTGTAGCTGTGATGATATGTGTATGACCATCAGATGAGGTAGGAGTAAGCTTCCCTATTATATCAAGTCCCCACTTGGAGAATGGCCACGGGGTAGTGATTGGTTGCAATGGTTGCGATGGAGGATGGATGAAATTTCCATACTTTTGGCATAGCACACATTTTCTAA
The DNA here is from genome assembly GCA_019776745.2 of Taxus chinensis. Taxonomy (NCBI): domain Eukaryota; kingdom Viridiplantae; phylum Streptophyta; class Pinopsida; order Cupressales; family Taxaceae; genus Taxus; species Taxus chinensis. The sequence goes on from CM034148.1 coordinate 152,239,140, forward strand.
CATAATTACAACAATCAGTTTCCATGGTGGGCCAATAGTAACCTACTCTTAACAGTTTCTTAGCCAAGACCATTCCATTTGTATGTGCTCCGCATACTCCTTCGTGTACTTCTTTAATTGCCTGGATTGACTCCGGCACATCCAGACAACGTAACAGATTCCCATCGTAGCCATGACGATAAAGTGTACCTCCTAACAGGGTGTAACGGGCTATCTGGCGAATTAGGCTCTACTTTTCAGAGCGGGAGATTTCGGGAGGGAATGTACTGTCCTTAAGATAGGTGAAAATGGGTTCATACCATGGTGAATGGGGACCAACAACCTCACAAGCCAAGCAAGATTCTGGCATGTCATACGCGGGCTGGCGTAGATTTTCTACGAATAATGGCATATCATTGTTCCCTGGCAGAATACGAAGCATAGATCCCACCATTTCCATAGCATCTGTCGATCTATTCTGCGCTCTTGGGATTTACTCAAAGGTAATGCACACAAAATACTCCTTCAGAGTTTCCACCAACTTCTTATAAGGTATGACTTGTCATCCTTAACTTTATACTCATCATTAACCTTTTTGATGATTAGCTGTGAATCACCTACAACCTTCACAAGTTGAATATTCCACTTGATGGTTAGCTTCATCCCTGTAATGAGTGCTTCATATTCTGCAATGTTGTTCGTGCAAGGGAAGGCTAGACGGAAAGCTGGTATAGGATCACCTAAAGGAGTAATAAGGACCACTCCTGCACCTGAACCATGAAACGTAAAAGATCCATCAAAATGTATCTGCCATACGACAGATTCTTCAATGTAGAGCAAAGATGCATCTGGCAGATCCAGACTCAAAGGTTCTGTGCTTTGCAAAGGTGCTTCCACTAGCTGGTCAGCAAGTACTTGTCCTTTAATTGATTTTTGATGGACAAATTCTATATCAAACTCACTGAGTAGAATGATCCAATTAGCCATTCTACCTGTGAAGGCGGGTTTGGACAACAAATACTTGAGTGGGTCGACCTTGGATATGAGCTTGGTCTTAGTATTTAGTAGGTAATGGCGAAGTTTCTGAAAGGTAAAAACAACAGCCAAGCAAGCCTTCTCAATATGAGGATAATTACGTTCATAGGTGATGAGGGTGCGACTCAGATAGTACACTTCTTTCTCTTTATGGCTAAGGTCATATTGGGCGAGCAGTGCACCAATAGCATATTGCGTAGTGGAAATATAGAGCAAAAGTGGTTCTGTCGAAGTGGGAGGCATGAGGACAGGTGAATTAGCCAGGTACTTTTTAAGCAAAGAAAAGGCTTGTTGTTGCTCAAGTCCCTAGATGAAAGTGATGTCCTTCTTAAGCAAATGAGTGAATGAGTGACATTTATCTGCAAGCTGGAAGATAAAGCGGTGAATGGCTTGAATTTTCCCTTGCAAGCTACGCAGTTGCTTGATATTCTCAGGTGGAGGCATTTCTCTGATGGCAGATACTTTAGCAGGGTCTACCTCAATACCTTGTCTTGACACGATGAAGCCTAATAGTTTCCCAGATAGCACACCAAAGACACACTTCTTTGGATTTAGCCTGACTTTGTATTCACGTAGGCGTTCAAAGATACACCGTAAAATGATAGGATGTTCCTCTCTTGTTTTGGAATTTCCCAGGATGTCGTCTACATAGTCTTCCATGATGTCATGAATCATATCGTGAAATATTACTGTCATGGCCTGCTGATAAGTTTCTCCCACATTCTTAAGGCCGAATGGCATCACCTGATAATAGAAGGTGCCCCAAGGAGTTTTGAAAGCTGTTTTGTGTTGGTCTTCCTCAGCGATCTTAATTTGATTATAACCCAAAAAGCCATCCATAAGTGATAGCATTTCATACCCTGCGGTTGAGTCAACAATCATGTCAATGTTGGGCAACGGAAAGTCATATTTAGGGCAAGCTTTATTGATGTCCCTAAAATCTGTGCAAATTCAGATACCAATAGGTTTCTTCTGGACAGGAACAATGTTGGATATCCATTCAGAATAATCAATTGGCCTAATGAATCCTGCTGCAAGCAACCTTTCCAACTCTTCTTTAACTAACAAGGCCACTCTTGGGTGCATCTTTCGAAGCTTCTGTTTGATAGGCTTAGCGTCTGCGTGCACAACCAAGTTATGCACGACCAAAGTTGGATCTAAGCCGGGCATGTCTTTGTAAGACCATGCGAACACATCAATAAACTCTCGCAGTAGCATAGTGAACATCTTTTGTTCTCTGGCTGAGAGTGATGCTCCCAATTTTACTATCTTGGGATCTTCTTCAGTACCAATATTGACATCAATGGTTTCTTCAACTAACAATTTTGATAAATCCTCCATACGCGTGGGATCGGGAGGTAGGTTGAGATCTTCATCCAAGGATGTCTCTACGAGATTTTCATCCCTGGCGTGGTCACTTTGTTTGTCCTTTGCTTTTCTTATTTGTTTGTCAGCCAATGCCTCAAAGAGGTTTTCAATGTGTGACTTGGACTTTGATTTTTGTCGAGGCTTTTCTTTAGAACTCTTGCCCTCGCTTTTCTTTAAATTCTGCCGACCACGAATTTCAGCCTCCTCACCGAAGTAGGCGTAGGTGTTTAAGTCGATAAAGAAACCCTTCTTGTGATCTCCAATGGGAATTGTATCCCTTATGCCCATGAACTCTGCAATAGCCTCGTCATTCTCAAATAAATCTAGTGGCACGTGACGTTGTTGGTCCCATTCAACAAGGGAGGGGTATACAAGGTCAAGGGTTGGTTCATTGGGGGTGATGGTTAGGACAACATTATTCATGAAAAGGTTCGTGGAGGCCAGATCCTCATATTGGCTACAACAAGAATCCGTATCGCTGTCTAGATAATCGGAGCTATCCTCATGCTCAGAACAAGTCGCATCTTGATCATTGGGGTGTGCTCCATAAGGGCGAATCCCAATGCCATATATTTCTATTTTGAAATGTGGAAGAGGGACTGGTTCTCTTTGTCCTTGTTCATTCCTCCCACATCCTAGGCCTTTGTAGCCCATGGAGTACATCATTCTGCTAGATTTTTCATATTCTGGGGTTTGATAACAAGCTGGCTGAGTGTCCTCAGGGACCCAAGTAGTAGGTGGATCAAGTAATTTTTCCTCATCTAACAAGCCTCCAGGTAGGAATGACCCAATAGTATGTTCCTCTCTAGGTCTCCTGAAGCGGTAGTTAGGTCGACCTCTAGTCTTGGGCGACAAGGAGAGGTCAGAAACCAAGAGCGCTTGTTGTACATTATGCTCCCCACAGCCATATTCTAGAATTTTCATCTCCCATGAATTAAATGGAGATGTTGAAGTAGATGCCCCATGAGCGCAAGAACGAAGAGAATTTGAATCTACTCGAGATTCCATGGCCTCAGAATGAAGAGGGACAGCTATATCTATGGAGGGACATGCGTATGTACCCTTTCGTGCAAAGCTATTAAGAGCTCTACAATGAGAAAATGGATCTGAGTCTCCTGGTATTGTTATTGTATGTCCCTCATGCTTCAGCTTGATGCATTGATGAAATGTTGATGGCACTGCTTGCATGGCATGGATCCATGGTCGGCCTAGAAGCATATTATATGGAAGTTCCAAGTCTAAGACGTGAAACTTTGTCTGATGGCAAGTGGGGCCCACCTCCATTGGCAGCGTAATGGTGCCTGCTGACTCTCTTTCCGCGTTGTCATATGCGGTGATAGTGATGATATGGGACTCAAGATCTTCTTCCGTATGTCCCAATTGTTTGACTAATTTAAGCGTGCAGATGTTTAATCCAGATCCGTTATCCACAAGCACCCGTTTGATTTTCCTGTGGGTAACAACTACCTGAATGTATAAGGGAAGATTATGTGTAGGATTCTCAGTAGGGACCTCCCTATGGTTGAAAGTGAGATGCTCACTGGGTGCAATATTTGCCACCGCGGCTTGAAGGTATGCAGGATCGAATTCTAAAGGCACTCCCGACCCCTGAAGAGTTTGATACAAAATGTCCTTATGCACATTGGATATCTTGAGAAGATCTAAGATTGAGATCTTAGCAGGTGTCTTCTCAAGTTGTTCTAAAAGGTTATATTTACCAGTTTGCGGGGTCAACATAAAGGGTTCTGGAATCATGAGGCGGGCACACCTTATTACCGCAGCGCAGTCCTTTCCCTTGATCCAGATGGTATTGACACGGTCAGCAAGGGAGCGAATACATCCGATAAGAGAATCATAATGATTGTTATCTCTCTTGGTATATAAGTAATTCATGACTTTATAGGTTTGGGATGACTCTCCCCAATCCAATTTTTCCTTTTCTGACTTATCATGCTTGGGGAATGGTTCCTTATAAATCCCCATTTTCTCATTAGGTGTTTGCATGTGGCTAGGGTTATCCACATCTATCTCCCCATTGTCAATGAGGTCTTGAATATAGTGGCGAAGTCGCAAACATTTGTCTGTTTTATGACCTTTAACGTGATGCATTTCGTAGTATTCATGCTCCTTATACCATGAAGGTTTAGGAGCGTTGTCATCGAACGGTTGTGTTGTAGGATAGGTCATCATGTGGGCCGCATCCAACTGTTTTAGTATGACAGACAACGGCTCATTGAGGGAGGTGAATGTTCTTCGCTTTGGTGGTGGTTGAATTGGGCCCTTGGTCAGTTTAAAAGGTTGACTGGTTTGGACCGTTTGAACACGTTTGGAATCAGTGATTCTGTCTCCCACCACGTTTTTGTTTTTGTTAAAGATCTTTGGCTTTTCAGCGGGTTTGACACTTTGGTTTTCTTTAGATTGGGTTTTGAGGGTGCCTTTGGCAATGAGAGCCTTTTCTATTTGAATCCCTTTCTCAATAACCTCCTCAAAGGTGCGGACACAATGCATTTGGAGGTGGAAAGCTATATCTGGGTTGAGATTAGGGACGAAAATACTGACTAGCTGCTTCTCAGGGAAAGCGCAAGGGAAGCGACTAGCTATCCCTCTCCATCGTTGGAGGAAGCTGGCGAAAGTCTCATTTGGGCGTTGTTTTGTGCCGCACAAGTCTGCCATGGTGACGTCACTCTCTATGTTATATGAGAAATGACGCATGAATCTTTCCGCCAATTCTGGCCAGGTGAAAATTGATCCTCGTGGCAAGCGCGTAAACCATTCTAATGCTTGACCTCTGAGACTTTTAGGAAAAAGTCTGATGAGGTAATTATCACTATAAGACACCTCTTGACATGCCATGTAGAAATCTTTAACATGATCCCTTGGGTCTCCCTTTCCTTTGTATTTGTCGAACTTTGGCATATCAAATTTCTTTGGAAAGGGTTGAAGGGTCATTGTCTTGTAAAAAGGATAGGGGCATAGTTCTTCGTATTGGTATTTCCTAATACTCCCTATATTGCTTTCTTGTATGCTCGCAAGCGTTGCTTTCATAGATTGTACTTCTTGTGCGAGCAATTGTTCTTTAGTGGGAGAAACGGGGATGTGTACATGATGATACCCTGTGTCTTCTTCTCCTTGGTTTTCTCGATGGAGTTCGTGGATCCTAAACTTAGGCTTTAACTTTTGAATGTTCTTGTTTGTGTCTTTCTGTACTTGGAAAGTAAGCAAAGCTAGTTGTCGGCTTAAGTTACTGAGTTGTTGTTGGATTGTGACTTGGTTTGTGTCTTCTTCTTCTAAAGGTTCCTCCTCTTCGTATTGTGGAGGTTCTTCTCCTGTCTCATGTTCTATCTTGTTTCTTCATGGCACTTTGATGAGGGGTATTCTATGCCCTACCACTTTATCATTTTCTGCGTAAGAAGTGGAAGCATGTTCGCCTGTTAAAATATCTTCCATATTGATAAGGGGGTGTTCCTCCTTAGTAGTGTCATTTGTTTGTAGTATTGGTTCCTTCTCAATGGTCAATTTGGCCCCTAATTCCATGACCCGTGCCAAAACTCTATCTTTGTTTCTAAGGAGAAACTCATCTAGTAGAGTGGGGTAAAAATCAAAGTCTGCGTGTGGTGATTCTAATTCATTTCCACTATGATCGACCATCTCTTCTGTTTCCTTTTCTGCAGAAAATAGTGGTCCTAGATCATGTCCGATAAATGGGTTTGACCCTTGTCTGTTAGAGGTTTCCCAAGCTTGCGCCTGTTGTTGCTCATATGTTTGTTTCTTTAACCCTAGACGCGTCTTGGGAGCCATGTTTTCGTGATAAATTTCACTAAGGTAAGTTATAGATTTGTTCAAAATTCAATGTCTACCCCTAAGTGAAACACAAGATGTACATGTTAAGAGTAAATTAATAGTGTGAGAATACCAATGTGATAGAGTGATAAAGTCACCAATGAAACAATCGTTTGGTACCAAAACCTAATCAAATGAAATACTTCCTAGACTACGTTTCAAAGTAATTTGTGATACCAGATGATTAACAAGATGTCTCCACTTATGCCAAGTTCAAAGGAATGAACAAGACATAAGTAAATACATGAAGTTAAATGCGATCTCCCAATCAAGATATACGATGAGCAAGCTCAAGTCTGATTAAGACCTATATCTCAAAAAGTGTCATTTACGATTTGCGAATGACACAACAATATCACCAAGATATGTTAACCCACTTTGCAAGAAAGTGGAGTATTGATATCGAGGTGTTATTGATATAAAATGCACAAATGGTAGTTCCTAACACCTTTTGAAATCGAAGTAATAATAAAACTGAACAAAAAAAACTCAAAGTATAGCTAGGAATAGTTAAGAATGTGTGCAGCGTAACCGTACAATATAGGTATTTATGTCGAGTTTACAAGAAACAAGACGTAAATATCGAAATTGTAATGATACGAGACAAACAAACTAACTCCTCTATGGAAGTCCGCAGTGATGAACCACACCTAACTACAATGACGATCTTGACGTGGGTATCAAGATAACAATGGCTACCAAATGACGTGAAAACGCCTCCACTCACTTTAGACGTTTAACTAACCCAGCCGCAAACATGGATGGGCATAAACGGACATAAAAGTGAGAGAAACAGTCGAATGGCAACACAAAGGTAATCACACTTCTTTTGATCAACAAAGTGTCAAAAGAATATGAAGGAAATAAATCAAGAAAAAAATGACAAAAAATGCTAGTCTTACTTCGGCAGAGTTTCGCCTTGCCCTAAGGCAAGTAAAAACTAGGCAAAAGTAATACGTCACACGTTTCTCAAAAAGAAGGTTCACAACTCAACACTGTTTTAAAGTGGTCAAAGTGGGCTCCTGGCCAAAGTATATTCTCCTAGGTGGTTCTCTCACCCTAGGTGTTACAAAGTTGCCACGAGCGAGCGCGATTTACCCAAAAAGTCACACTGACTAGTTTGGGAGTATCTCAGCTTTACTTTACCCCCTTCAAGAACAGTAGGCAACTAGTGCGTCTACGTGTACTATCACTGGGGTCGCCACAACAGACAACCTGTAACTCTATCTCACAAAGGAATCACTAGTCAAGTAGGTAGTGCGGAGCACTTCCCGTTTCGTCCACAAGGTTCCCTCTTGCGTGGACTACTTTGGGGTTCTTGGAACCACCCCCATTGTTGTAGCTTAAGGCGTTATGCCAAAGGGGTTATGTTCCAGTTGAGCGGAGAGGGACGTATCCTTTTTCGAAACCTGCAATACAGTGTTTTGAATATGTTGTTCTTTTTATCTTGTTTAATTAGCTGTGGTTTGCTTGAAAACCTTTTGGCAACCTGTATAACAACTTTATTAGTATTTTTTGATTTTTTTTTTATTCCTCCTTTCTTTGACAAGCGTTTTTAGGTCCTGCACTCAAGCGTTAGTAGTTCTCCAAGAAAATCATATTATTTAAAAGAGGATTAAAAGTTGCTTTTGATTCTCAAGATCATCCAAGGATGCAAGAGAAGAGCATACACAACAAATAATCCAACTAAAAATTAAATAAAATCTTTTCAATCAATGAACCATACAAATTTTTTGATAAATGTTCATTCCCTTAAACCAAAAGTGAAAGATGAAGTTTCCAATTTACCAAATGTTATAAAATGAAGACTAAAGTTGCTTTTGATTCTCAAGATCACCCTAAGGTGCAAGAGAAGAGCATACACAAACTTTAGCCCAACTATATAGAAATGGAAAACTTCAAATCAAAGGACCGTTGAAAAATGCTTTGTAAAAGGTTCATTCCCTTAAGCAAAATGAATAATTAAATTTCTAAGTTTAATCCCAATGTTAAAAAGATATAGATCAATTTTTTTTTTGATTCTCAAGATAACCAAAAGGTGCAAGATAATATCATACACACGCTTTGATCTAAATCGAGTAAGCATGGAAATACAACATTCATCAAAACATTAGACATGTTAGAAAATGACCAGTTTTAAAATAACAGAAAAAACCTGCAACTTTTGTAAGTTTAAATCCCTAATTTATGTTTTCATTGCATAGTTCACTTCAATACCTTTCCAACGCAAAAAAAATGGAGTCATTTCGAGGTCGGGAACAAAAGTTATGGCCTTCGGAAGATGGGTTACGCATATGCTCTTATGCTCATGGGTATGCACTTGACATGCACTTAAAAAATGTCAAAAAAAAACGTCCCTTAATATGCAAAATGGGCAAATTTTTCCAACCAAGATTCAATTTTGACAACAACCCATCACATTAATATATGAATAGAAGACTCAATGCTATCAAACATTAACATACATGCTCAAGAATTTAAGATTTTCAAGAAATTGACAAAACTAGCATGTAGAATGATGAAAAAGTAAGCTCTAAAAATGAAAACATGATGAAATCTTGAAGTTTTCTCACAAACATTAAATTTTAACAGCAACCCACCACATTAATATGCAAATATAAGACTCATCACTATCAAACACTAACCTACATGCTCAAGAATTGAAAATTTTCAAGAAATTGACAAAACTAGCATGTAAAATGTTGAAAAAGTAAGCTCTAAAAATGAAAACATGATGAAATCTTGAAATTTTCTCACCAAGATTAAATTTTGACAGTAACCCACCACATTAATATGTAAATAGAAGACTCAGCACTATCAAACACTAACCTACATGCTCAAGAATTTAAAATCTTCAAGAAATTGACAAAACTAGCATGTAGAATGTTGAAAAAAGTAAGCTCTAAAAATGAAAACATGGAGAAATCTTGAAATTTTCCCCTCAATTCCAATTTTGACAGCACTTCACCTCCTTCATACCTACAAGGAAGACCCAACACATACAAACTCAACAAAACATGTTAAAAAAAACAAGTTAGATCAACATGTGTAAAAGAGGGTTAGTAACCAAAAATAAAACTTAACTACAAAAACTTGAAATTAAGTGCAAAGGACAATGGAGTATGTCCCACCGGGTGTGCCAAATGTGTGCATGTATACTTTTCTTAATGCTAAATCAAATGAAGCAAGAACTACCACCTAAAATAGTTCTACAATTTAGCTAAAACAAAGCATAAACACCATCATGATAAGAATTAAACAAGGGTTAGATGCTAGCATTCATCAATACAAACTTTGAAACTAACAATGCTAAATATCTAAACTCCTCTATTCTCTAACAACAAATAAATGAATGGACCTAAGTAAGCTCCATGGCTATCAAAATAGTTGTCCTTAATGCTCCAAGAACCTAGGAATAGGGGCTAATCAAAGTTGGGCTACAAGACCCTTTTGACACCTCCCATATGACCCAAGCACTTTAAGAAAGAGGCTTAACTCTTCAAGATGATGAACTCTCAAAAGGGCAAGGTGCAAGCTCTTAGTCTCTTTGCTATATGCTTTGCATTTGCTCTCTTAGAAAGTTTAGGTGTAAGTAAAAAGGTAGGTGGAGGGCTCTTTATATAGAACAAAGGATAAAGGACTCAACACATTCTCATGAATGTGGGATAAAGGTAAAACATGATTAGGAATGGATAAGGTTGCTTTATTAAAGGTAACCTTACTTTAGAAGAGTTTAATACATGTTTAGCAAGTCATGGGAGTTGGGGGGTATTTTAATTAATCAAAGGTGATTAATTAATAGGTAGGTGTAAGCTTATAGAAGCCAATTAGAAGAATATTAGTGCGATTTAGGCTATTATAAGGGGATTAAATCGATTAAATATTGATTTATTGGTTAAATGGAAGGGAAAGCTAATTAATTAATAATAATTAATTAGTCTAGGTAGAAGGGGTGATTTATTAACGGAAGGACGTTAATTAGGGTATTTGTTGGATAGGCAACTTAATTAATTAGCTTAGTGTAATTAATTAATGATGATATGAGGGAAAATGAGTGCCTTTGACGATATGTCGTTGATTTGCGAGAGAGGGGATAATTAGCACAATTTAAGTATTTAAATTGCTTGGGCGTAATTATAGGTGTCTACACAGGGCATAGCCCCTCTTTGAGTCAGCAAAGCGAAACTGGTTTATTGCTATTCTACCAACAGGAATCTATACAAGTCTCACAATATTCTTCCTTCAGGGGTTTGGGATCTCATCCCAGTAGGGGTGTTTCGGACCGTGGAAAGAAAGGAATGAAAGAGAGGATGAAGAAAGATCAGGTCTGAAGGGAGAAAAGAAATGAATTCCAAAGCAAAAAGGTTAGAAAGTTTATGTTTTGGGATTGGTAGTAAACATAGCCAAACCTACTTGCATAAACGAATAAAGAAATACTGATGAATAAATGACAATAAAATAGAAGAAGATCCAATAGAATAAACACACAGATCTGACGTAAGAAATATCTAATGCATATAACACATGTATTCAGCACAAAGTCGAAATATTGTATTAATATTTCTTTCTATTACAAAAAGCTCAAAGTCTTTTCTTCTCACTTCTATTTTTCATCTAAAAGATATCCACCACTGAATACAACAAGTATTTGAGTATTTATAGAAGAAGGAGAAGAAGGAAGGCAAAAAGGAACCAACCACCTATTTACATAAAATATACAAAATATCTCAAAGTAACGTTGACTTTTGACAACTTGATGGATGGCATCATCCCATGGTGCAACATGGATGATGTCATCATTTATGCCAACATACTTTAGACATTTACAAAAAGAAAGTCAAAGAAGAGAGAGAAATTATTCATCGTCGTCGTCCCATGGCTGAAAGGGGATATCCTACTCTTGCTGCTGCTCAGGTGACGAGATGTGGAATTGGGCACGGTATTCCATGAACTTGCTAATCATGGGCTCTAATTGATCCTGGGAAGGATCCTTGTGTCACTCACTGATAGCCTCGCAAGTCTCCCACTCATCTGTGAGCTTCTCTGGGAGTTTGGAATATTCATTCTCTGCTTCTATTAAGAACCTGATGAAAACCTGACAGGCCAACAGGTTATTGATGGATTCTGCGTCAAAAGTGACATCTGGTCCTAGCCCTTGCGAAACGATCTCCTTGAAGATCTGGATGGTTTCGTCAACCTTCCTTAAGGCGAAAGAAGGAGTAAGCAACCCTGGAGACATCGTTAGAACAATTTCTTCCATCTGATGCATTGTGTCCAGGCTTCTTCCTTTACCTTATCAATATTTTCGAGGACGAAGTCTAGTTGATCCATCCGGTAATCCAGAGTGGAAAGGATTTTATTGAGGGCCCTGGGGTGACTGAAAACTCTGAACTTGAACAGATCTTCAACTGAACAGTCGAACATTCTTTAAAAGGTCTCACACTACAGCCTAGCATGGTCCAGCTCTTCAGATATGGCACCTGCTAACACCTGGAGTTCTTTGTTCACCTTGTTGATGTTCAGATACAAATTGGTGAACTTGGTGATTACATGTTCACTGTCCTTAAGGATTTGTCTCCTCCAGGCAGAAACTTCCATACCCTGCTCGCCGATCTTTGCATATTCATTAATTTTATCCTGACTCAGAGGCTCAGGAGTTTCGGTGGCAGTTGTGGAAGGTGCACTGCCCATCTTCTGTAAGGCGTGAAGAAGATGTTTATTTTTCTCTTTCAGTAGCCTTTTCTATTCTTTTACTTCTTGAAGCTTCTTGCAGAGGGTGTCAACTGCAGATAGGGCCTCCCCTTAAAGGCTTTCAGAATACGTACCCATTGTGACTTGAGTCACTGTGTAATCTGTCGGAGACAGATCCTTTTTATCCTTCAGAGGATTGGGGTATGCGATCTCCATTACCCTTTCTCCCGAAGCACTCTGAGAGAAGCGTGTGATGGGCTTCTGCTTCTTGGCCCCTTTTGATGGGATAACGGAAAAGTCCATCAGAGTGATGGGAAATTTCCTTTTCTGCTGACTTAGGTGCTGAGAGATCTAGGCTGGACTTATGGGAGAAGGACCCGAAATAGAGAAGGGGGCAGCTGCAGTAGTAGAAGGGAAAAACGTGGAGACACTTGGAGGCGGCATCGAGAGGGAGGCCGAGGAAGCGCTCATGGGAGGAAGAGATACTACAGGAGAGAAAGACATAGGAAGGGAGGGGAGCTCAGAGATGAGGGAAGAAATGGAGGGGGATAGATCCGCGAGAGAAGAGAAGATGGACGAAGAAGCAGGAGGAATATTAGAAGAAGGGGGAGAGGACACGACCAAAGGAATGGTCACTTGGGTCACTCGAGGAGGGGAAGGAGGAGAGGGAGAAGGGACAGAAGGGACCTAAATTTTTGCAGCAGTGGTGACATTCTGAGTGGATGGGCCTATTGGAACATCCTCCGCTGTTTCTTTTTCTGGGGAAGCCAAAGTTATAACTTCTTCGGGTGTAGCGGAAGGAGGACTTTCAGGAGCTTCCTCTTCGGTGGAGCTAGATTTACCCTCTTTGCCTTTTCCTTTCCCGTTTGGATGTTGTTTTGCCCGAGGAGGTGCACTGCCCAATGGAGAGGTTGTGAAATCGACCCCGAGGTAGACAAGCCCGTTCATTCGGCACCAATGCTCTGTTCTGCGCAGAGTTTCCTTGACTCTCTCCTCAATTGTCTTAGGCGCTTTGGTTCTATCAATCAATGCGAAAGGCCAATCGTCCCCACCCGTGTCAAGATACACTTGATCCACTTCTTGCTCAGTAGTTTGGTAGCCTTTTGGGACGATGGCCACCCCGTACTGGATGATTTCTGCTAAGGCCAAGCGAGAATGATCCTTCCTTCTGAGCTCAACCACATGATATATGTCGATGTAGATATCTTCAATCTAAGGGATGTGGATTGGGTCGAGCTTGGCCCTAGGCAGACAATTTCTTGGGTCGAAGGTGGGCCCTACTGGGAAGTCATGTTTCAGATTCAGCAGCTCCAGTTCTTCAAACATATATTTTTCCTTGTGGTGATTGAGACACGTATACCTACCCACTGTGAGGGGGAAAGGAGTTCCACCCTTCTTTCTCTTTAGGCAGTTTTCATGGTAAGTAACAAGCTGCCTCGACAGCTCCAATAGGATCAACTTGGGCCCAGCATACCTTGGCAGTCTAGCCGGTTCCCTCAAGAAATTGACTGCCCTTAGATAGGTGAATGTGGGGAATTGAGTGAACAGGGCCCCCCACTTCTTAGTAGCTGCTACTATACTCTTGGTCGTACGACCGTGAGTCATATTCGACCTCAACAGGAAGATGATGAAGTAGAAGAATGCATCATTGATCTTTGTGAACTAGGGGATGCTATTTTCCAGCTTCAGTTCTGGATAGTATTCATAAATTTTGACTTGGGACCAAACCCCGCATCACATCAGAGCTGGATAATCTCTTTCTGAAGCCGCAGCATAGACTACGTAGGAGTTCATATAGAACCTCCCCGTTGTATTAAGTTGTTGTAGCTGCTCAGAGATTGTGCTGCTTATGATTTCTGCCCACTCAAAGCGTTGATCGGGCACATTTTTGTTCATTGTTTCAAGGTACCGCAGTATCCACTTGTGAAAATAATGGGCATCAGGAAGCCCAAAGACTCTTCTCAGGAACGTGATGGTTTCGCTGAGTTTCTCTGAAAATTCACTACGATGAATGACTTGTGGCCACCGAGTCACCACTTTTTTATTCTTCAGATAAAACTTGTTCATTAGCTGCATGCACTGATCTTCATTGTCGTCCCAAGCTTTGATGCAATCCTCCTGGCTTACGGCCACAAAGTGCCGGTGATGAGGAATGCTGAGCATTATTTCAAAGTGCCGGGTAGTGAGGTTAATTATGACCTTGCCCTTCTCACCATGGACACATCTTGTGTCCTTGTTGTAGCATCGGGCTACCACCATCATAAATTCGTTGTTTACGGTGCTAGTTGGGATCCCGCCAGCAAAATGTAGCGCACTGCCTATCAATTTTTACATCCATGGACTTCTTATGACCCTCTGGGTTTTGGCCTAGAAATCTTCCATATCAATATGACCCAGTTCCGAGTCTCTAATGTCTAGGTCACACTCTGCTTGGGACTCGGGTATTCTGACCCACTGATACTTATACTTCATTTCTTCTTCCGTGAGCTTGGCTTTACCATTGGGTTTGGTAGGTCTCTTGCTTGATGTTGACATATGTTCTTCTCAACTTAGTTACTGATCTGTAAGAATAAGAAGAGAAACCAAACGCAAGAAATCCATGTCGGTTGTCTGATCTTCTATTGAAATGCTGACAGAAGAAAGAGTTAGCAATTTTAAGGCCTCAGGGTGCATGGTGCATGGATGCTGTAGGTTACAGGGCTAAATAGTAAGGTGCAGAGGAAAGGGCTGTTGCAGGGGATAAATCAGTGCCAAAGGGCGCATGGCGCATGGATGCTGCAGAGTGCATTCTTTGTGGTTGCAAACACAATTGTGCCTACGCCAAGTGTATACTTTTTATAAAGGGCGCATGGATTCTTCATGTTACATGGGAACAGGATGCGCTCGTGGCACATATAATTTTTATGTTGCATGGAACTTTTGTGCACCAGAGGCACATATAAGGTTTGTGTAACATATACTTTTTGTGCGCTAAAGGGAACTTGGCATGGCGCATGGAAGGTATGCATAAAATGATGTTGTTGCAATGATGGATGCGCCTGTGCCATTTAAAGTTTTGCACTTGGTGCAGATTTAGTTGGTGTTACACAGACGCAGGGTGCGCCAAAGGTGCGAGTTTTTAGGATGCAACATATGAGTTTGGTGCGCCAAGTAGGGTGTAGGGAAAGCATTTGCAATAAACTAAGAAAGTGCGCCTTGAGGGCGTAGCTTTTCATTATGTAGTAGGCAGGGAATATGCGCCATTGGCGTGGCTGTTCGTCATGTTGCAGGGTGTGCCAATGCACCAAAGTGCCGGTGATGAGGAATGCCGAGCATTATTTCAAAGTGTCGGGAAGTGAGGTTAATTATGACCTCGCCCTTCTCACCATGGACACATCTTGTGTCCTTGTTGTAGCATCGGGCTACCACCATCATAAATTCATTGTTTACGGTGCTAACTGGGATCCCGTAAGCAAAATGTAGCGCACTGCCTATCAATTTGTCCATCCATGGACTTCTTGTGACCCTCTGGGTTCTGGCCAAGAAATCTTCCATATCAATATGACCCAGTTCCGAGTCTCTAATGTCTAGGTCACACTCTACTTGGGACTCGGGCATTCTGACCCTCTGATACTTAAACTTCGTTTCTTCTTCCGTGATCTTGGCTTTACCCTTGGGTTTGGTAGGTCTCTTGCTTGATGTTGAAATATGTTCTTCTAAACTTAGTTGTTGATCTACAAGAATAATAAGAGAAACCCAAAACAAGAAAGCCATGTCAGCTGTCTGATCTTCCATTGAAATGCTGATAGAAGAAAGAGTTAGCAATTATAAGGGCTCAGGGCGCATGGCGTATGGATGCTGCAGGTTACAGGGCTAAATAGTAAAGTGCAAAGGAAAGGGCTATTGCAGGGGATAAATCAGTGCCAAAGGGCGCATGGCGCATTGATGCTATAGAGTGCATTCTTTGTGGTTGCAAACACAAGTGCGCCTGTGCCAAGTGTATACTTTTTATAAAGGGCGCATGGATTCTTCATGTTACATGGGAACAGGATGCGCTCGTGGCGCATATAATTTTTATGTTGCATGGAACTTCGGTGCACCAGAGGCGCATATAAGGTTTGTGTAACATATGTTTTTTGTGCACTAAAGGGAACTTGGCGCGACGCATGGAAGGTATGCATAACATGATGTTGTTGCCATGATGGATGCGCCTGCGTCGTTTAAAGATTTGCACTTGGCACAAATTTAGTTAGTGTTGCACAGACGCAGGGTGTGCCAAAGGCACGAGTTTTCAGGATGCAACATATGAGTTTGGTGCGCCAAGTAGGGCGCAGGGAAAGCATTTGCAATAAACTAAGAAAGTGCACCTTAAGGGCACAACTTTTCATTATGTAGCAGGCAGGGAATATGCGCCATTGGCGCGGCTGTTCGTCATGTTGCAGGGTGCACCAATGCACCAAAGGAGAAGAAAAATACAGTTTTATTTTTAAGCTTTGATTCTCTCTCTGAGGGGTTTATATGTGGTTAAGCTCCTTTTTAGGGTACCTTGGGGTGATAAAAAGGCTTAAACAAAGAGTTTTTAAGCAATCATTTCAGGAAAGAGTTTCCTCTACTAGCAGATCTAGAAAGAGGGGGAAGAACATGTGGAAGAATGGAAAAGACAGCAAGGGGGGGGAAGTTCATGATTTCACAGTCTATCCAATCCAATCCATACCAACAAGCAGCCAAAAACCACAAACACAAAGCACACAAAATAAAGAGGACCTCTTACCAGGATAAATAGTGGAGAAGCTTGCAAATGGGTCCACGAAAAGATTCGAAAGCGACAGGGCTGGTGCGCTGATAGGTACAGAGAAAAATAATCACTAGATTTGTGTTTGGTGACAATGACAGTGCAGACGCGCCTATTTATAGGCGAGGTGGCAATAAATGCGCCACCAACTTTTTCAAGTGGCACATGAAAAACACTGTCGACATAAGAAAACATGCGCCCTTGGTGCACCAAAATGTTTTCAAAGTTAAGTGCGCCTTTGGTGCACCGGAAGTGGTGTTGAAAGAGGAATATGTGCTCCCTTGGCGCATCGAAAAGGGGCGCAACAAAAGTTATGTTGAAACGAAGGCGCATGTGCCTTGGCGCATGCAGGAAAGACTCAACATAGTGAGGCGCACCAAAATGCCTGTTGACATGAGAAATCATGCGCCAAAGGCTCTAAAGGGGTTGCATGAAAATTTGATGTTGCATAGTCATTATATGTGCCTGACCAAAAAAGACCAAAAAAAGCTATGTTCGGAAAACTGGATTTCCATGGAAGGGATTTTACAACGTTCCAAACGCAAGGAATCCCTGACGAGGTATCGGAACAAAATTTTGGTATGGTTATCTGTAAAATTTCCCTTGCCAATTTTACGGGATAACAACTGGCTCTTTTTGGGGACTATCCGTAAGAAAACCTCAAGGGTAGAGAATCCCAGATCTCACATGCCTATCCATTGGGTAACAGAGTCAAAAACAAGGGTGACCAAAAAGGGAACAAAAGGGAACACACAACAAAAAAAAACACAAAACTTAAACAAACTATACAAAGAAGAGAGCAAGCTCTACTTCCTTAAGATTTTCAGATGCTGCCCGCTATAGGGAAGCGGGAGCTCGGTTCGATCCAGATATGAGAGATAGAAGCTATTCTCTCCATTGAGCTGCTTGATCTTGAAAGGCCCTCCCCATAGGGAGTCAAACTTTCCATGCATGCTTTTTGGCTCTCTTCGTTTGTCCCACAAAAGGATGAGGTCTCCCACCTGGAAATTTCTTTTCTTAGCTTTTTTATCAAACAATCTCTTGACTTGATTTTGATGTTCGGTTATCTTGTCGACCACCCTTACTCTCTTTTCTTCAAGCTATGCTAGGTACATGATCCTCTTTTCAAGGGAACTTTGAAAAGTCTCATCTTCGATTGCCCATGCCAAGTGTAGAGCAGGAATTTCAACAGAAATGGGGAGCTTGGCATTGGTTCCATATAACACTTGAAAAGGTGACATACCGAGAGATATTTTGGGATTAATGCGATCTGCCCACAAATCGTCGTATAAGGACTTATGCCACATTCGTTGATTCTCATCTACTAGTTTTCGTATGATGGTCACCAGGTTTTTGTTACTAGATTCTGCCTAACCATTTCCCTGAGGGTAATAATCCGAGGCGTGAGCCAAAGTTATTCCGTATTCATAGCAAAAACTAATAACTTCCCGTGAAGAGAAGTTAGAAGCATTATCAGCAACAATCTTGTTCAGAACGCTAAACCTAACAATGATATTTTCTTTGATGAAACTGCAAACAACTTCGGAAGTGGCATGTTTAACAGGTATGGCTTCTACCCACTTGGTGAAGTAATCTGTTGTTGTTAGGACATAATTATGTCCCAGCACTTGATTAGGGATTGAGTGCACCAATAAAATCAATTCCCCACTACTTGAATGGTTCGTCGACAATGACCAGCCTGAGGGGAAAAGTAGCCAACTTGGGCTTGCCGACGAACTGCTGGCAAGGTTCACACTTTGCTACCCAAGTGGCCGTATCTTGGAAAAGCGTCGACCAATAGTACCTGGCCCAGATGATCTTGTGTGTTGTCACAGAAGAGGAGAAATGGCCTCCATAGGCTGAATTGTGAAAACTTTCAAGTAACTTCACCTGCTGTGGCTTGTCGACACATCGCAAGAAGACGCCATCTATCCCACGTTTGTATAAACTGTCATCCCAGATGACATATTTGGCTGCTCTGAGCTTTATAGTGTGCTTCTCCTTTGCAGTCAGGTGAGCTGGGCATTCTCTGTAGGTGAGGAAGAAATTAATATCGGAATACCACTCATCGCTGGTTGCGATAAATAGGACCAGAGGCAGTGAATCAGGTTTCTCCAATTGACTTTGTGCTTCATTGGTACAATCATCCTTTTCTCCGAAAACTTCTGGCCCTTGGTTTTCGGCCATAAGTTGACACAAGCCTTTGCCTCTTACCAACTTAGTTGGTTTTATATCCAGATCGTACTCCTGGACCTTTGCAATCCAATTTCCTCACAAGCTTCCTAACTCCTGTTGAGTTAAAATTGATTTGACTACCGTGTCAGGGACGAGCACCACTATATGAGAATTTGAAATGTAATACCTGAAGTTTTTGACTGCCTTGACAACAGCGAAGGCATGCTTTTCCAATTGAGACATTTTTAATTCGTGAGGCTTGAGGGGAGAGCTCATGAACGCAATCGGAGATTCAACATCCTTAGAATTATTTTGCATCAAGATGGCAGATACAGTATGCTCAGATGCATAGCTATACATGATAAAATATTTGGAGAAATTGGGACATACCAGGACTGGTGCTGTGAGCGACGAAGGATTTTATTTCTTCGAATGACCTTTTCCCTTCCTCGCTCCATCGAAAAGTTGGTGACCCTTTCATCATGTCTAATATATGATGAAATTTTTAGCAAAGTCGGGAACAAAACGCCTGAGAAAGTTCACCTTTCCAAAGAAAGAGTGGACGCCGGTCTTGCTTATAGGAAAAGTGAGGCTCTGAATAGCCTTAAATCTTTTGGTATCTATCTTCATTCCTTCTTTGTTAACAAAATGCCCTAGCAACTTTCCTTCTGTGACTCCAAAAATAGACTTTTTCAGGTTCAGGGAAATCCCATGCTCTCGGCATCTGGCCAATACTTGCTCCAGATGATCACAATGATCACTTTGTTATTTATAGAACACAGTCAAGTCATCCAGATAAATGAAAATGACCTTCCCCATCATACCTTTGAATTCCAGGTCCATGTCCCGCTGAAAAGTGGTGCCAGCATTGGTCAGACCAAAAGGCATCCTGTTGTAAGCAAACGTACCCCAGGGGGTAGTGAATGCTGTTTTAATTGATCTTCAGGCGAGACTTCAATTTGATTGTAGCTCGAAAAACCATCAAGCATGGACATCATTTTTGATCCAGTTACCACTTGTAGAACCTGATCCATTATGGGAAGTGGGTAGTTGTCTTTTAAGGAAGCCTAATTCAAATTTCAAAAATCTATGCATATGCGTATTTCACCATTTTTCTTGCGCACCCTGGCACAATGTTTGCCACCCAAGTACTGTGATGGATAGGAAAAATGATTCTCGCATCTAGCATTTTCTGAATTTCAGCCTGGATAGTACCTGAGATCTTAGGGTTATAATGCCTCTACTTCTGGCGAAAGGATTTGACATCTTCTTTCAACGGGATGTCATACTGGACGTCCTTTGGCTTAAAAGACTTTAGATCGGCCATAGGACCATACCAATACATCCATGTATTTCTTCAGTAGTTTGACAAACTTCCCGCTTCTCTTCAGGCGTGCAACATTTTCCAATGTTCACGAATTGCGGATGTTCTACCGAACCTAAATTAACCCGGCTCGGTTTTTGGGGATGAGCTAACATCATCTCGCCTTTTCTTTTTTACAAAACGGTCATGCCTGTCAAACAACTGCTCCAAAGAAACCAGGCCCTTCAGAATTTTATTCCCTTTGAGCTAACATATGTCGTCGTTCCCTTTGGATTCATCCTTTTGATCGGTGACTGATTCACGGCAAGTGGAAGTGGATCCTTCAAAGTGAAGCTCCTTAAAATTTTCCGCCTTTTCCCAGAAAGGTAATGAGTTGATTGTCATCATTGAATACTTGCCAATCCTGAGAATTTTCTGGCACACTTGGGCGGAAAAACCACCTCAATGGTGTATTTTATTGTTTTCAAACCTGGGTGAGGGAGCATGAGGGATGTTGAAATGGCCAATGAATCAGCCATGTCATTCCGAGCTCTTGGAATGGATTCTATTGAAAAGGCGTCAAATTCCTCAATGCTGTCCCCACACCACATTATGGTAGTGCCTGAGCCTCTCATTCTTTACTTGATATATCCTCTTAACTTAATTCACGACCAGCTCTGCATCGCCTTGCACTTTCAGATTTTTGATCCCCTCTTTCCTTTGTGGTTTGCATGCCAAGTAGCAGAGATTCATACTCAACAGTATTATTTGTATTGAAAAACTGAAATTTGAAAGAGAGAGGAATAATCTCCCCTTCGGGAGATATTAGCACAGCTCCAGCGCCACATCCACTGGTTGCGTAGCTTCCATTAAACTACAAAGTCCAAACCTTGTTAAGATCTTCTTCTTGGATGAGAACAACCATTTTGTTAGACTCGGTAGATAGGAAATAGTTCCCCACCCCTGATGATTCAAAAATAATTTGAGCCTTGGGGTCCTCAGAGTTAATAACCAAGTACTTCTTTTGTGATTCTGGCTCCAATGTCTGCATTACACCTTTGACGAAGATTCTAGCCTTAGACCAGTCCATATGAATTTCCCCACCAACTTCACTGCAAAAACTTCTTCCCAGAAAAATTCCATAGGCTGCTGGAATGTCGGAAACGAGGACGGTCATCTTTACTCTTTTCTCTGGGAATGCCGCAAATGCAAACTGCGCGTCTTTGATTTGACCAATCAATGGAACCTGCTTGGTTTCCAAGGAATAACATTTGCCAAAAGGCTTGGTAAGGGTGAGGCCCCAGAGCATGGGTGACTTTTTCCGGCATGACGTTATCAAAAGCTCCAGAATCAATTATGCAGTTACTTAACTTGTGGCCATTGATTAGGAGGGAGAGATAGAAAGGTTCTATCTTGCCTGATGCAGATGTTGAGGTAACATTTATGTGGGATGCAGGAGGATTGGAAAGGATTCATTTTAAGGAAACCTGGGGAGCTATGACAGCTTGACTTTGAATGTATTCAGTTAACCTCATCAACTGCTCGGGGTTTGACTGAAGATACTCAACTTCAGACATTTGGATCTTAGTCTTTTTAGCATGATCTATGATGTCAAACGCAGCTAAGGGTTGCGCTGGTGAAGGAATGAGTCCCTCACTTCATGATGGTAGGGTAGGATTACTGGTCTTTATGGGAATAGAAGAAGGCTGATTTGGAGGAGAGATGGGGGGAAAATAT
The DNA here is from genome assembly GCA_019776745.2 of Taxus chinensis. Lineage (NCBI taxonomy): Eukaryota > Viridiplantae > Streptophyta > Pinopsida > Cupressales > Taxaceae > Taxus > Taxus chinensis. The sequence goes on from CM034148.1 coordinate 152,261,039, forward strand.
TTCCTTGTAAAAGACTTAACAGGGAGTTGAGTAGGAAGAGGATTACCTCTTTTAGCAATGGTTGGAGGCACATTTGACACGGCCCTTCTCCTTTTGCACATGGGTAGTGACCTCTGCTTCTTTTCCTTGTGAGCAGGTAAAAACAACATATGATTGTCCACTTGCATAGCGTTATGTACCCTCCTCTTCATTAGATTCCTCCTCATTGAATTCCATATACCCGATAGTAGAGTCGCCAATCAGCTCACCAACATCTTGATCATCTTCGCCTTGAGACGAAGGTTCTTCGTAATCTTGTTCCTCTTCTTCAATTTCGGCTAAGGCGTTGACCAGAGGAGCCTCAAGTGCCAACCGTGGAGCGGTCGCGGGAAACCAAGACCTTTGAGGAACATTGTTGGAAGTGAAATTCCTTCGTGGGATATCCCGGTATGAGGAACCGGGGGAAGCTTGGGCTAACTGCTTCTTTAATGCAAGCAAGTCGTTCGCCATCTTTTGAAATGCCGGATCAGATGAAGTAGTGGGAGAAGGGCCCGAAGATTTAAGCTTGGATGATTCCCTTTTTAATTCGCCAGATATTATCAAATTATCTTCAATTCAAATGGCAGCGGCCTGGGTGAGAATCAAGGTAGCCACTTGCTCTTATAGGAGTAAGAAACTTACTTTCGAACTCATAGCATTCACGAAGAAACACTTCTGATTTTCTGGTGTTGGAAGCATGGCAACAGGGACATGGTTGATTAATGCATTGAACCTGGCGATAAAATCTCACATGGTCTCATTGGCCTCCTTCTTCAGGTGAGTGATCTGTGATAACAATGAAAATGCATCTTCCGAAGGCTTGTACCTGTCTTCAAAAGCATCCCGCAAGGTGGCTTAACTGGTAATAGATCTGGCCGGCAAATGATGAAACCATTCTGCTACAGGCCCTTGTAAAGTTTCCAGAAAAAGGTGAACCGACACATATTCATGAGTTACATCTAGGATACTGCATGACATGATGAATGCGGATATGTGCGAATCTGTTCTTTGGTTTCCGCTCCCGTCGAATTTGGAAAAATTCTTTCAGTTTCCATGAGGAACGCGTGAACTGGATGTGGTAATGCGAGGGGGGCCCATAGCATTTCCCCATGGCACTGCCATTTGAAAGGCTGGAAAAAGAACACGGGCTGGAAACACAGTTCCACTGAGCAGCAAGGCACTACAGAGGGATGTGGAGGCTCCTTGTGAAAACTGGTTCTTTCGTGGAGGTGAGGCACTTCTGGTTGACCGATGAGCTGAACTTAGTGATGAAAAGCACACTGGCGTTATACTGAAGTTGTGCCTTTGAAGTAGATTGAAAGTAGGATCGAATTCTCCACGAGCTCTCCTGCTATGAGTAAATGGTTCACCCGCCAGCGTACCTTCCAGATCTGCGATGTTGTGGAGAAGATTTAAAAATTCTTTTTTGTTGTACTTTCTGATTTTCTGGTTTTTCTGACAAAAACCAGCAGTATGTACTTTTTTGAATATTTAAAATTATCCTCTTCTAAAAACTGATTGTGGTTTAATGACAAAGAACAACAAGGATAAAACGATAGTGAAGCTTAGTAAGCTGATTTTCAGATCTAAAGTTGACTTTTTCAAAGAGTTTGAAAATTTTTGGTAAACTGTCAAAAAATCATATCTATGGAAAAATACAGATTTTTATAAAAACTCAGCGAACTAAAGGTTTCCAACTAGGCCAGATCTATGGATCTTAGAAGAAAATTTTTGATTTAGAGAACTTTTGCAAAAAATCTAAATTTTTAACAAAAAGTTAAAGTTTGCAAACAGATAGTGATTTTTCTGGTTTCTACTGATTTTCTATCATACCACCATCATAGATCTGATAGATCTGTCCGATCCCCAGCGGAGTCACGAAAAACTGTTAGTTCGAAAATCTTCTGCTTGGGTAGATTTATGGATAAACGAGTCAACAGTGTGCAGGGCATAGCCCCTCTTTGAGTCAGCAAAGCGAAACTGGTTTATTGCTATTCTACCCACAGGAATCTATGCAAGTCTCACAATATTCTGCCTTCTGGGGTTTGGGATCTCATCCCAGTAGATGGTGTTTCCGACTGCAGAAAGAAAGGAATGAAAGAGAGGATGAAGAAAGATTAGGTCCGAAGGGAGAAAAGAAATGAATTCCAAAGCAGAAAGGTCAGAGGGTTTATGGTTTGGGATTGGTAGTAAACAGAGCCAAACCTACTTACATAAATGAACAAAGCAATACTGATGAATAAATGACAATAAAATAGAAGTAGATCCAACAGAATAAACACACAGATCTGACGTAAGAAATATCTAATGCATATAACACATGTATTCAGCACAAAGTCTAAATATTGTATTAATATTTCCTTCTATTACAAAAAGCTCAAAGTCTTTTCTTCTTACTTCTATTTTTCATCTGAAAAGTATCCACCACTTTGAATACAACAAGTATTCAAGTATATATAGAAGAAGAAGAAGAAGGAAGGCAAAAAGGAACCAACCACCTATTTACAAAATATCTACAAAAATATCTCAAAATCATGTTTCAAATTCAGCAGCTCCAGTTCTGCGAACATGTCCTTCTCTTTGTGGTGAGTGAGACACGTATACCTACCCACTGTGAGGGGGAAAGGAGTTCCACCCTTCTTTCTCTTTAGGCACTTTTTGTGGTAAGTAACAAGTTGCCTTGACAGCTCCAATAGGATCAACTTGGGCCCGACATATCTTGACAGTTTAGTCGGCTCCCCCAAGAAATTGACTACCCTCAGATAGGTGAATGTGGGGAATTGAGTGAACAGGGCCCCCCACTTCTCAGTAGCTGCTACTATGCTCTTGGTCGTACGACCGTGAGTCATATTTGACCTCAACAGGTAGATGATGAAGTAGAAGAATGCGTCGTTGATCTTTGTGAACTGGGGGATGCTATTTTCGAGCTTCAGTTCTAGATAATATTCATAGATTTTAACTTGGGGCCAAACCCCACATCGCATCAGAGCTGGATAGTCCCGTTGTGAAGCTACAACATAGACCACGTAGGAGTTCATATAGAACCTCCCCGTTGTGTTGAGTTGTTGGAGCTGCTCAGATATCGTGCTGCTTATGATTTCTGCCCACTCAAAGTGTTGATCTGGCACATTTTTGCTCATTGTTTCAAGGTACCGCAGTATCCACTTGTGAAAATAATGGGCATCAAGAAGCCCAAACACTCTGCTTAGGAACGTGATTGTGTCGCTAAGTTCCTCTGAAAATTCACTGCGATGAATGACTTATGGCTACTGAGTCACCACCTTTTTATTCTTCAGATAAACTTCATTCATCGTCTGCATGCACTGATCTTCATTGTCATCCCAGGCCTTGATGCAATCTTCCTGGCTTACGGCCACAAAGTGCCGGTGATGAGGAATGCCGAGCATTATCTCAAAGTAGCGGGTAGTGAGGTTGATTATGACCTCGCCCTTCTCACCATGGATACATCTTGTGTCTTTGTTGTAGCATTGGGCTACCACCATCATAAATTCATTATTCACAGCACTAACTAGGATCCCGCCAGCAAAATGTAGTGCACTACCCATCAGTTTGTCCATCCATGGACTTCTTGTGACCCTCTAGGTTCTAGCCCAGAAATCCTCCATATCAATATGACCCAGCTCTGAGTCTCTGATGTCTAGGTCACACTCTTCTTGGGACTCAGGCATTCTGACCCTCTGATACTTATACTTCATTTCTTCTTCGTGAGCTTGGCTTTACCCTTACATTTGATAGGTTTCTTGCTTGATGTTGACATATGTTCTTCTGAACTTAGTTGCTGATCTGCAAGAATAAGAAGTGAAACCCAATGCAAGAAAGTCATGTCAGCTGTTTGATTTTCCATTGAAATGTTGACAGAAGAAAGAGTTAGCAATTTTAAGGCCTTAGGGTGTAGGGTGCATGAATACTGCAGGTTACAGGGCTAAATAGTAAGGCGCACAGGAAAGGGATGCTACAGGGGATAAATCAGTGCCAAAGGGCGCATGGCACATGGATGCTGCAGAATGCATTCTTTGTTGTTGTAAACACAAGTGTGCCTGCGCCATATGTATATATTTTGTAAAGGGCGCGCATATTTTTCATGTTACACGAGTGTAGGATGCGCTAAAGGACACGAGCTTATTACGTGTAACATCATTTTTTCATGCGCCATAGGGGAACTTGGCGCGACACATGGAAGGTCTGCACAACATGATGTTTTTGTAACAATGGATGCGCCGATGCCGATTTATCAGGGGTACTTGGCATATATTTAGCTGGTGTTTCACAGATGCAAGGTGCACCAAAGGGCGCATGGTTTTGCAATGCAACATATGAGTTTGGTGCACCAAGCAGGGCGCAGGGAAAGTGACTGCAACAAGCGAAGGAAGCGCGCCATGAGGGCACGGCTGCTCATTATGTAATACACAAGGAATGTGTGCCATTGGCACGAATATTAATCATGTTGCAGGGGCGACAGATGCGCCAAAGGAGAAAAATAACAGTGCCTCTTTGCAAGTCATGATTATTTTCTTGAGGGATTTGCATGTGGTTAAGCTCCTTTTTAAGGATTCATTTGGGTTATGAAGAAGCTTATTCAGAGAGTTCTAAGCTATTTTTTAGGACAGAGCCCCCTTTACCAACAGATCTGGAAAGAGGGTGGGAAAATAATTTGGTAGAGAAAAACAACAAGGAGGATGGGGAGCTCATGTTTTGACAGATTTTTCAACTCAATCCAAACCAGCAAGCAGCCAATAAACAAAAAACCAAACACAGAAGCAATGAGGACCTCTTACCAGTATATATAATGAAGAAATGTGCAAACGGGTCCACAAAGTGATTTGAAAATGAAAGTGCATGTGCGCTGGTAGGTACAGAGAAAAATCACGTGATTTGTGTCGGATGATAATGACAGCGCAAATGCGCCTATATATAGGCGAGGTGGCAATAAATGCACTACCAACTTTTTCAAGTGCCGCATGAAAAGCACTGTCGACACAAGAAAACATGCACCCTATGGCACACCAAAACACTTGCCAACACAAAGTTATGTGTGCCTTTGGTGTACCAGAAGTGGTGTTGACAGAGGAATATGTGCGCCCTTGGCGCACTAAAAAGTGGCGCAACAAAATTTTTGTTGACATGAAGGTGCATGCGCCTTGGCGCATGCAAGGAAGACTCAACATAGTGAGGTGCACCAAAACACCTATTGACACGAGAAAGCATGTGCCACTTTTTGGTTTAAAGGGGGTGCAAGAAAACTTGATGTTACATTGTCATTATATGCGCCTGACCAAAAAGGACCAAAAAAGGCTAAGTTCGGAAAACTGGATTTCCCGGGAAGGGCTTTAGCAACGTTCCAAATGCTAGGAGTTCCTGACGAGGGATCGGAACAAAATTTCGGTAGGGTTATCTGTAAAATTTCCCTTGCCAATTTTACGGGATAACAAGCATACAAAAGATTTTTTTTTGTTTTGAATATTGAAGGTTTGCATGTTTTTTTTATGGGTGTGTTTAACGATTCTTGTTCCTTTTATTTTCTACATCCATCCTATTTTGTGGTGGATTTAGGAATTTTAGGGGAAGAGGAAGGAAATCCCCTCATACACCACATGGATTGATGGGAAATCCATGATGGTATTTATGTTTTTTATTTCTCCCCTTATATGGATTTATCTAGAACAACTGTTCATATGGTTTGAACCTCCTCTTCCATTCTTAGAAAGGAAACCATGTTTGGTTTGAAAATCCTTCCAAGGATGAGGATTGTTGTTGGGGATGGAGTGATAAGGAGGGTATTATGGATATTATATTATTCTTCCTATGGCTGGTTCAAAATATGGCTCATTATGGGCTCCTTGCCACTCTTCCCCTTTGAGGAAATGATGGAGTTCTCCTCTTGTGATTATTGTGTTCTCAATATTTTTTACTTTGAAATTGTGTGTGTATTATCACCCTTTGTTTCCCCTTAATTTTGAAATCTTGAGGCATTTCATTCTCTCTCTACCATGGGTTTGGAGGGAGGCTAGTATGTACTCCATTTAGTGGAGATGACATGTGATGATGAAATTTGGTTGGGAGGAAACTGGGCCCCTTTTATCTTATGCATTAAAGAATTTCATATGGATTGGAAGCTTGGAAAATATACATGGAGTATGGAAGATTTTTTAAAAAATTTGGCATGTTGTTCCCCATTTTGGGGAAGCTTGTCCACTTGCACTTTAAGTATGATTTTCTAATGGTTTTGAAATTTTTGTTAAGTCTCCTTCTATCTTGAGAAGAAGCTTTGAAGCCTTATATATGAAATATTGTCTCATTTTATCTTCTCTCTTGAGAATAAGGATTGGTATATTGTGAACTTGTTCCACATTTTATAGTAGACTCATATTCATGTAGTGTGTTGTATTTTTTATCCTTGTTTAGTACAAGCATGAAATGCATTTGTATCTTGAATAAGAGGGATGGAAGAAATGTTGTCGGAGTTTGAATTATATGTAAACTTTATATCATCTTTGGGTTGAAAAATATTGAATGCATAAAGCTCAACAGACTGCATTTTTTCTTGTAATAAACATTATTCTTGTATTAACTTTAAGTAACAATGCATTACAATTTTGAAGTATTAAAATGTAACTAGCCTTATAATTGTGAAGATGGTTTTGTGAAATGGAACCTTGTGTTTTGGGAGAAAATTCTTGTAGAGAGAATTTTCTTTCCTCGTTGTGATTTATTGTGGAAAAATAAAAAAAATGGACTACATTGGATGGAATAAAAAATTGTGTTTTTTTTGTAAATGCACATTTATATACATTCTATTATACATGCAAGGAATTCTTTGTATTTTACATTATAAAGTAAAGAAGTTTCCTTGATTTTATTGAAAGACTTGTATTGTTTTCTGGTGAAATATGCATCTTCGTATTTAAGAAAGAGTGAAATAATTTTGTCCTATTTGATATATAAATGTGTGTGTGTGTGTGTGTGTGTGTGTGTGTGTGTGTGTGTGTGTGTGTGTGTGTGTGTGTGTGTGTGTGTGTGTGTGTGTGTGTGTGTGTGTGTGTGAGAGAGAGAGAGAGAGTCAAATCAGAATAAAGGGTTTTTCTTATAAGGTTTGAGAAACAAACTACCATTAGAATTTTTAGACACACACACATATATATAATACATAATTCTTATATACAAAAAAGGTATTGATTTAATCTTAACATGTTATTATATATAAAAACATATATGTAGGAGAAAGGTTCAAACATGCCACAACAAGGCTGTGACTTGGTCAAACGCGCCTCTCCCCTCTTAATGTATCCCTGTATAGCTATGGTGTTTCTAAGCCACACCACAAAAATATGGTGGGACTCACCCACACAACATCTTCCCTCCCACTTATCCTCCGTGTGGCTCTAATCCAGTGTGCCACCTCACTTACACAATCAGCCAATCCGGATGGCCGTAAAAAAACCCTGTAACTTATACCCAATGGCTATGGAGGTCGCGGCCATACAAAATCCTTCACGAGAATTAATTAACAGGATATAATATGTGTGTGTGTGTGTGTGTGTGTGTGTGTGTGTGTGTGTGTGTGTGTGTGTGTGTGTGTGTGTGTGTTTGTTTGTTTGTGGTGCATAACAAGAAACCCTTGTAAAAACAAAACAAAAAAAAATACATATACCAGAAGAGTGGAAATAATAAAAAATCCATATATAATTTACAAACCATTGAGAGGTGTGTTGGAAACCATCCCATTCTTTCCTTGGCCTCTCCAATGCCTCCACTTTCTCCCTAACTCAAATTGTGGAAATGGGAACAAAATAACCAAAGAAAATGCAAAATAAAGGAAAATTATAAAGGTGAATTAGGTTTACAAAGAATCCCTAAGATCTAAGGCCTAGAATCATTCAATCCAATGGTGGAAATTAAACCCTCTAAATTTTATTTTTATGGGAATGGGTGTCTTAAAGGGTGTGTGGGGGTATAAAATTTAGTGGGTTCATTAGTTTTATTAGTAAATGTGGGGGTATAAATATTTATCTGGGGGTATAGGAAAATTGTTTAATTGGCATCGTTCCCTTTGGTTTATTTAGGGGACATGGGTAAGTTAGAATACTACTTTAAAATGTAAGAAAATATTTAATAACTAATTATTTATCTTGGTCTAGTAAGGTTGACAAAAGGAACCCATTCCCAAAATAATATTTATACAGATAAAGAAGGTGATTAAAATGGTAATAAGTTTGGTCGCATTAGTTAAATATCTCCATAGTAGACGAAGCTTACTTAGACATTAATAACGTAAGATATTCAAAAAATAAAATTCCCATATTTTTAAGCGTTTGAGTTTGAATCGAGTGCCAAAATATGGAGCACTACATCCAGTATTAGTGCGTGGGTTTACAACATTGGATGCTCTCGTTAATTGCCAAATTTAATTAATAATGGTTAAATCAATAAATGTTATCCATTTAATCATTTCTGATAACCTACAAAAAATCATAAATTTTCCCTTTATTTCGTACACTAGATGCCTGCATGAGGTATGAGGCACTAATCCGTCAAGGGTTTGGGCCGTAGGTCACCTACTCCTGAGAAACATGTCCCTAAGTTAGGACCATAGATATTGGAGGTGTTACAAAAGATGATGGGAGTCATATAAAAACATCTCCCTACACATCAGGAGCTAGGAGAGGAGATTTATCATCTAAGAGAGGATACACCGTGAGACGACAGTGCACACTCGGTGCAACTACAACAGGACACTCAGAGGTAGGTCAGGTCCCACAACCCCTACATTTACTTTTAGAAAGTGGCCTATCCTCATCAAAGCCAATCTCATAGCATCTACGGACTATTACATGAGGGACAACCGCATTCACCAAATGTGGAGATGGTCGGGTATCAGTATCAGGATCACGACACGGAAATTGTGATTCTGGATCTTCTTCTTCTACAGCTACCCACTGACAGTGGAACAATGGATGAAATTTTGGATGAGTTACAACTCGTACACCTTATTGTTACTTTGGAATGCACTCATATGAGAGAAACATAAAGGCTAAGTTCGTTATAAACCTCCTATATGATGCAATAAGTGTATGGTGGAGGAATGAGGATTGAATGATCCATTTTACCAAAGACTCAGTGACTTAGGAGTTGTTTAAGGAACATTTTAGAGCTTGATACATGCCTGAATTCTTTGTTCTAAAGAGGATTTATGAGCTCCATGACCTCCAACAAGACTCATGCATGGTTGCAAAGTACGAGAGTTGATTTATTAATTTATTGCAGTATGTTGATTATGTTCAAGATGAGAAATTATAAGTCAATATGTTTATTCGGGGACTAAATTTAGACCTACCCATAGCCGTTAGGATATTATTATTGTTGCATAATTACAACACCCCCCGAATGGCCTGGGTTTGAGTGAGGCATCCGGTGTAATCTACATAACATGGGACCATCTCTCAAGCTGTGGGACTTGCAAAATTGAGATGGTCCTCCAGAGAAATCTGGGTTCTTCTTCCTAATCCTAATGCTAAACTAATTCTAGGGAATGAAATGTGACTATCTACTCCTAATCTAAAAATTCTAAGGAAACAAGGAGGGAGAGAGCATGAAAATAAAGCCTACACTACATAGGTGATAACACAAAGAAAATGGGGTGGTTCATAAAAAATCCAACTTCATAAAATAGAGAGAGATGAGAAATGGAGAGGATGGACAAGATGCATCACATACCAAAGATAAATTTCACACAGAACACCACTTCAAACAGATTAAACACAGCGCTTAGAACCTGTAATAGACAACAAAAGTATGCACATTATAACCTGCAATGATGAGAGGAAAGAAGAGACAATAAAATAAGGAAGGATGGACAAAAAGCATCACAAAATAGATTTTATTGCTCCATGAGTTCACCCAGTACATCATAAGTGGGCAAGAGGTAAGAAAATGCCATTATAAAGCCAAGAGAGGAGGCTTAAACTCCACATTCAAACCTAGCAAAGAAAGAGAGAGGGAGGTAGGAGAGAAGAATGACCAACCTCTTACAAAAATGCCCCTACCTTACAATATATAGAAGAATGAGAGAAGCAGAGAGGGAAAATTTAAATCCTACTTCAACCATCCCTAAGAGATCATTGAATTCACCTACTCCAACCACCCCAAAATGCATTGAAATTCACCTGCAACAATGATGGGTTCCATGACACAACCAGTGCATCCATTAATGTTCCCTGTTGGTAAGAAAGGAGGCCCATACTTCATTATGGTGGTAGGTGAGAAATGTGATAACCTCAAAATGGAAGACTACAACATTATGGTGGTGGGTGAGAAGCTAACGTCGAGATCTTTTCAAAAAGTCCTCCCTTGGTCAAATCCGAGTTCCTAGTTGAAAGATATGGCTATGTTAAGGTCAAGTTTGGGCATTTAACTCAGGCTCGTAATATTTAAATCCATGCAAGATCCACATGGAAGCCCCACACATCTTAATATTTCACCCCCATCCTTTCACTTTCTAAGTTACACTAATTGGACACTTGGCATTGTCCACAGGCCTATTTCTTTAACCCCTTGTGTTTTGAATTGGTCCCTTCTAATTGGCGGAGCACTATGTCTTACCCTAGACACGTGGAGGGCCAGTGCACTTTTGGGACTTGCTTCTAGATTTTACCTTTTGAAGTTGCGTTGATGAGGCATGTGGAGGCTTCCACTAGCGGTTGGAATTTTTTGCTTATCTGAATCAATGGCTGGCTTTCCCTTTTTAGACTTTGACCATGTGGAGAGCCTGTGCTCGTTTGGGGTCCTCCCTTTTTATTCTACCTTTGAAATTACACCAATGAGGCAAGTGGCACCTTCCATGGTTCTTTTGATTTTCTTCATATTTTCAATGTCTGACCTGGAACTTTATCAGGCTCTAGACACATGGACAGCTAGCGCTAATTTGGGACCTTCCTTTTAAGGCCCTCCACATGTCTAGAGCTCGATAAAGTTGCACCAGACATTGAAAAGTTGAAGAAAAGAAAAATAACAATGGAAGGTACCACATACCTCATCAGCGTAATTTAAAAGTTAGAATCAAAAGGGAGGACCCCAAACAAGTGCACTACCTCCACTTGGTCAGAGTCCAAAAAGGAAAAGTCAGTCATTGATTCAACTAAGTATAAAAGTCCAACCGTCAATAGAAGCCTCCACGTGCCTCATTGGTGTAACTTCAAAAGGTAAAATATAGAAGTAGGTCAAAAATGTGTGTTGGCCCTCCACAAGTCTAGGGTCAGACGTAGTGCTCCGCCAAATAGAAGGGACTAAGCCAAAACATAAGGGAACGAAGTGGCAGGCCCACAGACGATGCCAAATGTCCAATTGGAGTAATTTTGAGAGTGAAACGAGGATTGTGAAATATTAAGATGCGTGGGGTTTCCACTTGGATCTTGCATGAATTTAAATATTACAAGCTTGTGTTAAATTCCCAAACCTAACCTTCAGATAGCCATATCTTTCAACTGGGAACTCGGATTTGAGAAAGGGAGGACTTTTTGAAAATCTCTTGACATCCGCTTCTCACCCACCACCATAATGTTTCAATCCACATTTTGAGACTGTCACACTTCTCACCTACCACCATAATGAATTACAGGCCTCCTTTCTTGGCTAACAAGGAACATTAATGGAGGCATGGGTTGTGTCATGGAACCCATCATTGTTGTAGGAACATTTTAATGCATTTTGGGGTTGTTAGAGTAGGTGAATTCAATGTTGTTTTAGTGGTGGTTGAAGTAGGATTCAAATTTTCCCTCTCTCCTCTGATTCTTCTATTTATTGTAAAGTAGGGGCATTTTTTCAAGAGGTTGGTCATTCTTCTCTCCTGCCTCCCTCTCTCTTTCTTCCCTAGGTTGAATGTGGATTTTAATCCTCCTCTCTTTTCTTTGTAATGGCATTTTATTGCCGCTTTCCCACTGATGATGTACTATGTGAACTCATGGATCAATAAAATCTATTTTGTGATGCATTTTGTCCGTCCTTCCTTATTTTATTGTCTCTTCTTGCCTCTCATCATTGTAGGGTATATTTTGCATACTTCTAATATCTATTACGGGTTGTGAGAGTTATTTTTAATGGGTTTGGAGTGGTGTTCTATGTGAAATTTAACTTTTAGTTTATGATGCATCTTTTCCATCCTCTCCATTTCTCACCTCTCTCCATTTCAGGGAGTTGGATTTTTGATCAGCAACCCCCTTTTCTTAGTGATATAACCTCTGTAGTGTAGGCTTTATTGTCATGCTCTCTCTCTCTCCCTGTCTCCTTGGAATTATTAGACTAGGAGTAGATAGCCGCATTTCCTTCCTTAGAATTAGTTTAGCATTAGGAAAAGGAAGATGGATCAATATTTATCTCAAGGACCATCTCAAGGACCATCTCAAGTTCGCAAGTCCCACATCTAGAGAGATGGTCCCATGTTATGTAGATTACATTGGATTCCCCACTCAAACCTGGGCCCTTCAAGGGGTGTTGTAATTCTACACCAATAGTTTTGGCATGCCAGGTGGGACAGGTTTGAAGCACCTTACCACTTCACTTCATTAGGTTTGATGTGTTCTTAGTGAATATTTTACCCTTTGGAGGAACTTTCAAGAAAATTTGGTGACTCTATCTTGTCAACAACCCATTCTCTGAGTTGAAGGCTTTCCTTCCATCCATTTTAACCCATTCTTCTTTTCATATCTTTCATTTTATTCCATTACATGAACTTGTTCCCCTCATGGAATTTACACTTGCAACAGGACATCGAAGAGTTTGATTTCCTATCAAACTTGGAGGAATTTTTTGATGAGGAGGGTCCCATAGAACTTACAAATTTCACTACCCCATCATTCATCCTTCAGCCACAAGAACCTCTCGCTGAAGAGTTTCCACCGGTCATGCTCATTTCAAAGCATGAGGTTGAGCTTTAGCGTGCCAAATGTCAATAGCAGCACCTCCCACATCCTAGTACAAAACAACTCCAGGAGGTTTATATTTTGTTTATTGATACTTTGAGTAGGTAAAAACACCATCTATAAGGTGGTTTTTTACTCTCATTTCCGACCATGTTCAACACCAAATCAACTACATGGTGGCAATTTGTGAGGAAGGGAAGCTAGTTCTCCCTTCTTGTTGTAAGTTTTACTTGAGCGCCCATTTCCTTCATGTTATTTTAGGTTAGTTTAAGTTTTATTTCAGTAACACAAGTGTTTGTGCACACTCTATATGTTCCACTAGGGGCATGTATGATCTTTCTCTTTTGTACATAGCTTTTGTTTATATTTCTTCATTCAGTGCAGTGCATCATACCATTCAGTTGTTGCAGCAAGAACCTCATATTTGCATGTAATCACTAACTAATTTCAAAAGAAGGAAAATGCAAAGAAACTAAAATAAGGTTTTGAGATAGTCCATTTCAATAATAGGAGAGGTCTCAGGTAATGAAATTTTTCTACACTCAGAAATATCATCTTCAATATTTTATTATGAGAATTGACAGTGCGGATAGCGAGGCAAGCCCAAGATCACCAAGCACAAGCCAGGCTAGAGGTTTTAGAAAGAAGATGAATATCAGGCTATCATTCATGACTCCATGCCCAATGGATACTTCCAAGGCTACTGTTCTCTACATCTATTAGGCAGATGACCTCGATAATTCGCCAAACTGTTATCCAAATAACTCTCTAAGTTATTTTGGATAACTTGTATCTTTCATTCTGACTCCGATGCTTCACAATTCATGTTGGATGCCCGCATGATTACTCATTTGGCACCTTCCATAGGATTCAGTCCTTCCACATGCTCCCCTGTTCCTTCTTTCTTCTCCCTTTGCATTTTTCTTCCCCTTCTATTTCTCCCTTTCACATTCTTCTCTCCCGCCTCCCTCTCTCTTTCTTCCCTAGGGTTGAATGTGGAGTTTAAGCCTCCTCTCTTGTATTTGTAATGGAATTTTATTACCTCTTGCCCACTGATGATGTATTGTGTGAAATCATGGAGTAATAAAATCTATTTTGTGATGCATTTTTTCCATCCTTCCATATTTTATTGTCTCTTCTTGATGTTATCCAAAATAAGTTCATGCTTATTTTTGGTTAACTACACCCATTTTCCCTCTAGTCCTTCAATATAAGTTTTTAGATATTATAAGAAGTTAATGTTTACTAAGAAACATTTCCATCAGATAGGAAATTTCTTCCCCTTTCCAAAAATATAAAGAATTCCTTCTAACTCCTCATATTTTGCAAGTTACGGGCCGATGGGCCTTGGAAGGTGTTTTTTCCGAACAACGGACCGATGGGAGTTTTAAAGGATTTTTTCCAATGCAGATAGGCAGGGCAGCACGTGATATTGATTTTTTTCACCCAAATGGAAAATGAGGGCCGGCGGGACCAAAGGCATTTTTTTTTGCTAAAAGTGAATTATGGGACTGCGGGGCAAATTTTGCATTTTTTATTTTGGTGCCAAAAGGCACAAAGTGAGTTTCAGGCCCGCAGACCCATTCTGTTAACTGGTTTTCACCATTTTGTATGGACCCGACCCAAATATTCAAATGAAAATAATTTTCGATCTAGTTCTCTAAGTTCAACAAATTTGGCACTATTGCAAAGGTCTCAACCTTGTCTATGCCATGAGAGCCTAAAAATTTAATTTTGGCAAGGTTAGGTGGGTGAAAAAAGGGAAAACATATTTCACGACATTAATGCAGAATCTGATTTCTTTAACTAGCAGATCTTATTTGATTCGATCTGCCATTATTTCTTCTTCAACATGCCGAACAGACATAGGGAACAAGAATCTACAGATTGTGGTTAGATTCGCAGGGGCATTAATGGTGGGTGGTTGAATACTCAAAACAGAGTCTATTTTCCTCCTTTCTCTCTAATTTTTCATCATTGTAAACTTCTATATATTGTAACACTTATCATTTAAGAAGGAGAGACATTCTAGGCATATGGAAACTCTATCAAATTTTTTTCCTGACTCCATTTGAGTTAAAAATAACCTCCTCCTATGCTCGAAAAGCATATTTGTTCCTCTAAGAAGAAATGTAATGGTCTGTCCACCCATATAGAGCAATAAAACATGTTTTATGGTGTTTCTTCAACCCTTTGGATTGTTTTTTTGTCTCCGCATGCCTCTCCCTTTCAAATCTATTTTATGTGCATGTATTTCACATTTGTAGGTGCAAGACGTTGTGTTTCATGGAGTTTCTATGGAATTGTCTCCTTAGAAGTAGTTTAACATTAGGATTAGGAACAAGAAGATGAATTTCCCCGGAGGACCATCTCAAGTATGCAAGTCCCACAACTTGAGAGATGGTCCCATGTTATTCATATTACATCGGATGCCCCACTTAAACCTGAGACATTCAGGGGGTGCTGTAATTTAGCACTAACAATTATCTTCTCTGATAGTAGAGAAGGTCATGGAGAAGGAATGCTTAGTTGAGGAGAACAAGAGAAGGGCCTAAGATAATAGAGATAGGACTAAGTGGATCAGAGGTCACAAGGTACAACACCACCTGCTATAGGAGGATTTAAGCCTTTATAGTCAGTTCTGAGACATCCGTCACACACCCAGCAGGAATCACAACACCATGGAAATCAACTACAGAGGACTAGAGAGACACACGGTATGCATATAGGTGGAGTTCAATGAGATTTGGAGTGGGTAGAGATAGGACACATAGCACTCAGCATATATATCCAGCTTGTACACATTAGTATGATATATCTAGACCAACAGGTTCGATACACCATATTAAAAGTGGGAACCCTACTCAGAGAGGACAAGTAGGAAGTTTTATAAATAGGTCCCTTAATAACTATGTGCGTATAGGTCCAGGAAAAACCACCATCGTTGATAGGTAGAGAGCCCTGACCTCAGAGAAAATAGTTGTAGACACAGGACACACTCATCATGTCTACGTAGCAATATATAACTGCTAGGATGAGCATCAAACCATAATTATCCAGACTATAGGTCTTATCATGGGTATTTCTATCTCAAAATTTTTTAATTCCGGAGCATCAAATTCATTTATTTCACAATATATAGTGGACCACTGTGGGCTAGTGGTGGCTAGGAAGTGTAATAGTTGGCAGGTCGATTCAGCCTCTGGGGCCAAACTCTCACTTGATACCTACTTGGATTTTTTGTACTCAATTTTGGATTATTCTCCACTACCTTGGACCTTCAAGAGTTCCCATTAGGATCCTACAAGGATTTTCTAGGTATGGACTGGCTTGAGTCTCATCAGGCCAAAGTAGACTATAGAATTAATATCATTAAGTGTCATGATGACCTTAGGAATTTAATTTCTATTTCTCAGATGTAAAGACCTATTTCCTTACATATGATCTCACATAAGAAGCTTAGGCGAAGCATCCACAATGGTTGTTATATTTTTTCAATTACGATTAGTGATCAATTAAAGGTTACACAAGATCATAAACCTCTTGATTAGAATGTCATATTTAGAAAGTTTACAGATGTTATTCTGAGTGAGATTCCTAGACTACCACCCCATAGAGATGTGGATATCACTATAGAACTAGTACCATGAGCAATGCCATTTTTAGTGTACCTTATCGGATTATGATTCCAAAGCTTTATGAACTCAACATTCACCTAGAGGAGTTGTTGAGAAGGTCCTCATTCACCCTAGTGTGTCACCTTAGGGGGAACCTATTATTTTTGTGAAGAAGAAGGATGGTTATATCAGACATTGTGTTGATTTCAAGTAGCTTAATAAGGTCACAATGAAGAACCGTTATCCACTTTCAAGGCTTGATGAGTTATTTGATCAGATGAGGGGAGCCAAAGTGTTTTCCAAGATAGATCTCAAGTCAAGATATAATTCAATTACACATTTTAGATGCAAATATTCATTGAAAAACTTTTCATGCTCATTGTGGTCATTATGAGTTCACTCTTGTACATTTCAGTTC
Source organism: Taxus chinensis (assembly GCA_019776745.2). Classification (NCBI taxonomy): domain Eukaryota; kingdom Viridiplantae; phylum Streptophyta; class Pinopsida; order Cupressales; family Taxaceae; genus Taxus; species Taxus chinensis. The sequence continues at coordinate 152,278,024 of CM034148.1, forward strand.
GACCAATGCCCCAGCTATTTTCATGAGCCTCATGAATGAGTTTTTTAGGAACTTTTCGACCATTTTTTATTGGTTTTTATAGATGATATATTTGTAAATTCTCGTTCCAAGGATAAATAAGAGGATCATTTGATATAAGTACAATAGGTTTTAAAAGATCAAAACTTTTTTGGGAACCTAGGGATGTGTATTTTCTTTCAATCAAAGATTAAGTACTTGGGTCACATCATTTAAGATGACAGCATCTCAGTATATCCCTCTAATATTCGAGGCATTCTTAATGGACTAGTACCCACATCAGTGACCAAGGTGAGGAATTTCATGGGATTAGCAAGCTATTACAATAGATTTGTTCTAGATTTCTCATCTCGTTACTTGTCTTCAGTGTAAAGGGAAGAAATTTTAGTGGTTATAAAAATGTGAGCATGATTTTTAGTTACTTAAGGAGCAACTAACCACGGCACCTATCTTAGCAGTTCCAGATCCAACTGAAGATTTTTTTTCTTTACATCGATGTTTCATTAGAGGTGTTGATGAAAAATCACATCATCCCTCGAATGTCCTCAGATCTGAGTGGGGCATCCTGTGTGAATGCATAACATGGGACAATCTCTCAAGTTGTATGACTTTCATACTTGAGATGGCCCTCCATAGAAAGTCAGCTTCTTCTTCCTAAACAACATGCCATAAACTACTCTAGTGTAGGAAAACTATCTAATCCTAATCTATCCTTCCAAGGAGACAGGGAGAGAGAGAAATACGTGAAAATAGGGCTTACAATAAGCGCTGATACATGAGAAAATGAAGTGGCTGATCAAAAATAAAATCTTCCTGAAGTGGAGAGAGGTGAGAAATGGAGAGGATGTATATATACATCATAGACCAAATATAACTTTCACAAAGAACACCACTTCAAACCCATTAAACACAGCTCCCAGAACCTGCAATATACATTTGACGTATGCACATTATACTTTGTGATGATGAGAGGTGAGAAGAGAAAACAAAATAAGCAAGAATGGACAAAATACATCACAAAACATATTTTATTGCTCCATGAGTTCAAGTAGTGCATCATGAGTGGGAAAGAGGCAAGAAAATTCCATTAGAGAGCCATGAGAGGAGTGTTAAACTCCACATTCAACCCAAGGGAAGAAAGAGAGAGGGGGCAGAAGAGAAATAATGACCAACCTTTTGAAATATGCCCCTCCTTTACAATATATAGAAGAATGACAGAAGGAGAGAGGGAAGAATTTGAATCCTACTCCAACCACCCCTGGAAGAGCATTGAATCCACCTACTCAATTATGGGATTTAATGCAAGACCCATTCCCCCATCATTGTCCCTTGCCAGGAAAGAAAGGAGGCCCATTCTTTATCATGGCAGCATGTGAGAGACTTGACAGCCTCGAAAATGGTGGCCCGAAACATTAATGGTGGCAGGTGATTAGTAGGTGCCAGGAGATTTCCAAAACGTCCCCTCCCACTCAAATCTAACCTCCTGGTCAAAATTTATGGCTACTTGATGGTCGAGGTCATGCATTTAACATGGCATCTTTATATTTAAAAGAGTTCATCTGTGCAAGACACACGTGGCAGACTCGTGCGTGTTGAAGATTCAACATCTTCCTCTCACTCTTGTAGTTGTGTCAACTGACATGTGGCAGCTTCTGTGGGCTCCTTTGTGTTCTACCTAAGTCCCTCTTGTTGGTGGAGACAATCTACCTAACCTAAGACACATGGAGAGATAACATATATTTAGTGACCACTTTTTGGATTTGCCTCTTGAAAGATCACCGAAGAGACACGTGGCTCCTTTCGTGGCTTTTCTCTATTTCTTTGTTTTTTGGCTCAGCCCCTTTTGTTTGTTGGGGCCATATGTCTGACCCTAGACATGTGGAGGCTTCTCCCTTATTTAGAAATTGTCCCCAAATTTTACCTTTGAAGTTATGCAGACGATGCACGTGGAGGCCTTTGTTGTTTCTTCTTTCCTTAGCTGATTAAATGACCATCTCTGCCCCCATTTAGACTCCTAGCCACATGGCAAGCCTGCACACACTTGGGGACCCAATCTTGATTAGCCTCTTGAAGTTGCACCATTGAGATACATGGGGGATTATACTAACTCTCTTATACTTATCTGATTCTGGGCTTCGAGTGAACACTGCCCATTTAGGAACAACTGTTGAACCCTAGACACGTGGAGATCTGGCATTTGTTTGGGGAATCTCCTTTAGCTTCGACCCTTTCAATTTATGTCGAGATGACAAGTGCTTCTTACCACTAGCCTTAGAATTTTCAACAGTCGATTTAACTTTTTGAGGCTCTGACCATGTGGAGGGTTGGCATTCATTTGGGATTTTTTCTTTGGGTCGTGCCTTTGAAATTTCATCAACGGGGTACGTGAAGGCTTCCGATGACCCTCTTATACTTAGTTAATTAAACGGCTGAATCTGTCCATTTTTTAGACTTGGGACATGTGGAAGCTCCGCACACATTTAGGAATAAGCTCTGGATTTTTTCTTTGAAGTTGCGTTGAGCTGATGTGTGGCTCCTTCCACGGCCCTTCTTTACTTAACCAATTCAATGGAAAATTTTGTCCCCCTTTTTGACTCTGACCACATGGTGATCATGAACTTGTTTGGAGACTACCCCTTGGGCTTGACATTTGGAGTTACACCATTGAGGCACATGGCACCTTCCACGGCTTCACAACTTTACATTTTCTGAAAAGACTTCTCTAGGCCCGCGGCTCCGCTTTTTCTCATTTCCCAAAAATCCACCCTGGGCCCGTTGGCCCACATTTTCCACTTAGCAAAATAAATCCTTCCCAATCTCGTGGGCCCACAATTATAACTTGTTCCTTTTGTGAAAATTGCTAAAATTCCAAAATACATCCTACTGCCCCATCGGTGCGTAATCTTTCCATTTAGTGAAAATTCTTCCCCAGGCCCGTCGGCCCGCCATTTGCAAAATATGAGGAGTTAGAAGGAATTCTTTATATTTCTGGAAAGGGAAAGAAATTTCCTATATTACAGAAATGCTTTCAAGGGACCTTTAGTTCTTAAAATATATAAAAATTCATATTGAAGCAACAAAAGGGGAAATATGGTGTTAATTGACCAAAAATAAGTGTGATCTTATTTTGGTCAACAATTTTGTGACTCATGGGGATCACTTGCCTGCTAGGTGAAATTATCAGTTACCTTGAAGCATCCATTGGGCATGAAGTCATGAATGATAGTCTGATAAACAAAAATGTGATCATAAACTCTAAAATCTGATCCCTGAGAAACTTGGCACACCACTGTAACTGGATTTGATCTCACCAAATGGTACTTCCAATGTACTTTGCACGAGTAACAAAACACCAGAACACAATATGTAAAAATCTAGAAATCATACACACCCCAAGTGGAACATGGTAAAATAAAATCTACTCCTACTCCTACTCTAACCCTAACAAAGAAAATCTAAACAAAACCTACTACAAGAAGGAATAAATAGCTTCCCTTTCTCAAAACAGGAAGCCACGTATCAGATTTGGAGCTAATCATGGCTGTCAATATGAGTGAAAACTAACAAGAGGTCAATCCTTCACCCATACCATCAAGGTATCAACATTTGTCAAAAATATCTCCTCATGTTGATTGGCATTGGACTCGTGGAGGTGTTGATGGTGACCCTTGGTGCTTTGATACTCATCATCATACCCTGAAGTGGGCATTAATGATTTTGGCTTCTCCCTTGCCTCCAATGAAGACAAGTACCTGATTGGGAACGGTCTCATCTAATGGATGTGCCCACGGTTCTAAATTTTAACTCCAAGTATGGAGTCTTCCTGTGGACCTTCTTGGGTGGATGGTGCAAGAGAGATGGGATCCTCAAGTTATTTTTCTTCCTTCTCCTTAGAAGAACATGGAAGATTATGATCCTCCAACCTTGGTTCAAAAGGGCCACTGGGAGATGCAGACTGTTATCCTTGGATGCTCTCCTCCATGGAAGCAGACTCATGTGCTTGGAAGGCAGATGATGGAGGAGAAAATGATGTGAGCTCCACGGGCTCCTCACCATCGAAGAAATCCTCCAAGTTTGATAGACAATCTACATTCTTGTTGTCCTGCTGCATTTACTTGATCTCCTCCATGGTGTCCTCCTGATCTGTAATTTTCTCACCATGGTTTCCCTCTTCTTCAAACATGAAGTTTGAAATATCAAACTCATATTCGACATCAGAGCTTAAAGGGGATGAAGTGGGAGGAAGAACTGAAGGTTATTTTGTGGCCTGCTCCACACTTGGAGCCTCTAAAACCATATGGTTCTCCTCCAAAGCTATAATGCTCTCCTCTTCTTTTAGATTTAGAGTCGGTTGTTCTTCGCTTGCATGTGCTTTAGCTGAAGCTTCCACCACTTGTGGATTGACCCCAACCTCCTCCATGGGCTTAACCAACAAGGGAATCTTTGTAATTCCGAATCGAAGAGCCAATCTCACCAATCTTCTAATTGTCTCTTCTTTGTCTTGCTCTTCTTCTTGTTGTTCTCCTTGACTGGTTTTCAGAGTCTCTCCTTACCATGGACTTTGGACAGTAGGAGGAGTGGTGGGTGGGGTCTAAATTAGGTGTTTGTTTATCATTGGTAGAGGGGAAGGTATTTCCTTTAGCTCTTGTGGAGGGGACTTGGATTTGGAAGGGAAAATGGCAGAGGAAATGAGATGAGATGGAAGACTAGGGGATGGAGAATGGAAATCAACACTTGGGGCAGCAGATGAGAAGCTTGGAAATTGAAGCTCCAGTTGAGATGGTACCTATTGAGAAAGAGGAAAAGAAAATCTATGAGATGGTGGACCTACCCATTGATAAGGTTGTCTGGTACCAGGTTCACATGACTTTATCTCCTCATCCCACTACGCAAGTTGGGGTGGCATCTCAATCATGAAGTCAAGCTTCCCTTGCGAGCTGTAATGTCTTGGAAAAGGGCCGAACCATGGACAAGGTGCCCTACAACAAATCCTGAAGGCCGTCATTTGAGTTGTATCCTTGGAATGCACCATGCTAGCATCTATTCTTTGAATCTTCTCTAGAAAACCAACATTCTCAATATAGTTTTTATCATCATATGCATACCCTTGCTCTTTATAAGCTCCATGGGAAAAATGGTTTTGACACTGCTCATATGGGTAAGAATAATGGTTCTGGATCTGATCATAATGCTGATCTGGAGGAGTTTGGAAATACATTGGAGGTGGACTACACTATGGTTATTGCAAGTGTGGATTCCAAAATGGGAATGAAGTCATGATTACACAACTTCATGGGATGGAAAAAGATGAAAGATGCGGAAAGAATAGTGGGTAGAAATGGATGGGAATAAAGTCTACAACTCATAGAATGCGTTGTTGACCAAATGGAGTCACCACATGTGCTTTCCATTTTCCTCAAAAGGATGAATCTCACCAAAAACACATCAACTTGATGAAATGAAGTGGTAAGGTACTTCAGACCTGTCCCATCGGGCATGTCAAAAATCTTGATGTGGTTGCACAATGGCTTAAGATTTGTTATTTATAATGATACACCTCATAAAGATGAGAAATTATAACCTTAGTGTCGTACCGAGCATGCCAATACTATTGATGTGGTCACACAATGGCTTAAGATTTTTTGTTTATAATGAGACACCTCAGAAAGATGAGAAAATCTAACCTTAGTGTCCCATTGGGAATGCCAAAACTATTGATGCAAAATAATGGCACCCCCCTGATGGCTTCAGATGTGAATGGGGAAACCAATGTGACTGCATAACATGGGACAATCTCTCAAGTTGTGGGACTTGCAGACTTGAGATGGCCCTCCGGAGAAAGTCACATTCTTCTTCCTAAACTACCTGCCATAAGCTACTCTAGTGCAGGAAAACTATCTAATCGTAATCTAACCTTCCAAGGAGATATGGAGAGAGAGAAATATGACTATAGGGCCTACACTAAGTAGTGATACACAAGAAAAGCAAGTGGCTGATCACAAATCCAAACTACCTGAAGTGGAGAGAGGTGAGCAATGAAGAGGATGGATAGACGCATCACAGATAAAAGATATATTTCACACAAAACACCACTTCAAACCCATTAAACATAACTCCCAGAACCTATAATAAACATCAAAAATATGCAAATTATACTTTGCGATGATGAGAGGTGAAAAAAGAAAAAAAAAGTAAGGATGGAAAAAATGCATCAAAAAACATTTTTATTTCTCCATGAGTTCACACAGTACATCATCAGTGGGTAAGAGGAAATAAAATGCCATTACAAAGCCATAAGAAGAGGCTTAAACTCCACATTTAACCCGAGGGAAGAAAGAGAGAGGGGGCAGAAGAGAAACAATGACTAGCCTTTTGAAATATGCCCCTCCAATACAATATATAGAAGAATGAAAGAAGGAGAGAGGGAAGAATTTGAACTGTGCTCGAAACCACCCCTGGAAGAGCATTGAATCCACCTACTCAATGATGGGTTTTACTACAAGAACCATGCCCCTGTCGCTGTCCCTTGATGGGCAAGAAAGGAGGCCCATTCGTCATCATGGTGGCAGGTGGGAGACTTGAAAACATTGAAAATGGTGGGCTAAAAAATTAATTGTTGCAGGTGAGTAGTAGGCACTAGGGGCTTTCCAAAACATTCCCTCCCGCTAAAATACGAGATCCTAGTCGAAAGTTATGGCTTCCTGAAGGTCATCGTCATTCATTTAATGTGGCCTCTTGATATCTAAAAGAGTCCATCCGTTACAAGAACCACATGGTGGTCTCATGCATCTAGAAGATTCAATCCCTTCCTCTCGCTCTTGTAGTTGCATTGAACTGACATGTGGAGGCTTATGTGGGCTCCTCTATGTTATACCTAAGTCCCTCTGGTTAGCAGAGACACTCTACCTTACTTGAGACACATGCAGAGATGGAGCTTGTTTAGGGAAATTTTTTTAGATTCACCTCTTGAAAGAGCGTCGAAGAGACATGTGGCACCTTCTACAGATTTTCTCTGTTTCTTTATTTTTTGGCTAAGTCCCTTTTGTTTGGTAGGGCCATATATTTGATGCTGGAGACATGGAGGCTTCGTGTTCATTTAGAAACTATCCCCATATTTTACCTTTGTAGTTGCGGGGACGAGGCATGTGGAGGCCTCTACTGTCTCTTCTTTCCTTAGCCAATTCAATGGGCATCGCTGCCCCCATTTAGACTCCTGGCCATGTTATGAGCCCGTGCACACTTGGGGACTTGCTCTTGATTCACCTCTTGAATTTGTACCATTTAGACACTTGGGGGATTCTATTTTTTGTCTTATAATTATCCAATTAAGGGATTCGAGTGAACACTACCCATTTAGGAACAACTATTGGACCCTAGACACGTGGAGAGTTGGCACTTGGTTGGGGAACAATCTTTGGCTTTGACCCTTTAAAGTTGAGTTGAGCTGACACGTGGTTCTTTCCACTAGCCTTAGACTTTTCAACAGTTGATTTATCTTTTTGAGGATCTGACCACATAGAGGGCTGGTGCTCATTTGGGAGTTTTTCTTTGCGTCGCACCTTTCAAATTGTGTCGATGAGGGTTGAGGAGGCTTCCACCGACCCTCTTTTACTTAGTCTATTAAAAGACTGAATCTGTCCCTTTTTCAGACCTAGGACACATGGAAGCTCTGCACACATCAGGGAACCCACTCTAGCTTTTTCCTTTGAAGTTATGCCAAGATGACACCTTGCTCCTTCCTCGGCCCTTCTTTACTTAGCGGATTCAATGGCTGATTCTTCCCCCTTTTTTGACTCTAACCATGTAGCGAGCCTGTGCTCGTTTGGAGACTTCCTCTTTGGCTTGACCTTTGGAGTTGCATCATTAAGGCACATGGAACCTTCCACGGCTTTACAACTTTACATTTGGTGAAAAGACTTCTCCATGCCTGTGGCTCTGCAACTTCTGATTTCCCAATAGTCATCCTCAGACCCGTTGGCCCCCATTTTCCACTTAGCAAAAGAAATCCTTCCTGGGCTCACAGGCCTACAATTATAACTTGTGACTTTTGTGAAAAGTGAAAAAATGCCAAAATATCTCTCATTGCCCCGCCGGTCTGTAATATTCCCATTTGGGGAAAAGTCTTCCCCAGGCGCGCTGACCCACATTTGGCAAAATATATTTCCCAAGCCTGTCGGCCCGCCATTTTAAAAACATGAGGAGTTAGAATGACTTATTTATATTTATAGAAATGGGAAGAAATTTTCTATCTGATGGAAATGCTTCAAGGGGCCTTAATTTCTTAAAATATATAAAAATTCATATTGAATCACCAAAAGAGGGAAAATGGTTTTAGTTGACCAAATATAAGTGTGAGCTTATTTTCGTCAACAAGACGGTCTTGGAGTAGTTCTCATGTAGGATCATAAGGTCATGTATTTTGAGTCATGTTAGCTTAAGGACTATGAGCTTAACTACCCTACCCATGACCTAGAGATTTTAGAAGTAGTGCACACTCTAGTGCATTGGCGACATTTCCTTTTTGGTAGGCCCTTTATTTTTAGGACCAATCATCGGAACCTTCATCACATATTCTCACAGCCAAACCTCAACGGTCTTCAATGACATTGGATTGAGTTTGTGTGTGAACATAACATGGACATACAATATATAAAACGAAAGTAGAATATTTTCATTGGTGCCTTGAGTAGATGATGACATGTGATTTCCACTATGACACTACAATCAAAACTTCAAGGAAGTATTCTTCAAAATATTCTACGAGAAAAAATTTACTAGGGTTCTAAACAGATGTTTGAGTCTCAGAGTTCTCTAGAGGGAAGGTATACAAGATGAATTTTAGAGGAAGAAGTTATACTCCAGTTATAGAGGTGCATTTATGTTTCTATGACAAGTAATCTTTGCAAATTTATTCTTTTAGAGGATCATTGAGCCCTATATGCACCACAGTAAGGAGTGATGAATATACATGCCGATTTGAGAGAGTTGTATTATTAGCTAGGTATTCATTGAGATATAGCATATTTTTTTAATCATTTTTTTAAGTGTCAGAAGTTCAAGGCAAAACATTCTCATCCCATAGGAATTTTATATACTCACAACATTCCCGAATGGAAACATGATGTCATTTCCATAGATTTCATTATCGGCATCCCTATGTCTTCTTATCATCATGATTCCATCATGGTCACTATGGAAAATTTGACCAAGGTTACACAATTTTCGTCAACCAAGGTCACCTATAATGTAGTTTCCATTTATAAAGTATTTATGGAAGATATTGTAAGGTTGTGTGGGATTTCGAATCCATTTATAATGACAGGGACAAAATCTACACTTAGGACTTCCTTTTAGGATGCTCTGGGAACTCAGATCAATTTCAATTCAGCATATCACCTAGAGATAGATGGGAAGAAATAGAGGGTTAATCAGATGCTTTAGGAAATGTTACGGATGTATGTGATTAATAAGCATAAGAAGTGGTAGGATTACTTGCACCTTGTCAATTTTGTGTACAAAAATAGTTATAACATTTCTATCGGTATGACTCCTTATCAGGATTTATATGGGTGACCTTGCATGACACCTTTGATTTGGGATATGTAAGAAGAGATGATTTCACCTGGGAAAATTTACCTTCAAGACTCGGAAAAATGGGTTATTTTGATTAGGAAGTGTCTTGAGTAGGCTAGAGAACGTCAGAGTGTGTATGCAAACACTTAAAGGACTAAACATCACTTTATAGTAGGTGAAAAAGTGTTCTAGAGATTTTGGCCACATAATAAATCAATCCGCTATGGAAATGGTTCTAAGCTTTCTTCACTTTATAGTGGATGTTACACCATTGATAGCTCAATATTATTATTTCTTCCAGTGACTTCAAGGAGGAATTTTAATCTTAGGAGAGGGGGATGTAGTTCCCACCTATTTTTGCATCAGTTCAATTGTTAAGTCATTACTTTTGTTAGATTATGAACATGGATTTTAGCACAATTTGGATACTATGTGGTTTCATTATGGATAATTTTGTGACACATGTGTTGATTAGGGCATGTAGTGCCAATCTATCATTATGATCATTATGATCATTATCTTATTTTCTTGCATTATATGGTTTTGGTTACTAGCAGGTTGTGATATAGTTAGTTTTATTTGATAAATGATGGATCGATTTATGATTTTTTCATGTACTTTGATATCATTTTGGTTATAGTGGTAAATTAGATGCTATCATGTAATTTCTTACATGGATCTTATATCTTGAGTTACTATGGATGTATGTTGTTAGTCCTTAGTCATTCTATACACAAATTGATTGTTGTATATTTAGAATGATTATCCATAGTTGATTTATTGATATTATTTATTTAATTTATTGTATCAAGTTGTTATGTTTAATGTGTAAATTGAGTGTGCACATTATAGCTCACATAAGAGTACGTGGGTATTAGAGTTACACCTCGAGCTTCACAAGCAGCCGACTCAACCAAGTCCTTTACCCATGCATGATCTTTGTGTAACCTTTTGTGTATGTGGCATATTCAAGTTTGGATACCATTGGTGATTCCTAATGCATCTATCTTAATTTTAATTTGTATAATCCTCGTGATAAGCTATTTTAGGGACCTAATGGTCCCCACATGCATTAGTGATGTTTTATGTTAAAATGTTTTTTTTTAGTAGGTTAGGAACACCTAACCACATTTTGGGTGGGCCCCACCACCTGTTCGTTTCAGTCGCTTTACCCAATCTGGAATTTGGGATAAATTTGGTATTTGTAAGGGTATCGTTTTACATTAGGGGTCTCCCTTACACTAAAATGAGCCCCTTGGACCCTAGGTATGGGTAAGGGCTTATCTTTTCAAGGTTGAATGAGATTTTCCCTCCCATTGTACCCCTCTCATGTCACCACATTGTAAGTTTTTTTATTTGTGTGTTATATCAAAAGTTGAAGCGTGCTGGAATATTGGAATTTTAAGAAATTTGGGAGATTACCTCCTAAATGTGTTTTGTGTTATGCTCATTGAGATTTTGGGAATATGGTTTTTTATTATAAGATGGGTGACACATGTCACTGTGTTATTAATGAGGACTGGAATTTGATTCTTCTTTTCATATCTCATCATGGAGAAGGGTATAGATTCTTTCTTGTCATATTTTTACTATTGGAGTTGGAGAGAGCTTCGAGCTTGGAGTTTGGAGTGTGGGATAGCTTATTTTGTCCTTGAAGTTAGGTATCTATTTTTGAGGTAGGAATTAATACTGTAATGCCCAATAATTTCGTGCACAAAATTCAATCCAACCCAATGTAGCTAGATATTAAAATTTATGGAATAAATATATGTATATATTTTAAAACTAGGTTATAATGGGAATACCTTCAAATAGATTTAATTTAACTAATGGTTAATATTTTATTCATTTTAATTAACATTTAATTAATGTTATTTAATTCCCCCAATCGGGCTTTAAATCCCCTTGTTATAATCTTTATCTAATTTAGTAACATTTTTCTAATTTCATTTATCAATTTATTATTCTAGGGGTATGTATAAATTCACCCTCCCATTAAGTTAAATAAAATTAAATTTAATCCCTAAATTAAATGTCACTTGGTTACCCTTGACTAAATTTGATTTAATCAAATACAAGAGTCAAGGGAATTTTATTTTTAAGTCACCAACTACACATTAAGGTTACAATTTTGGTTTATCTCTTACATTTCATTTAAATAATTTTGGTGGAAATGAGTTGAACTCATTTCCAGTTGTTAGAAGTTACCCTTTAATTGTTTTAGGCTTAGATTTGCTTTAATTTTAAATCTCAGTTTTTAACAGACATATTGGATTTTTGCGTCAAAAGTGTCAAAATGCTGCCCTATGAAGGCTAATGCTCCTATGATTTCCGCCCTACCTGAGGGGCGGTTCATCGACCAATGCTTTGTGTTGGGTGGTGGTTCTGAAACCACCTCTCTACATAAGTCGGCAGTTATGTTCTCTGAAAATAGAACCTTCCAAACATGAATTTTTTAACAGTTCTACTTAAGTTTGTTTTTAAAGAAATAATAAATTTACCTTAGCTGTCTTTCATTCATTGGTTACTAGATTGACAACATTTAAAGTTTCACACTCAAATTTCCTAACATAAACTCATTCTTTAGTCTTTCCTTCAACCTAATAAGAAATGTAACAAAAATTTCACTATTTTAACTATGTTTTCTTTGCAATAAAAAAAAGAAAGAATTTAATTTCATTCACAATAACTATATGGAAATCCATTTTAAACAACAATTATATTCTAAACATGATCATTAATCCTTTAAAAATGAAATAAATCACATTTTGGAGATAATAAAATAAAGTTAGGTTGGAAGAACATTATTTTCATTTCAATCCAATTTCAAAGTCTCTACTTCATTTAACAATGCAATACTTGGTGGTTTTCTTTTACAAGAACTAATACATTTAAAATGCAAATTTTTCATTCGAAACAATCTTAGTAGAGCTTACAAGTTGAAGGAATTTTCAAAGTAGCAAAAGCAATTTTCTTCCTTTATCTTTTGTATTTATTTTATAGACATGAATTTGAAAACTTAATATAACACAACCATTTCTCAACATATTTACAGGAGATTGAAATTATTTAGAAACCACGTTACAAGCCCTCCATTTAAATGAGACAACATGGTAAAATTTAGTTTACAAAGAGGGGTTTGTTCTCCATTTCTTTAAGGTGCTACAAGGACTAAATATTCACTTGAGCTCAACCATCCTCCCAAAATCCAAAAAAAAAAACCAAAATAGGGTTCTAGGAAACACTCTTCACCCAACCAATAATCCAATGAGGGAGTGAATCCTTCTTCCTCATTGCCCCCTGAATCCCAAATTTGAAGCAATTATGGGTATAAGACAACCATTGGAAACTTAACAAGACTTCCAAATTCACATTCGAACAAACCATTCAATATAACAAGAACAATAATAAAATCACATCATCACACAAAATTTTCCCAACAAAAAAGATTTAAAATCAAGAAAAGAAAAAGAAAGGAACATGGGGATATATTTATGCCTCCCAAGGGTTTGGTTTCCCAAATTAAAACCTCCAAGAACTCAATCAAAACCCATAAAACTCTTATTCCTCCCTCAAATGAAAACAACTCTTATGCCTCCCTCACTCTTATGCCTCCCACAATAAAACAATAAGATAAACATAAATTTAACTTATCACAAGGTGGGGCACCCCAACCCAACTCCATCCTAAAATTCTCAATAAAAAATCTTATGCCTCCCTTAAAAATATCCCCATTTTTATATTCTCTTACACAACCTAAGGGTCATTTTACTTCCCAAAAACACACATGGAACAAAAATTCATTCATAAACATATGCATAATTAATTAGCAAAAGAAAACATGGGTGAAGACCCTACCATTCCATAGCAAGAGTTTCCAATCAACAAGAAAGTTCTAAGCCTTTTTCCAAGTCTAAACAAACACAATCTAACTCCAAGCTCTAAATGACACTCTCAAAGAAAGCTCCTCCAGAAGTAAAAGTTTCAAAAATAAAACAGGTAACCCCTAAATCCTCAAAGAAATTAGAATAAATAGAAAATAGAGAAGAGAGAGGTGATGTGTTTCCATGTAGGATGCCACATCATTTCTCCTCCATTACACATCACAAGGTCAAACTCAATCTCTAAAGCATAATAAATTGGTGGTTGAGGGAATGAAAACCCTCTTACACACTCAAACCCAAACCCACACCACTAAAGGACACAATTAAAGACTCTTGTACAAGAAAGGTATAATTAATTGTTCTTTTTCTCCATTAAAACAAATAAAAGGCCTAAAATAAGCCCCTCACATCATTAGTATATAAGGTGAGTGAATTTAAGAGGTGTGATGTAGGCTTAACTTGTCCCACAAGCTTCAAAAATTTGCTTGAAAGTAAAAATCTGAAATTTGCATGAAAGGTTGAGTAAAAAACACTCAAAAGAATTAAATTCTTGTAAATCCAACACAAACCAACACTGCCAACTCACATTAATTACCCCCTTTTGTCACATCCTAAATTACACTAATTAATAAATTCCAATAAACTTAATTGGAGTACTTAACTTCAATCATAAAAGTGACTCACAATACTAACAAAAATATAATTCCTCACAAATAAATAAAAACCAAAAAAGGAAAGCCAAAATTTACCCAAGGTCACATTTGAGTCCACCACCCAATGGGGACCTCCTTACAACTAACAACAATAACATCATACATTTACACTAGTTTCCAAGGTGACATGTTTCCAATACCCCAAATCCCTTCACTGTTGGTCTCTTATCCCCTTTTGTTTCTTGTGTTGTAAATTATTGCAAAAATCAAAACAATTCCTTTCTGGCCTCATGGCCATTTTAACGACATCGAGATAATAAAATGCACACATATACATATAAATTCACATCATCAATATCATAACTAAACCATTATTAAAATTAAATAATTCACCAATTGTTCACAATTTTGAATATTTTTATTTTATCAAAATATCAATTAGCAATAAGCTCATAAAACCAAATAAATCATCTAGCAACATCTATATATCAAAACCAATGTATCATTATACTAGTAGCTCAAGATCATTAAATACTAATATGTCAATCCACAAATATAATCCATCCTATAAATCATATTGTGTAATAAATCTAAAACATCCATATTATCTATCAAATAAGCTAATCAACTATAAAAATGTCCATCTATCAACATCGAAAGATCAATATGATAATAATGTCTATTGCTCCAATCCAAAATTTGAAAAATCAGAGTAATAGCCATGTTGAAGATGAGTGGGCACTATATTTTCCTCCCCTTAGACTCTACTTCTTCCTAGAAGTCACTAGAACAAATGTGGGAACTATGCTCTCAAGGGTGTGGCATCCTCCCATGTAGTTGTTGTCTCATCATATCAATCCCACTAGATGAGAACTAGATCAATCTCTCTACCTCAAAGGCCTAGGGTCTTGGTCTCTAAAATATGAATGAGCTCTACCATCACCTACCCCTGATCCTACATTTGCAATGTAGTCTAATATAGTACATGAGAAGGATCTAGAATTTACCTCCTAAGCACATGAATATACATCGCGGACACGAGACAATATGGGTGGTAATGCTAGATGATAGGCCAAAATACCAATACGATCCAAGAGCTCAAAGGGACCCACAAACATAGGAGAAATATTCGATCCTTTTCCGTAAAGGATAAGGATCTTATGTGGCCTTTCACAAAGAAACACCTTCGTGCCCACCTCAAAACTGTGATCTATCCTCCACTGATCTGCATATTTCTTATCTATCCTGAGCCTCCTATAATCTTTGTCAAATCATAAAAACCTAGTGTTTCATATCCTATAATAAATCCACCCCAAGAGAAACCCTTTCCTCTAACCTGTCCCAACTCAATGGTGTCTTGCACTCTCTACCATACAATGCCTGAAATGGAGGCATAACAATAAAACTTTGGAATATGTTGTTACAGGAAAACTCCAATAACTACAAGTACTCCCCCAACATTGATTAATGGTCCATAGCACACATCTGAAGAATGTTTGTCAGAAAATATGATTCACCTGCTCCGTATATCCATCTATCTCTAGATGATATGTTGTACTAGAGTTGATACACATCCCAAGGGCATGTTGCATGGTAGTCTAGAAATCAGAGGTGTATAAGGGCATGTGGTCATAAATAATTTTCTAAGGAATCATGTGCAGTCTAACAATCTCATCTAATTATACTTGTGTTAGTGCACCCACTGTATAGGTGGTATTTTCCAAAGAAAAAGGATCCTCTTTCGTCAATATATCTACCATGACCATGATGGGATCATGGAGGTATCTCGACGTCGGTAGCCATACTATGAAATCCATTGAAATGGTGTCCCATTTCCACTCTAGTATGTCATGTGGGTAAATAACGCTAGCTAAATGCTAATGTAGGGCCTTCACGCTCTGAGATTCTAAAAAATGTGTCACAAATTGAGCTACATATCTCTAAAGAACTCTCTAATTGTAAAACTTTCTCAAGGTGGCATTCATCTTTTTCATCGCTAGATGGGTTGAATAAGGTTAACGATGAGAATCTACCAAGATATCATGTCTCAAACCTCTTTCCCTGGGTATGTATATTTTGCCTATGTGTATTAGAATTCCATCTTACTCTAATGCAAATCCATCAAATTTCCCCTCAATGGGTCTCTGAGACTCAATCTCTGCTCTAGCTCCAAGATAGAAGCTCTCATGTAAGATTTGTCACAAAATATTTGTCCACAATTTTGTACACACTGAAGTAACAATAACCAAATGTCTCCATTTTCTCAAAGAATCAGAAACCAAATTATCCTTCCCATTCACATGATCTATCTCCATGATGATGAGCATTGAGATTGGACTACGTGAATAGGTGATGAAGACTCAAGTGATCAGTCTTGAGAATGAATCTCTTTCCAAAAATGAAATGTCTCCACTGAAACAAAACATGTAAAACTACCACAAGCTTAAGATTATGAGGTGGATAATTGAGATCATAATCCTTGAGTTTGCAAGAATCAAAAGAAACTACACAAGCCTCCTGCATCAACACACCTAATCCTGCCAAATAAGAATCTGTGCAAATGAAGAACTCTCCCTATGGATCTAGAACTTCAAGAATGGGTTTTTTCGTAAGGCATTACTTTAGTGCCCAGAAGGATTTCTCACATATATCTTTCCAAATGAAATTCTTCCCTTTCTTTTGAAGGGAAGTGATGGTGTGCGTAATTTGAGAAAATTATTTAATAAATATCCTATAGTAACCTACAAATACCATGAAACTACACACCTTGGTCATAGTAGTAGGTGTTATCCAATCCATAATATCTATAATCTTGGAAAGATAAAAAATGATACCTTCTCCAAAAATAATGTGGCCTAAATACTACACCTCTGGCTGTAAGAATGCATACTTCTCCAGCTTCCCATAAAACGGCTGCTCACAAAGACACTGCAGAAATTTTTGAAGGTGCTCATCATGATCCTCACACATACATTAGTATATCAAAATCTCGTAAAGAAACACAAGAATGAAGTGATAAAAAAACATCCTAAACACCTCATTCATCAGACTCATGAATACTAGAGGCGTGTTCATCAAACCAAAAGGTACCATCATTAACTCATAGTGGCCATATCTCATGAGGGAAGTTATCTTGTGGATATCTACCTCTATAATACTCAGCTGATGGTATCCCGTATTAAGATATATCTTAGAAAATATTGTGGACCCCTTCATTTGATCAAATAAATCATTGATTGTGAGGGAAGGGGGTAACGATTAATGATAGTTACTTTTTTCAGTTATCTGTAGTCCACACACAACCACAATAATCCATTCTTCTTCAAAAAAAAAGTATTGGTACACCCCAAGGAGATCCACTAGGATGGATTATGCCTTTCTCAAGAAATCCCTCAAGCTGTAACCTGAGCTCACATAGCTTAGGGGTGTTCATCCTATTTGGAGCACGTGAGATAGGATCCACTCTAGGACCAAGTCAATAGTAAATTCTATCTCACACAAGGAGGGAAACCATGGTAGCTCACTAGAAAATACATATGAAAAATCACACAAAATAGGTTGATCCTCAAGAAAACTTCCACTAGGCACATCCTTAGACCTATCACTAACTATAATAGCATACAACTGACTTCCACACCGTGCAATCTTCTTAAGCTTCATAGCAGAAATAGTTTGAATCGAGATGGGTATCTTAACTCCATCTATCACTGAATTGAGTCCCAAATCATCTACACAAGATATGACCTCACTTTAATAGTCAACCCTCACTCTATGTGAAGATAGAAAATCCATGCCTAAGACAACTCCATAAAATCCCAAAGGATGGATACGAAGGTCTAAGGTAGAGGCAAAGGGTCCTAGGTCCACTACGCACTCGTTGACTAAGGAATCTACTAAAATATTATCTTGAGAAGCCATATCCACATCCCAAATAAGGCCCTACTTAACTACCACTATCCTACATCACTCTACCGAATATGGTGTAATAAAAGAATCAAACAAGCCAGAATAAAACAGAATACAGGTAGGAATACCACCAATACTTCCTGCAGCCCTGATTCTCTTCCTGGCAGTTCTCGAACACTGTATAGATCTAATGGCTATGTCCCATGTTACCAAATGTAGGCTAAAAAATCACTACCTTACCCTTGTTATTAGGGATATGAGCTAACTCTCTCCAATGATGTCCAAGTGCACCACATCCGTAGCAACTACGTGGTCCCCTACAATGAGTTGTGTTACCAGTAGGTACTCTATTGGTCTATTTCATGGATCTTGATGATGCTGCTATGGATTTTTGTGGTCACTGTTGATGATCTCCTGTTAACTAAGCTTTACATACTCCATTTGTCCTGATGCGACCCCCAGTGGGAGGCCCCTTTGTCCCCTCTAAGTGTCAAATATTTGTGGAGGTCTAAACGGTTGACAAGTCTACTGCTATTGTTGAGGTGGATACTGTGGTGGCATGAAGGAAGACTATACAGAACCATGTTTTCCATGAGGAGGAGGGGCTAAACCCCTCAGCTTGTTATCCTGCATCTACTTAATACGGCTCCACACTATATCGATGGTCTTTTGTGTGTTCCCCCTAGTCTCCTCTACAATGTAGGCCTTCTCAACGGCCTATGCTAAGGTATGCGTACAATAAATGCATACATCAACTCCCAAATCCAAGTTCAAGTGCCTAATGAACATGTAGATCCTAACCTAATCATCCTATATGTAGTCAACATACTTAAGAAAATCCAAAAAATGAATCTCATACTTTACTACTCTCATGAATGTGTAACGTAGGTCATGGAAATCATCTATAATATACTAAATAAACATCTTGGATAAGTATCTTCTCCTGAACTTCTCCTCAAACAGGTCCCAAGTGACTGTCTCTGAGTCTATGTGGAGATTTTTCTCCTCATTCCTTCGTTAGGCACCTGTTCCATCCCTCAGAAGATGAATCACAACACAAGCCTTTGTGTTGCTAGTACATGGAAAAATATTGAAGCACCCACTCAAGATCACTAACCAAGCCTCTACCTAAAAATTTCTTGTATCGCCAGAATAATTTTTGTCAAAAATAAGCTTACTCTTATTTTTGGTCAACTGACCCCCCTTTTCCCCATTTTTTTTCTTCAATCTTATTTTTTATATATTTTAAGAACTCAAGGTTTCCTAAAAATATCTTCATCAGATAGGAAATTTCTTCCACTTTCCGAAAATGTAAATAAGTCCTTCTAACTCTTTGTATTTTTCAAGTTACGGATCAGAAGGTCTTGGAAGGATTTTTTGCCAAAAGCGGGCTGGCGAGCCTGGTGGAGTTTTTTTGCCAATGGGAAAATTACGGACCGGTGGGAGATATTTTGGAATTTTTGCACTTTTATCAAAAGGCACAAGTTATAATTACAGGACCGCAGGCATGGGAAAGAATACTTTTGCTAACTGGAAAATGTGGGCCAGCGGGCCTGAGAATGAATTTTCATTTGCTAAGCGGGTCTATGGGGCCATGTAGGAAATTTTTCCCAAGTATAAATGCAAGCCGACGGATCTGCAGGGAATTTTTGAACTTCTACAATTTTTTGCAAAATTTGGGTACTATTTTTCCCACACCAATTTTTCAGGTGGGAAACCTTGTGGATTCCTTGCCAATTCTCTGGGAATCTAAGTCCCTCTACTTAACCGGTGCAGCTACCATATATGCATGCATGAGAAAATGTGGATTTATGTTGTGGCCTTTTGGCCAGGGATCCAACAGGGGCACTCCACTGACCCTGTGACAAAGCTTGTAGATATTTGCAAGAGAGAACTTTGTCTGAAATTGGGAAAGGGAAGTGAGGAAAAGAGGTAGGAGAGAACTAATGTTGTAGGTAGGAAATCAGATTCCTACACACACTAGTTAGAAAATTCTTCACATGCATTCATGAGAAGAAATAATCCTGCAAATAGCAACAAGACGAGATAATATTGCGAACTCAAAGTTTTTTAAATCTCCTCATCAAAGAGGCTACAAAATCTTTCTTCTTGTATTGCTTCTTAAAAATAAATTGTAAAAAGTGGAGAAATGGAGGAATTTGAGCAGAAGAAGGGGGGGAATGGAAGAAAATGGCTATCTCCTTCTTTATCTCAAATTACAATATACTCTTGAGTTCACAAGATTGATTACCCACCCTCTATAATGGTGTGAAGAAGCCATTAAATCTTCTCTAAGAAACGGTTACAACTTCTTCTTTGTTAGGAAGAAACAGTTTACAATTTATTTTCAATCATTCGCGTCCGTTTGGATTCTTGATTTGCAAAGAAACACCAATGGCCAAAAAACTAGAATTTTCATAATGCAGTTATTACACTTGTTTTGTAACTTTGAATTTGAACCATTCATCTTGCCTTTGAAACCTTAAATCAGAGTCATACACGTGGGAGAAATTTACTAGAACGGGTCCAGAGGATGTCTTTTGCATTTTGTGCCTTTTGGAGAAATGGCATTTTATAAAAAATTTGCCTGCTCACCCAATGTTTATATGGTCATGACACGTGGCTTCACTTGATAATGGAAGGAGTCACGGGTAACTTTTATAATTTTACCTTTTTTTAATGCGGGATTAAAAATACATATTGCTCTGTTGGTCTACCTCACTACTTTAAACTTTGATGCGGGCTTAATATTTGACTTTCTCCCTTCTAGTATGCTTGGGGTTTGGGGTCACTTTTTAACTTTTTTCCTTTTTTCAAAGAGGCTCAAAATCTTAAATATCCCTGACGGTCTACCTCCCTACTTTCACTTTCCAATGGCGGGATCAAGATTTGAATTTTTCCTTTAAGACTGATAGGGGCTGTGGGTCACTATTTAAATTTTTAAATTTTTTACAAAGAGGCTCAAAATCTCAAATCTCCCCAATGGTCCATCTCCCTGCTTTGACTTTCCAATGGTGTGCTCAAGATTTGAATTTTTCCTTTAAGCCTGATCAGGGTTGCGGGTCATTTTTTAACTTTTCACCTTTTTACAAAGATGCTCAAAAACAAAATTTTCTCCACTAACCCACTTCCAATTATTTATGTCCACATACCCTTGAATGATGGGGCAAAAACTTGATGAGGAAGAAAACACCCATCATTCCTGATTGTGGAAAAAAATGCAGAGAAGAAGAAAACTCCACCATTTCGTGCCCAATTTTCAAATTTCTTTCGCAAGCCAAGGAATTGAAAAAAATACAAGGTTTGATGATCCATGGGCATAAAAATATTGACAATTTCATTCAAATTAGGACAACAATAAAATTTTCACACGTCTAGACAGGAAAACGAAAAAATTATTAAAACAAGCAGACTGAAGATTTCAAATAACTCTAGGGCATAGATATCCATAAATTATTTTTGAAGATCCTAAACACTTAATTTAAACTCATTTATAGTTTCTAGAAGTTACCCTTTAATTATTTTAGGATTATATTTCCTTTAATTTTAAATATGGGTTCTTAACAAATGAATTTGATTTTACAATTAAAAGTGTCGAAATTGTCATCCTACGCAAGCCAACGGTTCTATGACCGCCGCCCTACCTATGAGGTGGTTCATTGATTACTGCTCTATGTGGGGTAGAGGTTCTGAAATTGATACTCTGTATAGCTCGATGGTTCTGTTCTCCGAAAGTAGAACCTTCCAAAAATAGGTGTCTTCCATTCACTGGTTACTAGATTGACAACATTTCTAGTTTCACACTCAAATTTCCTTACATCAACTCAATCTCTATTCTTTCCTTCAACCTAATAAGAAATGTAACCAAAATTTCAGTATTTTCACTAATTTTCTTTGTTATAGAAACAAGAAACCATTTACTTTCATTCACAATAAGTATATGGTAATCCATTTTAAGCAACAAGTATATTTTCAACATGATCATCAATCTTTTAAAAATGAAATAAATCACACTTTCGAGACAATAAAATAAACTTCGGTTGGAAGGAATTTATTTTGATTTCAATCCCATTTCAAAGTTTCTACTGCATTTAACAATACAAGATTGGGTGGTTTTCTTTTACAAGAACTAATACATTTAAAATACAAATTTTTCATTCAAAACAATCTTAGTAGAGTTTAAAAGTTGAACAGATTTTCAAAGTAGAAAATGCAATTTTCTTCCTTTATCTATTTTTTTAATTCATATACATGAATTTGTAAAATTATTACAACTCAACCATTTCTCAACACATTTTAAAAAAATTGAAATTATTTAGAAATCAAATTATGATCCCTCCATTTAAAGGATACAACATAGTAAAATTTCATTTACAAAGAGGGATATATTCTTTATTTATTCAAGGTACTACAATGACCAAATCTTCACTTGAGCTACACAATATTCCCAAATTCTAAACACAACAACCAAAATAGGGGAGTAGGCAACACTCTCTACCCAAACAATAATTAAATTAGGGAGGGAATCCTTCTTCCTCATTGGCTCCCAAGCCCCAATAATGAAGAAACCAGGGGTATAAGATAACCATTAGAAACTTAACAAGGCTTCCACATTGACATTCAAACAAAACATTCAACATAACAAGAACAAAAAAAAAATCACATCATCACAAAAAACTTTCCCAACACAAAGGCTCTAAACTCAAGCAAATAAAGAGAAAGGAACACGGGGATCTACTTGTGCCTCCTAAGGGTTTGGGTGCCCACCTTAAAACCTTCAAGAACTGAATCACAACCCACAAAACTGTTATGCCTCCCTCAAAGAAAAAAAACTCTTATGCCTCCCTCCCAATTATGCCTCCCACAGTAAGACAACAAGATAAGAAAAAATTTAACTTATCACAAGGTGGGGCACCCCAATCCAACTCCTTCCTAAAATTCCCAATAAAAAATCTTTCCTCCATAAAAAATATCCTAATTTTTATATTCTCCTACAAAACCTAAGGGCCATTTTACATTCCAAAAATACATATGCAACAACAATTCATTCACAAACATATGCACAACGAATTATCAAAATAAAACATGGGTGAAGACCGTACCTCACAATTGCAAGAGTTTCCAATCCACAAGCATGTTCTAAGCCATTTTCCAAGTCCAAGAAACAAAACTCCAAATCCATGCTCCAAAAAACTCTCTCAAAGCAAGCTCCTCCAAAATAAAAAGTCAAAAAAATAAAACAAGTAACCCCCAAATCCTCAAACAAATTAGAATAAATAGAAAAGAGAGGAGAGAGAGGTGATGTGGCTCCATGCAGGACGCTACATCATTTCTCCTCCACTCCACATCACAAGGTCAAACCCAATCTTGAAAGAAAAATAAAATTGTGGTTGATGGAATGATAACCCTCTTACACAATCAAACCCAAACCCACAACCCTAAAGGACACAATTAAATAATCTTGTAAAAAAGCTTCAATTATTTGCTCTTTTTCTCCATTAAAACCAAAAAAAGAACTAAAATAATCCCCTCACATCGTACATATATAGGGTGGGTGAATTTAAGAAGTGTGGGACAAGCTTAACTTATGCCATAAGCCTTCAAAATTGGCTTGAAAGCCAAAATCCGCAATTTGCATGCAAGGTTGAGTGGATGACACTCAAAAGTAATTAAATTCATTCAAATCCAACACAAATGAAGACTACCAACTCACATTAATTAACACCTTTTGTCACATCATATATTACACTAATTAATCAAGTCTAATTAACTTAAATGGAGTATTTAACTTCAATAATAAAATTGACTCCCAATACTAACAAAAAAAAAATTACTCACAAATAAATAAAAACCAAAAAAGGAAAGCCACAATTTACTCAAGGTCACATTTGAGGGTACCCCCTAATGGGTACCTCTTAACAACTAATTACACTAGTTGCCAAGGTGACCTATTGCTAATACCTCAAATTCCTTCATTGTTGGTCTCCTATCCCCTTTTGTTTGTTGTGTTGCAAATGCCTGAAAAAATTAAAATAGTACCTTTCGGGCCTCGTGTCCATATTAATGCCATCGATATAATAAATTTCACACATATAAATATTAATTCAAATCATTAATATCATAAGTATACCATCGCTAAAATTAAGTAATTCACTAATTGTTCACAATTCTAAATATTTTGATTTTATCAATTTATCAATTAGCAATAAGATCACAAAAACAACTAAATCATCTAGCAACATCTATATATCAAAACCAATGTGTCAGTACAATATTAGCTCAATATCATCAATTACTAATATGTCAATTCATGCCTATAATCCATCATGTCAATCAGATCATGTCATAAATCTAAAACATCCATATTGTCTATCAAATAAGAAAATCAACTATAACAGTGTCAATATATCAAATTTCAAAGATCAATATGATAATAATGTCTACGGCTTCGATCCAAAATAAGTAAAATCAGAGTAATATTCATGTCAAAGAGGAGTGGGCACTACAAATACCTCTTGTTTTTGTTTCTATGGTATAATGTGCAAAAGAAAAAGTGTTGTTTTGAATCTTTAAGGTTTGTATGTTTGTTTTCGGGTGTGTTTAGTGATCTTTTTCCTTTCATTTTCTCCATCCATCATATTTTGTGGTGTATTTTTGAATTGTAGGGGAAGAGGAAGGAAAGCCCTAGGTACACCACATGGCTTGATGGAAAATCCATTATGGTCTTTGTCTTTTTTATTCCTCCCCTCATATGGTTTGATTTGGGAGAAGGAATGTTCATATGGTTTTCACCTCTTATACCATATTTGGAAAGGAAACCATGTTTTTTTATAAAATCCTTCCAAGGAGGAGGGTTGGTGTTTGGGATGGAGTGATAAGGAGGGTTTTCTGAATGGAATCATAAGAAGGGTATTATGGAGATTCTTTTAGTGTTCGTACGACTGTTTCATAATATGTCTTATTATGGGCTTCTTGCCACTCTTCTCCTTTAAGGAAAATATGGATTTCTCCTCTTAGGATTCTTGTGTTCTCATGGTTGTTTTGCGTTTAAATTGTGTGTGTATTGTCACCGTTTTTCCCCCTTACTCAAGTGTAATCTTGAGGAATGAATTCTCTCTCTCTCTCCTATAGGCTTGGAGGGAGGCTAGCATGTCCTCCATTTAGTGGAGATGGCATGTCATGATTCAACTTTGTTGAGAGGAATCTGGTCCCCTTTTCTCTTATCCATCGAAGAATTTTATATGGATTGGAAGCCTGGAAAATATACTTGGAGCATGGAAGATTTTTTTAAAAACATTGGCATGTTATTCCCCATTTTGGGGAGGCTTGTCCACTTGCAATTTAAGTATTATTTTTTAATGGTTTTTAAATATTTTTTAAGTCTTCTTTTATCATAGAAGAAGCTTTGAAGTATTGTATTTGAATTATTGTGTCATTTTATTTTCTCTCTTGAGAAAAAAGATTGAGATAATGTGAACTTATTCCACATTTTGTAGTAAACTCATATTCTTGTATTGTGTTGTATTTTGTATACTTTTTTTAGTAAAAGCATTGAAATGCATTTCCATCTTGAATAAGAGGGAATGAAGATATATTTTTTGATTTGGAAGTATATGTAAACTTTATATCATCTTTGGGTTGAAAATTTTGAATGCTTAAAGCTCAAAAGTTTGCATTTTTCTTGTAATAAATATTATTCTTATATTAACTTTATTCTTCTTATATTAACTTTAAGTTGAAATTCATTGCAAGTTTGAAGTATTAAAATGTACCTTGACTTATAATTGTAAAGATGGTTTTGTTAAATGGAATCTTGTATTTTTGGACACTATTTGTAGAGAAAAGATACTTTCCTTCTTGTGATGTATTGTGGGAAAAGAAGTAAAATGTGCTTATTTGGGTAGACTATTAAATACTTGTGTTTTTTTGTAAATGCACATTTATATACATTATCTTTTACATGCAAGGAATTCTCTATATTTTAAATTATAAAGTAAATAAGTTTCCTTCATTTCATCAAAATATTTGTATTGTTTTCGGGTGAAGTATACCTCTTCTTACTGAAGAAAGAGTGAAATAACTTTGTCCTATTTGATATATATATAATGCTTATATGCAAAATAAATGGTGTTGATTTAATCTTCAGGTTTTAATATATAAGAAAATATCTAGGAGGAAGGTTGGAATAAGCTATGGTAGGGATAGGACCTGCCCCAACCCCTTCCCCTCTTATAGTATCCCTATGGGCTTTAGTGTGGTCGAGCCACACCACAACACTGTGGTCCATTCACGATTTTTTTATATGATATGTGTGTGTGTGTGCATGTGTGTGTGTTTTGTGTGTGTGTGTGTGTGTGTGTGTGTGTGTGTGTGTGTGTGTGTGTGTGTGTGTGTGTGTGTGTGTGTGCACACGCGCGCGCGTGTGTGCATGTGTGCATGTGTGCTTGTGTGCATGTGTACGTGTGTGGTGCATAGCCAGAAAATCTGGTAAAAAAGAAAAGACAAAAAATAAGCATATACTAGTAGAGTTGAATAACAAAATATCAATAGCAAATTTGTAAACCATTGGGGAGTGTGTTGGAAACCCTCCTTCCATTCTTGCCTTGGCCTCTCCATTTCCTCCACGTTATCCCTAAACCAACCTGTGGAAATGGGAACAAAATAACCAAAGAAAATGCAAAAGAAAGGAAAATCATAAAGGAGAATTAAGGTTGCAAATAATCCCTAAGATCTATGGCCTAGAATCATTCCATCCAATGATTAAAATTAAACTCTCTCACTTTTAATTTTATGCGAATGGGTGTCTTAAGGGGTGTGTGGGGGTAAATAATTTGGTGGGTTCATTAGTTTAATTAGTGACCATGATGGTAAAAATATTTATGTGGGGGTATAGGAAAATGGTTTAATTGGCATTGGTCCATTTGGTTTATTTAGGGGATGTTGGTAAGTTAGAATATTGCATTAAAATTTAAGACAATATTTAATTAATAATTATTTAGCTTGGGCTAGGAAAGTTGACAAATGGAACCCATTCCAGAAATAATTTCTGCAAAGAATTTGATTATACCGGTAATAAGGTTGGCAGCATTAGTAAACTATCGGCCATAGTAGGCCTATCCTACTTAGACATTAATACCGTAAGATAATTAAAAAAAAAAAACCCAAAATTTTAAAACGTTTGAGTTTGGATCGAGTGCGAAAATATGGAGCACTACATTATGTATGGAACTAATCTTTTTTTGAGTTTCATTGACCTATTTTTAGTCATTTGTGAATAGTTTTCTAATATAATTTATTTTTGGATCTTCATGTGCATGTTATTTTGTATTTTTTAAAGATATTTTAAAAGCTAAGACTTTTTGTTCGCTAAATCCTACTTCTACAAGACATCATATGAACCTCTCATGCAAGTTGTCATTTCAGCGAATTGCAAGCTTACTTGCTAATATTTATGCTTTCCCATAATTTTCCTTGCCATCTTTTGAGATCAACTTCACTAAAGTTTCCTTCCAAAAAAACATTTCACCATGAGGTTATGCTTTCAATTGTAAATATGCTACAAAATTTCGGATATGATCTTATTTTAAAAATTTCACTTTTTAATTATCTAAGACCTTTAAGACACATTTCCAGGAAGTTTTGGTTGAACAGACGAGCATTCAGTCTCTACATAAATTGGTGACTTTCATTTCACATAAATAATTTTCAAATTTAGAATTCTTACAAATATAAAATCAAAAGTATGATTTTTAGCAAGTTTTGATTTTCTTGATGGTTTCTTTTTGTTTTGACAATGGAAATTTTGAATAATCTTAAGGGGTCAGACTCCAAATGATTTAATAGTATAAATTTAACCATTTTAAAAAATAGAATACTGACTAAATTTGTGTGCAGAGATGTGGAAAAAAATGAAAAAGTATGTATGAGATTTATAATATTGCAAGGGCATGTTATTGGAAGAATTCAATGCTTGCACTCAAGCTGCAAGGAAGGGAGACTCTTCAGAAACATTTACTATAGTTTAAAGAAAAATGATCACCTAGAATTCATTAACTAAAAACTAGATGACAAAAAAATATTATGAATTCTTCTTCATAACATCTCTCCATTTAGTACACTTGTCGAAACTTACATCCAATTGCTATAGGAGATGATAAGAATTTTGGTAAATTTAATGTGAAACTATCGCATATGATCAATCTTGTTTAGGAGAGTATTTAACCTCAGATAGTGTATTGTTGGAGAATTACAAGGGATAAAAACATGACGATATTTATACAATCATTGGGTCATACAAACATTGGGAATACCCCTCATATTTTGGTCAATATTGGGGAATATACAATCATTAGAATATAAAATCAATTGGTCAATATACATACAATCATTAGGTCAATATTTATACAATCATTGGGGCAATATTTATACATTCATTAGGTCAATTGTTGGGGAATATACAATCATTGGGTCAATATTTATACAATCATTGGGAATTACAAGGGATAGAAACACGAGGATAGGGATAGAAACCTATAAGTACATTGGGTCATAATTATAGTTCCACAATCATTATTAAGATCACTTGTTTGAAAGATGAGGATATTTATACCCCTCATTTTCATTCTTTTATATTTAGGATTTGATGCACTGTTGATGGTTTTACAGGTCAATCTTTCATCACAGGGTATTAGTGACATAGACGATCAGTGTGCAACATACTATGAACTAAAGGAAAATGAGTGATAACACCTTGCGACAATTCAAATATTGTTCTATGTGAATTTTTGCATTCATGGAAACTCAGTAATGGTTTGTGGCACCTGCAACTGCCCCTTCTCCTTTTTAGGTTCCCTAGTCCATGAAATATTTCCACCTCACACATTTTTAAAAGGCTCTATGTGATAATTCTCCCTCTCTATTCACCTGGTTATAAATTTGACATAGTTAATATTTGGTTGTGAATCACCTATTTCTTATTTCATCCTCTTTACAACTAGGGATTCATATTTACTAGCATAACTTTCTCAATTTTGTAATTCATTTATTATTCATTTACTTCCATCTTACAATTAGTATTAGGGATCTATAAATTTTATATTTTCTTAGTAAGGAACATTCCAACAGAGGAATAATCCAACTAATCCGCATGGAAAGAAAAAATATTATCAGTCGGGTCTCCCATTTCATCATAATTAGGGTGTCTAAGAGAAAAAAATCCTCATCTAAGGATTATGAAACAACTATTAGTGCATGTAGATGATGAATAAAGTTATTCGAATCGATATCAATAGTAAAAGATGATGCACCTTATTGTAATTTTAAAATTTCATCTTGTAGGGTATGCAAATTTTTGTCAAGGGCTTGTGCGCTAGATGAAAAAGTATGTAAACAATTAGGGGGAGATTTAGGATGTGTAGTAGTAATAAAGTTTGAAGGAAGACGAATGAAAACAATACACATTGAAAACTTACTCACTATAGAAGGGATTTATCATTACGCGTTCATCTATTAAATTTAATTTTTAGACGTGGTTTACTGAGCCCTAGAAATAAATTTTGATTATTTGTAAAATCAGTCAATTATGACCAAAGGCCTAAAAAAACTGGCCACTAATTGTAAACCATTCACTAATTTTGAATTCCACACATTCCAGTGAATTCTTGGTGTATATGAGGACACATATAAACTTACCCGTTGTGTGTTTTCTCACTGGAAGAAAATATTTGAAAGTGGTTTCTTAGCCTCCGAGCCTGAATTGAATGTTTTTTCCAAATAGAAAACAAATGTTAATGAAATTTGTAGGACCCTAGTCAAGTTTTCAAACCATTGTGGAAACTTATTAACACTTGTAAATAACTCATTGAAACTCTATCTTGTGACTTACTGTGTGAAATTTTACTTTTGGAAAAATAGTGGTTCTCTCTCCCTATCTCCCTCTCTCTCCTTGGTTAAGAAATGAAATGGAACAAATATGTGTCTATAACCCTCTCACTGATATGTGTCTATCTAGGTCGATGTCATGTCAGCAGTTTATCATTGATTTCATGCTCACCTTGTTTTGCAGGATGCAAGTAAGATGGTGAAGTGGCGTGAGTTTGATTCAATGTATATTTGTAGAGTTTATGTATGTTAATGGAAATAAAGTTTTATGTATTTTTATGTTATAGTAAAGTTATTTATTTAAATTTGGTAATATCAATAAGATTCTAGTTTTAGGGGTTCTTTTGGAAACATGCATTTAACTATAGGTGTACTTTTGATTCTAATTAGAAAATGTTAAAAAGGAGGTTGTATATATATGTTAAGTAAAATTGTTGAGGAAAGTTCTACATTTTTTGAATTATTAAAAAGATTTATTAGTGAAGTTATGTAACATTTTTTAAGATGATAGTGTTTAAGGGAAATGTTCATGTATGTATGGGTGTTAATTTGATTCAACAATTTATACCATAAAAGTTGGATAAATGTGATAAAATAATTGAAATTAATATCTTATAGTGCAATTCTTGTGTGTAATCGATGATTAAATAACTTAAGTGTTGTGTTTCATAGCTTGAAAATGTAATAAAGAGATTCAAATGAAATAGTCAACCCTAGTACAAACTTCATATATATCTAACCCTCATGTGAATTCTCTTAGCATAGAAAACTAAAACCTTAGAATGAGTGTTTATCTTTTCATTCGATGACACCTTCTATATTAAGTAGTAAAGAGCCCACATTTTATTTTATCTTCATAACCTATATATGAGTAGCATTGTCATGAACCTGAAAAATGGGAATGATGTGCTCAAAAATTATCTAGACTATGAGCTTCCCCTCCTCAGATTGAAAATAGTGTGTGTAGTAAGAATAATGTGATTTTATTTAGGTAGTAATGTATGGGTAACCAAACCCCAACATAATGTAAGATATGTTTGGTCATGAAAACATGTAAGTGAAGGGTGTAGGGGTGAAGATTGATAACTAACCTTGGAAGTCTCTTGTACGAGTTGGAATCATAAGTGAACTAGATACCCATTTTCTATTATTGTTTGGATATTATGATGTAATTAAAAGAATTAATTATGAAACTCAACCAAATTTTAATTTATAATTGCTTTGTGAAAATGTAACCATAAGATAATGTGCTTAGAGAAATGTGAAATGTATATCATTCTTATAACGTGTTTATACCATCTTATGGTGATAACGGAATCCACTTCGTGTAGAATTTGATGTGAATCTTAAAATTTTAAATGAAGAACTACTCCCTCTTATTATCCCCCTTTTCCTATTATTGCATTGAATGTATATTGTGAAATCATGTAGTCATGTTCTTGAGATGAACCCATAGCACAAGGCTAGTAGTCTCATGAGCATACCAATGTCCCTATTAATAAGTGGGTTGCACGACAAACTTTAAACGGGTAATTAAATTAAGTTAAGTGAAACATTTTTTTAAAGATGAATTAAAATGATTTTAGCAGGTTTTATGTTCTAATTACCTACACATGAGAATGCTAAGTGTGAATTCCCTTTAACCCCTCTCAAACAAGATTTTAAGCTTGTCAAGAAGTATCAGATTTACCTAGAGTTTCATGATGATTGCTGGAGATAAGAGTGTACAATCACTCTAGTTGTGACATTAGTAAAGTGGGTAAAATTTATAATTGAATGCCTCTTGATATCATGAATCTAATACTTATTTCCCAAGAATCCAAATTTTTTAAAGTGTGAAACCGTACTCGTTAGTGCCTTAATGACCAGGAATTTTAGTGGAGTAGATGGGATACATGGTTAGTTGTCATAACATAAAACAAAAAAGACTACTGTTAGAATTTAAATGTTAATATGAAAAGGACGCATAATCTATCTACTCTTAAATCAATAAAATTCATTTGATTCGTGAGAAACTCCCTTGTTACAACTAAGATAAAAGTAAAATATAATCAAACATGTAACTTAGAAAATGAATTCTCGGAACAAATACTAAAAGGACCATGTATGTACATATGCTCATACCAATAACCAGGATACATCATTCTTGTGTGATGAGTGAATCAAGAAAAATTAGGCAGGAGAACTACAAGTGAATTGTTAAATAAAGTAAAGATAATGAAGTCTATTTCAAAAGTAATTGATAAGTGATTTCAAAGAAAATAAGTTTAATATCCAAATATAAATATAATAAATATGTAAACCACCAAAGTGTTTTCATGGATGGTGCCTATACACAAGTCATAATGTAGTTGAATCATTGTGTTGTGTCTTGTCATTTTGGATAAGGTGGCCTCAATGTTCATCATGTACTACACATTTTATCTATATGGGATAATGTTTGTGAAAGAATCTCATGTGTTATGAATTTTTCTAAGAGATACCTTGCATTGTCATGTGGTGTCGTGTAAATAGCAATGTAAGTCAAAAAACAATTGTTTCGATATTTTTAGTGTTGTAATGTTGTGTGCAAATTGTGGGCATTATAGAAGAGGAGAAATGTATGTAATAAATAGAGTATATAGTCCTTTATTTTTTTTATTTGGAATGAATTAATTGCATTTAGGTAGTGTGTACTCTTCTTCCCTTCGTAAATTCGAACTTTTCCTTGTAGGCCACTTTTTGAGACTTCTGGCATAACTTAACCTTGTCCCTTAAATCTCAAACCCTCCTACCAACCAAACTTATGAAGTATGGAGCTTATTTTTACCTTATTAATACATTTTTAGTTTAAAAGAGAATATAAGGTAGCTTTTCTACTTACCACATTTAATTTATCCTTGAAAGGTATGGAGAGCACGTTGGAGTGTAATGTATGCATGTTATAAGCCTTACATGTTCATTTAATTGCATTGGGTTTGGTGTGTTGATTAGTTGAGTTGGAATGGAGGGATGATGAGGTGGTATCCTACATGGATCCACTTCATCATCCTCACCTTCCTTTTCTATTTATTGAATAAAGTTGAAGGATTTTGTGTTACATGTCTTATTTTTCTTCTCTTGAACTTTTTGAATTAGGAGCTTTTTGGAGTTGCATTTTGGATTGTTCTTGGTTGGAAGGTGTTGAAAGCTTGTTGGAGTGAATATTTTTGGAATCTTAATGGAGAGGTAGGATCTCCACTTTTTTATTTCTTTATTTATGTATATAGATGTAAAAAATTGTGTTGTATGAGTATTTGCATGAGTGTTGTGAATGTGATATATTGGGCTTGGGTAGATTTCCTTAAGAATAACGTGGGAGATAGAAGTATGCTATCATTGGGAAGGGAAAAGGGAGTTATTAGGCATGAATTTTGGAGGGATTGTGATTTGGAGTTCCATCTACGGGGAGTGAAAAGGAAAACAAGGACATATTTTTGCATATTTGCAAGGGGAGATAAGAATGTATTTGAGTGTTTTGTTGTTTTGCACATGGAGTCTTTTGGGTGGAACCCCTATATCGCTTGGGAGATAAAAGGAGATGGTTACCAAATTCCATTCTCTTTTTCTCTTGTTCTCAAGATTATGTGTTTTTTGAAAATTGTAAACCTTGTTGTGTATGTCTACTTGAATGTGATGCATATTTTGTGGATTGTATGATGTGGAAGCCATTTTTTTTATAGTTGTAAAAGTTGCATAGCACTCCACATTTTTCTTTGGTTGGAGCTCGAGGGCCAATAAGGAGGATGTCTTCTCCTCTTATTGGATTATAGGTTGGGAGGAGAGCGTCGCCTACTTGTATTTCATTGTATTGAGATTTAATTTGATAAATGAGATGAATGTTAAAGTTGAAGATTGGAGGAGTTAAACTTTGTTGGAGTGAAAAAAAACAAAAAATATAAAATTTAAATTAAGATATATAATTATATAAAATATATAAACATATTTTATTTTTTAAATTATATATATATATATATATATATATATATATATATATATGAATCTAATGTTATAACGTTTTATACCAGCCGAATTGTTAGTAAAACAAGTTTTATAGATTAAAAAAATAAAACAAAAAAAAGGTAATCAAAGAGTGAGTAGAATGTCCTAAGGCCATTCCTAATGACATTTAACTATAGTGGGGTGGGGCGGTGCCCCATCCCAAACAATTTTTTATATATAAAATAAATGTGGGAGGGAACAGTGCCCCAACCCCAACATTATAAAATCCAAATATTTTGAAAAAAAATGAAACCTTTACACTCTACAATGGCAGCCATGTTACATGACGAAAAAAATATAAACAGAAGGACTGAACCTCTAATATTTTTAATAGATATAATATCAAATTTTTATATCACGTAGTAAATATCTATCTTGGCTGCTTGATTCTTGTGTATATATAAATTTTGGAACTAGAAATAAATGAGGGAATAGAAAACCCATAACCCTAAAAAGTGGTAGAAAATTATCACAAAAAAATGGAAACTTATATACTATGCATCCAAACACGAGGTAGGGTATACAATATATTGAAGAGAAAACTATATGAAATACAAGCATAATATACAAAAAATTATGTGTATCCACCCTAAAATACAAACCAATAATCCTTCATAGATTTCTTAAGTTCCTTGGCTCTTCATTCAACTTGAAAAATGTGAAAATGAGAAGGATTTGGTCAAAATGGGAATAAAAAAATAAACATATGGATTTTAGGGATTTTTAGAAATTTAACATCCTAGGGGCCAAATTGAATAAATATATGGTTGAGATTATTTCCTACATCTTTTAAGTTTCGTGGAATTTTGTTAGATTAGGTATTTTCCTATTTAAATAAAATGCATGGGTTAATTGGTGAATGGGGCCACTTAGTGGTTAGGTCAAAGGGTGACCTTTTTGTGGTAGGAATTTATGAAGTAATTGTGCACGACAATGGGAAATAAATGAAAAGGGGTTTTTAGATGATTAGTAGAAAGGGTGTAGTTAAATAAATTAATTGGACCATGGTCCTTAATTATTTAGAAAATACTATAATAGTGAATAGGAACTTAATGGGATGTTTGAAACTATATTATTTTGGGATGATAAATTAATAATATTTAACTATTAATTTGAATTTGATTACATTATGAGGGTGTGACAATTATTCTCATAAAATTATCTATTCACAAGAAATGTATAACCCTATAAACATAAAAAAAAAAATTACACTAATTCTTCCCTAATAAATTTATAGGTTTTATTATGGTTTTGAAAGTCAAACATTTTGGGCGTTACACTTGGTATCAGAGCCATGGGTTCAACACTTGGGCCCTAGGCAAACATAGGAACATGAACACCAATTAGCGAAACTTAAAGCTAGGACAATTGAAACTATAATAGTAAAATAATAATAACGATAATAATTTTTTGGGGTTGTTGTACTCACCCAAGTAGGTGTATTGCTTAACCCGATTAACGGAAAATATTTCTCAATTTGATATTCTTGTGGACTTCTTGAGTGATAGGAACTTGGTTCCTTGTGAAGATGTTGTTTATTGGGTTCCTAGCTCTTAGTTATAAACGTGTGTCGTGTTCACCCCGTAAAGACCCTCCCATATTTGGAGGGATAGTTTGTGTGGTACAATTCTTATGGAATATTTCTTAAGGTAGCATTTAGCGATCATTTTGGTGTGGAAACTAGAGATTGATTAGATGTTAGAGCTCTCTCCTTCTTCTTCTCCAGTGGCTAGATGATTTGGTTTTAATTTTCACTTTTTAACATAATCCCCTAATGGGAGAGTAAACATCATATCATAGTGTCACATTTGATCTAGTTTTGTATGTTTGTTATTAGATTTGATCTCAATGTACAGTACCCATATTGGCGGGCCATGAAGGACTGCAAATTGAATGTGATGTGGAAATTTTGTGCACTTTATATTCATAAACTTAAGTTTTTAATCAAGTACCAACATTTTATATTAAGATTTGATTGAGAAGCTTTGAGGCTCTTCTTATTATTTTTATCTTACTGCAATATTTTCAAGGATAGAAATGCGGCCAGTTAGTGATTTTATTTGATTGCCAAGATTTCTTGTATTTTACCTTTCATTGGTGACTCGGAGATCGTTTATCTCGTTAGCCACTTGGCTAAAGGTTGTCAAGGATGTTACATGACCCTTTTCTTGTTTTTTGATAAGATGGTTGTACACTGCTTGTATTGTGATCTTTTGTCGTATGGGGGTACACCCTAGGTGTCTTGATTGTCTTCTTAGGTTTTTCTCTTCATGTCTTTAGTTGTGGGAATGGCAGGGGTTCTATGTATCTAGGACCTTGGAGTGACCCCTTTGGATACTCAGCCTTCCCAGGGAGAGAGTTATTTGTGTCATGCATTATCGTTGGCATCTTTTATGGTGGTTTTGTTTCTTTTTCACCTTGGTAGAAGCTTTGTTCATCTTCAGAATAGATCTTATATAGGCTATAGACTTATGGTTTTTTTAAAGGAAGGATTTAGTCTTGGATGTTTTTAGGTCGTTGGTGGATAGTGTATTGTTTGGATGTGATGGTCCACTAATGGGCATACTAAGTTCTAATGTGGCTCCCTTGTTTTATTTTAGAAAATATATACTGTTGGACTATATGTACCTTAGGTAAATATGGCTAGAATTAAGTCCCTTCAGTCATAAACCTTAATAATGTGATATGCTTGAATTTTCCTGCTCATTAAAATTTAATTATTTATGTGATAAACATGAACATATTGTAAATATAATTGAGGGGCTTGGAATTTTGAAACTTATAAGTAATCAGGGACATTAGGGAAAAATTCTTCCTTACTCAAGCTTGTAGCTTAATAGAAGAAATTAAAAAAAGAGAAACTATGTGAAAATTGCAAATAATTCTCCCTACCCTCCATAAATGTAAGATGAATAGTTTTTGACATGTAATTAGAATGGTGAGATATCATGTCAACATTGACGATGGCCCTTAATGATGCAACATATGGGATAACATAATAAAAGGAATGAATTAATTAAGAAAACTTATAAGAAATGTGTTTAGTGAATGTAACTATAACTTGTGTCTTATAATTTAGATTATGTAATGAGTAATTTTATGATATTGAGCATAATGTATAAATAAACAACCTTGATTATATAAATTGCTAGTGCATGCCCTAAAATTTATAAAGGAAAAAATCTAAAAGTTTGAACTCATTGAAAGGTTCCCTTGAACTACTATAAGTATATCGAATCTCATTTGCGGCATAAGATTTTTGGGTTGTGATATGTTTGGGTAATTTCCATGACCCCTTGTTATAATAAACATTAAACATATGTAAAATGGTTATAACACAAGTTTATGCCAGGTCATTTTTGTACCTTTCTTTAGGTAGCGCAAAGTCTTAGAAGTACATAAAGATTTTTTCCACTATTTAGCGTGAATTAATTCATATTGATGGAACCTATGTCCCAACATGCCAAATGTGGAAACTATTTGAACCTTTATGTTTGTCCACCTACCCTAATTAATGAAACATCTTATTGATAGTGATGTGTTCTACCCACATTGTACTCCCTTGAATATAAATTTGTGTGATTTCCCCTTGCTGGTTTCCTTCATTTCTTCATACCCTTGTTGGATATTTTCTCCCAGCTCACTTGAGTATTGCTATGTGTTATGATATTAAGCTTGTGATTATTTTAAGATTATTTTGACCTAGGGTAGGAATTAATATAAATAAATTCCATTTTGTTATATAAATTGATTACTCTATCTTGTGTTGATATGTTAGTTTGGAAAAAGATTGCTTTTCATTCAAAGTGAATATATTATCTAAGTGTTTGGGGTTTCTAAATCAATATTAGTGTTTGTTTCTTTAATATTTGAGTACAAATTTAAGTTATAGAAACCTTATGGCCAAGATTATTTTTAGTATTACCATGAAAATTTTATTGAGTCCTTTCAAGTTATAAAAATGCTACCAATGAATAGTCTGCATCCTTGTATGCACCTTTTCTAAATTTATGTGTTTTCCTTGTTGTCAGACCTCATCTTGTGTGGTCCTAAATTTGCTAGACCTATGAGTAGGTGTGTTTACTAATGTAAAAACTAAGGGTCATAATTGGTAGTTCACTTTGTCTAAATAACGAACATTTAATTATATTTCAACCTAATTCGAGGTTTTACCTTCCCTTTTCTCATATGATGCACCCATGTGTGGCTACATGGACCCCGCATTCCGCGTAACCCTTATTATTATTCATTAATCTTGGTTATTTATCTTTCATATTCCATTGGAAACTTCACATAAAATGCTCTATGTTATAACTTGGTTAACCTCATAGAGTTTATTCTATAGAATTAAATTCTTGTACCCTTGTTTGAAGGAAGAGGTTTTGTTTTGATGCCTAACAATCTCCCTTCTCTTTGTTGAAAAGTGTTGGACCAAATTTGGGTTCTGGGAACCCACTTTTATTGAAATAAAGAAATATTATGAAGGGCATGACTTCTATTTATATAAATTGCTTTCCTGCCTCTATCTATGACTTCCAGGAGGAAGTCAAATCTAAAGGGAGGGGGATGGAAGGCCCCCTCATCTTTGACAATGATTATGCAATGATTTAAATTTCAGTTGAATAGAGACATGGACCTTACTATTATATTTTAGTTAGCATGTTGTTAAGATACGAGGGACATCATGATTACTATTGTGTTTTGATTTTTATTTTAAACTGTATGGATATATTGCAGACCTTGATGGACATTTAAGGATATAGTTATGATCTAAAATGGTAACTTTGTTAAATATTTATGTTTGAATTCTTGACGTATTGAGTATATTCAGAGCATTGGACTAACCATGTGGTCTCATTAATTTTGTGACTTCCTAACAATATGTTGTTGAGTGTATCTAGTAGTTAGGAGTTACAACAGATATAGAAAATTTAATCATTATTGTAGAATCTGAATTGGATTATTGATGATTGTATATTATTTACTATAGTAGAATTGAAATGTTAAGTGTGTTCAGATATTTGATAAAAATTCATAAATTTTATGATAATGATTTAGCTACGTTATACAAGGATGTTAATTGATAAATATATGTGTGTGTTATCTTGCTTGATGTATGCTGATGATTTTATAATGGATGATTTATGTGCATTGATTTCCATGACATATTGATATGGAATTGAGGCCAAAAAGATATTATTGTTTTTTATTTCAGGAAAATTATATCATTATACACTTAAAGGGGATAGGGGACCAGCCCTTCAAGAATTTTGGGTGTTTTCAACATGGCCAAATTGGACAACTTTTGTCTAATTTGTATGTTTTTTTATTGCATGCTTAGTTAGTAGGTTTCCAATGGGGGGGGACCTCACATGTGTGGACATGGGGTATAATGTTTTCCTTTATTGAATTTCTGGGTGTCTTATTTTGTTGTGCATGTATTTAATTAAATGGGAAATCTAGTCACTTTATTTACACTTGTTAATGTTTCTTAATTAGCTAATATAACTTTAATTTTAAACTAAAAGGAAGAAGAGACATGTGTGTAATGAATAGAGTAGATAGTACTTGATTTGTTCTTGATGTGGAATGAATTAATTACAATTAGGTGGTGTGTAATCTTTTTCCCTTCGCAAACTCAATTTTTTTCTTGTAGGCTACTTTTCTACTTACCACATTTAATTGATCCTTCAAAGGTATGGAGAGCATGTTGGAGTGTAATGTGTCCATGCCATAAGCATTACAAGTTTATTTGATTGCTGCACATTGGGTCTGGTGTGTTGACTTGTTTAGTTAGAATGGACAGATGATGAAGTGGCATCCTGCATGGATCAACCTCATCATCCTAACCTCCCTTTTCTATTTATTGAATGAAGTTGACATATTTTGGGTTACTTGTCTTATTTTTCTTCTCTTGCACTTTTGGAATCCAGAGGTTTTTGGAGTTACATTTTGGATTGTGCTTAGTTGGAAGCTGTTGAAATCTTGTTGGAGTGAATACTTTTTGAAGCTTAATGGAGAGATAGGCTCTGAGCTTTTTTTATTTCTTTATTTATGTATATAGATGTGAAAATTGTGTTATATGATTATTTCCATGAGTGTTTTGGATTTGATATATTGGGTTTGGGTATCTTTCCTTAAGAAGGTTGTGTGAATTGGAATTATGAGACCATTGGGAAGGAAAAAGGTAGTTCTAAGGCATGCATTTTGGAAGGAGTTCGATTAGGAGTTACACCTATGGGGAGTGAAACAGGAAAATATGGACATATTTTTGTATATTTGCAAGGGGGAGATAAGGATGTATTTGAGTGTTTTGGTGTTGTGTACATGGAAGATTTTGGGTGGAACCCTTATATCACTTAGGAAACAAAAGGACGTGGCTCCCATATTCCTTTCTTCTTTTGGCTTTATGTCAAGACTATGTGTTTGTTGGAAATTGTAAATCTTGTTGTGTATGTCTACTTGAATGTGATGTATATTTTGTGGATTGTACATTGTGGAACCCATTTTTTATAAAAGTTTTCAAATTTGCATAACAATCTCCATTGTTTTTTGGATGGGGCTCGGGGTCCAATAAGGAGGATGAATTATCCTCTTAATGGATTATAGGTTGGGCAGAGAGCATCGCCTACTCCCCTTTAATTGAATTGAGATTTAATTTGATGGATGAGAAGAATATAAAAGTTTTATATTGGAGGAGTTAAACTTTGTTAGAGCCAAAAAATAAAAAAATTATATATAATTTTTCAAAATGTGTATGTAAATATATCTACATATTTATTAAAAACAAATTACATATATTAAATTATATATATATATATATATATATATATATTTAATTGAATCTAATCTTATAAGGTTTTATACTGGCTGAGTGGTTAGTAAT
Source organism: Taxus chinensis (assembly GCA_019776745.2). Classification (NCBI taxonomy): domain Eukaryota; kingdom Viridiplantae; phylum Streptophyta; class Pinopsida; order Cupressales; family Taxaceae; genus Taxus; species Taxus chinensis. Next base: position 152,318,844 of record CM034148.1, read on the forward strand.
ATAAGTTTTATAGATTAAAAAAATTAAAAAAAAAAGGTAATAAAAGAGTGCGACGAATGACCTAAGGCCATTCCTAAGGATATTTAACTATAGTTGGGTGGGCTAGTGCCCCACCCAAAAATCATTTTTTATATAAAATAAATTTGGGGTGGGGCGCCGCCCCATCCCCCATATTATCAAAATCTAAATATTTTAAAAAAGAAAAAGAAAACCTTTACACTATGAAGCGACACCATTGTTATAGGATGAATAAAAATTTAAACACAATGACCAAGCATCTAATATTTTTAATATATATTATATCACATTTTTTTATCAATCTATAAATATCTATCTTGGCCACTTCAACTAAATTCAGGTTTATTCTTACAAACAAATGTTTATACACACACACACACACACTCAAAACCTCATTTTTGTGTATATATATCAATTTTTTTACCTGAAATAAATGAGGGAATGTAAAACTCGTAAACCTAAAAATGGTATAAATTTAACACAAAAAAGGAATCTTATATACTATCCATTCAAAACCTAGATAGGGTAGACAGTATATTGAAGAGAAAAATATATAAAATACAAGCATAATATGCACACAAATTGTGTGTATCCACCCTAAATGCCAAACCAATAGTCCTCCATAGCTTCCTTAAGATCTTTGGCACGTCCTTCAACCTGCAAAAGCTAAAATGAGAGGGATTAGGTCAAAATGGGAATAAAAATAGTAAACATAAGGATTTTAGGTATTTTTAGAAAACCTAGTATCCTAGGGCCCAAAACAAATAGATCTAATGATTGAGATTGTATCCTACATATTTTAAGATGTGAAATTTTTGTGTGATTGGGTATTTTCCTATTAAAATAAAAAGTATGGGTTAGTTGGTGAAAGGGGCCACTTAGTGGTTAGTTCAAGTGGTGGCCTTTTTGTGGTAGGAATTAATTAAGTAATTGTGCACAACATTTTGTAATAAATGAAAAGGGGTTTTTACATGATTAGTAGCAAGGGTATAGTTAAATAAATTAAATGGATCACGATTATTAATTATTTTGAAAATACTATAATAGTGAATAGAAACTTAATGGGATGTTTAAAGCCCTATTATATTAGGGTAATAAATTTATAATATTTAATTATTAATTTGAATTGTATTACATTATGAGGGTGTGAAAATTATGCTCGGAAACTTATCTGTTCGCATGCAATGTATTACCCTTTAAACATAAACAATATATAGTAATTTTTCCCTAATAAATTTATAGGTTTTATTATTGTTTTGAATTTCAAAAATTGTGGCCATTATAGGGCTAATACTACTATTTAGAAAGTTCTTAAGTGAAGAAAGTACTAATTAATCCCACCTTTTGGCCACCTTATTTTACCGTTTATTTCATCATTCCTACAGATTTCGATATACATGTAAAGCTATTTCGTCACTTTACTGTCATTTTATTCTAACCAGGGAACCTAGGGGTGCCTCGGTCCCACCTAGGGTGCCATGATTCCTTTTCTACCTTCTTGACACTTTTTGTGCTCTTTCTTTCCATTTTTCATCGTTATCGTTTTCCTATTCGACCATGTTGGGGTTAATTATGAAATAAGAGCAAGATAACCCCATAAATATAAAGTTATGGGCCCATAATGAGGGTCCTAACACTACTTACTACTATCACTCCATCTAGATTTTCATCCATTGCATCATTTATATACATATAGTTCCATGCATAAAGGCTAAGAGATCTGCATCGACACACACAAAATAGGGGGAGGGATTTTATTATATTCCTACACACATGATAGTACATATTTTATAGTTATTATTGCACACTACCTCAAAACATGCAACTGCAAAAGAGCACCTAGGGAATGACATTCAAAAGCACACAACGAAACTATTTTTTGGTCCAAAATGTAGTGCAATGCTCAGTTTAGTAAGCCCATAGTTGTGGCAACAGAGGTTAGTCTATCTCTTGTCTCTCAAAAGTGCACCCTGGCTGAGGTATAACAAGAGGGTTCTAATCTTGATTCTCTCCCTCACTTTTGTAGATACAATGGAAATACCTTAGGTATTTGGGTATCCCTATTACTCAGGTGAGTCTCTAGTATCAAGGCTAGTTCCTTATTTATGTATTTTAGACTAATTTTTTTGGGGTTTTCTAGTGTTTTAATGGTAAGAAAGATTGTTGTGACTAAAGAAAACACTTGTGTGTTGAGGGAATGAATCACAACAACACAGTAGCTAACATTCACACTAGTACTATATAGAAAACAAAAAATTTTCAACAAGGTAAGATAACTAAATCAAGGAATTAACATTCACAATAGCTAATAAAATATACAAACCATTGTAAATAATTTGAAAGACAACAACTGATTCTCATTAAAGGGAAAAACTAGCAAAAAATTTCTTCAACACTCCTACATCTAAAAATTCCTTCTTGTGCCTTGCTAATGCACACAATATATAGCAAAAATAATTCACTCAACCCGTCCTAAAAATATGTTAAAGTTTGTACATGCCCATGCATGTTAATTTTAGCTTTTTTCATGAATACATAAATGGATAAAAATAACCAATGCAGTTACAATGAGGCTTTAATATCCTTAATGACAAAAATACACTTAATCAAAATGTAGTTGACTACTCTATTTTTAGTACAATTAATAAATTTGGGGGAATATTTTTTGCTACTATTAGCCACTTGCTTGATGTGCAATCTTTCTCCAATGTGCATGCAACTATTTCCTTTGTGTTATAGGTGATGATTAAATAATCATACTTAATTATCTGATGTGACACTTGAATATTCACACACATTGCAAAGGAATTTTTTTTTTCATCTTTGTTTTGTTCTTAAGTGAAAATACTCCTATGTAAGAAAAAAAATACTTTTGATCTAGAACAATTGGAGAAACTTATTCACGCCATGGTGGGGACCACTATGAACACATGTGCAAATAACATCTTCATCCCTTGTACGAGGTCTTTAGAAAATTTTAAGGTATTTTACAAGGTTTAAATTGACATTGAATCCTTCCTTGATCTTTGACATCAACATGGCACTATAGTTTTTTTTAAGGTCGCAGGTTCCTAATCATTGGTCTCCTTTGAGATTTCCATGGCACATAATAATCATATAATTTCATCACCCTTTGCATTATGACATCATATACTATAGCTTGAAAATGATCCACATTCGGTTATTTTCCTTTTGGATATATACTTTGGTCACCCCTTCGTCAATGGTTGGCTTTTGAATAAATTATGGCGTCTAATTATATTTAAGACCTTTATCAAAGTTCAATGCAAATGATTTTGTTTAATTGGGAACTTTTTCCCCTCTATATGATTTTCCGACCCTTCAAGTTATTGGTGAAAACAACTTACCCAGGTAGATTTAGGGTTGGTTCTTTGATTTCCACGTAGGTACTATCTGCAACTATGATTAAGTTCTGGTTTGAATCTGCACCGTCAATCTTGTACTCTCCTGGCAGGGTATTTGGATTGTAGTTTGCGTTTTTGACGGTTCGATTCTGTACCATGTTATCTAAGAAATTGATCTAAAATCATGGCGAGTTAGGTTTGCATGTTTTTGTTTAAGCTTGGTTGAAAAAAATCAAATCGAACCCTAAATGATGATTCATTTGCACTTGTATGAGAAATGAGGGCGCAGCCCTGTAGGATTTTCTCCAGGCTACCATGGATTATCAATTTGAAGCTCTCTTGTGTGCACAAACTTGGAAATTCGAGCTCTATAATTTCAATTGCACAAGATAAGTCTCTGGTTCTGGCTTGAAGTTAAGAAGCCTGTGATCTCTTACGGAAAGGCCGTGTGCGTTGATTTTAGTTGGGTTTCCATTGCCGTTACTTCATATTTACTGAATTGTTGCCCTTTTCAAATATACTTCCGCCATTATTGAATTTTCAGAGCTCTAATATTTACATTTTTATATTGTGATGCTCTGCGAGGGTGGAAACTTGGCTTCTTTGTCATTTTGAATGGTCTGTGCGTCTTTTGCCGCCATTCTTTTTCTCTCGAACCGGTAAAACGGGTTTATAATTTTCTTACTTTTACTCAAAACCGTGATATCTTGCAAGCGTTTAGTATATCTTTAACGGTCACCATTGGTAGATAAGGTGAGCCTCTACTCCTCTAAACTCTATAACGTCGAACATGAATCTGTTGAGCTTCCTTTCGGTTGATTTTCAATCTTCTCTTTGAATACTCACATATCATTAAAATCTTTCTTTTTTCCTTCATTTTTCCATGCACGACCATTATTCTCAAGCTCTATATTCGGTTTATTTTACTTTTATGGCCATTGTATTGAGTCTTGTGTTTAAAATCTTACACAGCTGGTTGGCAATGAATATCTAGGATATTTGCATCTTCTTTATTAGGCATCTATGTTCGTTGGTCTCCACATTATTTCAGAAAGAATAAATATGTTGCAAAATCTACATCCTTTAATGTTGAGCTTGAATTGGTCCTTGTTTTCACTGTATCCGATGTTTAGTTGTAAAGTTGGGCTTTAATATTTGCATTATTCATCCACTTCTTGATCTCTAAGAACATGGGTATTTTTATTTATCAATTATTTTTCCATATCAAATCTGAAGGATAAAGATGTATTTTACTGTCTTAGGACTACAATAACGATATTTTCCTTTTAATAATGGGGGTGTACTTATCCTACCTCTGTTCTGGATCTCAAAGTTATTTTAACATTCACAAGCTTTGTATTTTGTTCACCACAAGTTGATGAAAATTGTTCTTCTGCAAACATCTTTCAAAGTACTCTTGATTAAAACCTGATCTTTATGCTAAAGACTTGTTATCTCTTTTCATCAAATTATTTACTCTTGCAGAAAATTTACTATGAATATTTTACAAAACATGGTTACCTTATACGTGTATGCAAAGGAAAACTATACTATGAAACTGTACAATTCTGTATTATTGTATCACTCTGATCACCTTGTATTTACATTATTCACACTTAGGATCACTTGTTGTATATTTATGTATTTGCATTATGGTATTTTCCTTGATGACTGGAAATATGTCTCACTCGATAATAAAAAATTTACTATGGGAGTATAGTTTGAAGTAAATATTCACATACAATTTTTGTACCTATTACTTTATTGCTCCTCCTTAGAGAGATCTGCTTCACTGTTTCGATTCTTGTTGTTATGAATTGAGTTGTAGTTGTATTCCTCAAGCTCATGATTTCCTTTTGGAATCTCTACTACGGAAACATCAACTCAAAACGTATCTTCTTGATTTTATCTCCATTCATTTGCAATTTGAACCTTAGGAGATAGTGGCAAGACTTTGTGAGAAGTGCTTGTGCACATTATTAGTAATGATAGAATTCTCTTTTAAATTATAGAGTTGTTCATCTTGAAAATATGGCTCATGATAGAAAATTCAACCTCTTCATACATGGATTTTACATCCTATAACCTGATTATTGATCTTTGTCACTGAAACTTGTAGTTCCATTTGAAATAGCTACAGTTCTTTTGAAATTCTCCTCCTCTAAAATTGTATTGATTACTTAGCTTGATTTTCACTAATTTCATGAGTTGAATCCTTTATTTTGATAATGTTATTCAAGACATGAGATTTTTTTAGCTTTGATCTTGGCAGTAGATGGAGATATTCATAATAACTATTGCAGTATTTAAACTTTTTGATGAGAACTATACCTCAATATTAATTGAAAACTTGTCCTGAGTCCTGGTACTGCTATGAAAATATTTGCTTAACTCTTTCAGATCTGAAAATAATATCATCATTTCTTGTACTTGATTCTTTCCATTTTTCAGGTCTTTGAATGAGATTTTGCTTCCTCAATGCAACTTGATCAATTTGTAATGATAATGTACTTGAATGCTATGATCCTAGCCCATTCATATATATTTCTATCTTCATGAATGGAAGTAAATTTTACTTGTATTATCTTCTGCAACACTACTTTGTTCATTGCTTTCAATTTTGAACCCTTTAATCTTGTTTTGTGCACGAAATGCAATCTATATATGATGATATAGAATTTGAGACATGAATTATGTTCTTTTTTGCTACAACCTATGTTATTACACTTGAAAAAAATAGTTAGAAAATTAACAGGCCTTGGCATCTCTTATATTCCATATTAACTTTATTTTCTTACCTTTTTCCTGTCATGATTACTGTGAATTCTATAAGCTTCTCCTAGATAATAATTTTATTTTCTGTATCAGTTACTTGATGTATCGTATGCATGTTGATCTCAAGAAATCCATCTGCCTGAAGCTAGATACCACATGAATATAGATTAAACCCTAAGCTCTTTACTAATGTATTTTCCTTTTCACTTTTCAGGTATGTTGATGGACTGAAGGATGCAGAAGATGAATAGGGAGCTAGAACTAAAGCAATGAAGACTAGGAGAAAACCCAAGGTGATGATGGATTTCTTCTATACTCATTTTATTTTAACTTTATGCATATGTATATTTTATTCAATAATCATAAGTTACATCCCTCGACATGTGTAGGAAACATTAAAATTTCCTAATGAATAAATGATATTATTTATGTAATTGAGTTGTGTACTTCGTTTTAATTTCATCTCTTATGATATGTAATGATTGTATAATAAATTGAAAAACTCAATAACATACTTAATAACACTAAATAATAGGAAATAATCAAATTGAAAGTACCTCTAACTTAATAGTGAACATTTGCAAACTATAATCAACAAATATATTTCCTACTATGGAGTTTAACATCAATGAAATGTATTGGTCCTTCAAGGCTTCTGTGTTTCCTTTTTGAAGATGAACATGGAATGGAAGACTATGTGAGGTGTTACATTCTGTAATAGCACACATAGCTACAGATTGCATGTTGTTAATCAATAACTGTAACTAAAAACATAATTAAAAATGAAATCCTTCCCCTTAGTTAGGTGCATATCATCAATGCTTTCCATATGAAATGAAATTTTGAGTTGCCCATTTTTGCATAAGTGCAAAAAATATCAACATTTTTAGCGATCATGCGAGGAAATATTCCTGCTAACTTAAATTCCAGTGCCTTGCTCTAGTCCATTGGGCATGGAGTCAAAAGCAAATAACCAAAATCTTCCTTTTCTAAAAAACCAACCTTTCTGAAAAACAAACTAAAGTTGGGAAAGGATTTGGTAAACTAGATCATGTGATTGACTACACTTATTGAATTAAAAAACATTGCAATTTTTATTAACCGCACTTATTAAAAGGGAAATCATAATCTACCCCATTATAACTAGCACCAAACTGAAGCTAAACAAAACCTGAAATAGGTAGCAAAAAATAACTTCCTTTTCTAAAAAATTGAGGCCATAAACCCAACTTGTAAAATAAGTAACATGAAGAAGCTAGATAATAGACATGTACCTTTATTTTATTCACAAGATCATTGTAATAGATAAGGGACACTTCTATCTCATCTTCCACCTACTTTGCATTGATTTGGGGCCAGATCCTTAGAACATGGAACACTTTTTGATGCTCCAAAACATGCACAAACTCTTATACTTCTATAATTGGCTAAGAAAAAGCTAAATACCAAATAGGAAAAGGCCTCCTAGCAGTGAATAAGATGATTTTTCTGATATGTATTATTTCACCACCCCCCCATTCATCTTTAGGTTCATTATGAGGTTGATCTATTTTTTTTTTGCTTCTATAAGCTCCTGATTTGAACTTGTTTCAACATCAACAAGTTGTACCAAAATTGTCATGATTGATTTTTCAACAATATTTTCGAACTCTTCTCCATTATTCAGATCCATCATGTAATAAAAAAACTCAAGTTCATCACATTCTTCTTCATAGGCACTATCCAGAACCATCCTACAATCTAAAAACTCAAGATCATCTAGTTCTTCTTTATAGGAAGCTATGTGAAATTGTTGTTCATTATCATCTTTTAGGACATTCTGAAATATGTTGTTCTAACATATTCTCCTCCAAAAATGATTTTTTTAAGAGGGAAAAGAAAGGATCTGCATTAAATGGAACTTTATTCTCTTTTCTAAGTGCAGAGGAAAACTCAGCAACAAGAGGTTTTAAATAATGGAAGAGGAATGATGAAACTACGACATCAATGAGTTCTATAGGTTGTTCTTCACCAATTCCATCTTCCAAATCTATCTATAAATCAACCTATTCAAGCTGTAAATCTTCAGCATCTTTGTTTGGGTGTCATCCTCTCTTGATAAAACTGTAAGTTGTGTGAGTATGGTGCCTTCGTGTACACTACACTAAGAATACGAAGATTATTGATCATATTTCAATTGATTTTGATCTTCAGCAAAAAAAACATGTACCTTTTACTTAGGTTCTTTCTCTAACTCTGGAATATGATCAAATTGAAACCTAGAAACTCGTTGTTGAATGTTCTATTAAAACTCTAGCCTATTGTTTTCCTTAGTTAGCTACCTCTCCTAGATAATTTTTTGATTTCATTCATCATGAATAGAACTTACGAATGAAGGAGGAGGAGTGCACTATATCTTAGCTTCAACTGGTAATTTTTGAACTAGATACTGGGGTAGAAGGTCTGTATTTGGAAATATAGTAGAACACAAGCTTGGAAATGGATAATTTCTTTCATTACATGATTATGGAGTTGAAAGAGAAGAATTTGCATCATCCTGCTAATTTGAAAACTGATGAATGGAATGCATTGGTTGGGAAGGAGGGTCTATGTCTATTATCATTGGATTCTTATAGCGAAGGTAAGTGGGAACATCCCATTGATAGGGTTCCTGAACCTTATGCCTATCATTCCCCATTACATGCAAAGATAAAGAAAAATCATTCATTTGATTAATAGTTTCATGGATTAACTCAAGATTTTGTTGTGGACTAAACCAAATAGGTATTGGACCTCCCTATTGAAAGGGTTTCCTTAAACCAGGTTGTTTATCGTGCACTCTTTGCATCAACTACACTTTTAGTACTTCCATGATGTTCTCTATTTCATGATTTTTTCCTTCAACCTCTTCATCTTGTGAAAATTATGTATAACTTTCTGCATAACCTTTTTTTTAGCAACATAACCATTATCCTAACGGTGATCTTATTGATGTTCATGGTTTTGGTTATGGGGATATTCATTTCGATAGGGGTCATAATGCTAATATGAATGGGAATATGGATGATGAGATTGTGGATATGTTGGATACAAATCTTGGATATAAGCATTCCACTGAGGAATTTATGTCACAATTGCATGACCTCATAAAGCATGTGAAAATGAAACACATGTTTGTTGGTCATGAAAATAAGTTGAAAATTAACAAAAAATTAGATTTGATTTTCTTCAAAAATACCTGAAAAACTACAACTAAAAATTTGATGATGTTGAAAAGTGTTGTACCAATTTGAAATGGGACTAGGGGAGTCACCAAATGAATTTTGCTCTAAATATTAAATTATTTGAATTCATCAATAGTATTTATTGTCCCACCAGGCATGCCAAAAACTTGTATGCATAGTGGATGATCTACTTGAATGATGAAACACCTCTGAAAAGTAAGACTTTAATCTCTATAATGTCCCACTGGGTGTGCCAAAAACTGTTATCTCTCATAAGTGAACCCTAGTTAAGGGATAACAACAAGCTTCTAAGCTCACTTGTCTCCCTCACTTCTATAGATAGAATCAAAACACATATGGTCTGTGGGTATACATATTTTTAGGTAATTCTCTGATATCATGGATGGTTCCTTATTGATGTATCCTAAACTAATGTTTTTGGGGTTTTGTGACATTTTTAAGGGTAAGAAAGATTGACGTAACTAAAATTGTAATTGGTTGATACACCAAATTGACTAAGGGATTCGACTTAGTACATGCACAATAAAATTCATAACAAATTGCAAATGCACTAAGCAATAGGTTTTCAGCTTGATCTTAAGGAAAACACTTGTGTGTTGAGGGAATGAATCACAGAAACATAGCAGCTAACATGGACACTATTCTTAGTGCATTAGTTAATAAGTTAATACATTAGTTTGGATTAGCAGTTATAGGTGGTTACCTCTCCTAACCACATTCTCTTATGTATTAATACTCTCCTCCTGCATTGAATAAAACATTCAGTCTTTGCCTTCATTGGTTTCAAAGTAACATTATTTCCTTGGTTTACGTGCAAATTTGGAGGAAGCAGTATGTGGAGATTGTAATCCCCTGGCGAGTGAGTGAGAGTGGTGATTGACGCTTGCAAGAGAAAGTGGTCTCTGTGTAGGAGAATTTGCTGAGCGTGGAGTATTTGTTTTTAGCTTTTGCTAGACAAATTTGAGTGATCCCATCTTAGCGTGGAGTTTGGCATAAGATTTTAATCTTATTTCTTATAAACAGTGGGAATCTTTCCATTAGCGTGGAACATTCTATCTCATTGCTGGTGTGGAACATCTCTTGCTGGCATGGAAATCAAAAGGTGTGTGAAATATTAAAGAAAGACAAAATATGGCTGTAGTAAAAAGAAAGACATTCAGAGCCTGAGAGGTGAAGGCCTGTTGTTTACTGCCCATATAAACCTGTGTAAAAGATGCATTCTCCTGCTTGCTGGTTAGGTGTTTGAGACCTATTTTTTCTAAATGACCTGTTGACTGCCCTTTCATTGGAGCCACTATTTTTTGTCTGGACGTGGCCATTATTCAAGCTAACACTAGTAAAGCCTAAAAATTACAAAACCGTGTGCACGTGTATGTCTCAAATTTCCGATGCAGAAAGCACCGCGAGTAATGCACCAAATGTTTAGGCATTGAGTGACAACAAAGACACCTCTAGACTATTCTTTTCTTTGGTCAACGATCTCCGCAACACTGGGAATACTCTCTTTGACGAGATTGTGCACCGAGGACTATTGGATTATTTTTGGTTCAACATTTGATGTCAAGCACGATGGATTTGTGTAGAACTTTAATGTGGCTATGATGCAGATGATGAACGCGAAGTAGAACACCCATAAAAGTGTCCATGTCTCATTGCACAAGCCTATAAAGCCCATGTTTTGGAAAGGTTCCTTCAGTAAGCATTGTAGCCATTTTTGAAAAATAAATAAATAAAATACAATTTTGAGTTTTTGAAAAATTTTGCACCTCGCATTCTGTTGTCGGATGCCCAGTTGCTCAAAGGGCCAAATTTCACCCCATGGAAAACCAATATGCGGACGATTCTTCTATTTGAAGATCTTTGGGGGATCATTTATGGCAAAGACGCCTCTCCCAAAGATCTTGATCTCTTAGCTAAACATGAAAAGGCCGATGCAAAAGCATTAATGCTTATCACTCTGAGCCTTTTTGATGAGGTTCAACCTTACATTCAGGAAGTAACCAGTTCCTCTCAGGCATGGAGCGAGTTGTGTACCATCTATGAAGCCAAGAATCTGATGACGAAGTTACATCTTTAGATAAAGCTTCACATGATGAGTATGCATGATGGCAAATTAGTAGAAGCCTTCTTGTGGCTTGTGGCCGAGTTACGCGTAGAATTTTCTGCTCTTGGTGAACCAATGGATGACAAGTTTCTAGTCCCGCCCACCTTGCAAGTTATTCCTTTCTGGTTTCGAACACTGATCATCACGTTGACCATCACTCAATAGGAGGTGAGTTTTGGCACACTGGTGAATTATCTCCAGCAGGAAGAAGCCATTCATAATGTTCAAGAAGCCTTCAAAGACAAGGTTCTCATCATGAGGAAAAAGCATAAGCCTCAGATAGGGTAGTCAGCCCCCCATAATCAAAAGCAACATCCACAACAACAACCTTCTCAGCGGCCACCATAGTAGATCGATGGTGCTACATTTCCTCCATGGATACACACACGACTGTGAACTATTATTACAATGGTCACAAGTATGGAAAATTTGGCGAAGAGAGCACTTATGGAAAAGGATATTCCAAGAAATCTCGATGGCATGCTCGTAATCAAAGGTAGAAGGGTCACCATAGTGGCCACCTCTGATGAAGAGGTTCTAGACATAACTCATCTGGACATTGTCCTAATCTCGCAGACTTCACAACTATCAGAAAGTGTTTGACTGATTGATTTGGGTGCCAGCAAACACATGAATGGCAATAAGAATTTGTTCCATACCCAAAGTGACCGGCCCACTGGAGATCAAATCACCATAGCAGATAATCAGGAGTATATTGCGGCAGGGATTGGTGATGTCATCATTCCTCTTGGGACATGAAGATGTACACTCACGAAGGTTCTATATGTTCCAGTTTTGACCTCAAATCTCTTGTCTATGAATCAACTTCTTAATCATCAAATGCACGTTGAATTATTTGTTGAGAAAGGGGTCAATTCCTACAAAATTTCCCAGGGAGACTCAGTTATTGCACGAGCATTTTTGAAGGGCCGTGTATTTGCTCTACATGTGGTCACTTCATCTAACATTGCTCTCTCTGATTCAATGGCGGAGTCCACTACCCTATGGCACTTTTGATATGGTCATCTTTCTTCTGGGTCTCTGCATCATCTCAGTTCCAAGGAAATGTTAAGAGGGCTTCCTCCACTCTCCCATTTCTTTTCTATTTGCTCAAGATGTCTTATGGGCAAACAACACAGAGGTCTGTTCAAATAGAGCTCTTATCATTCAAGCCAGAGCATCTTCAGGTTGTACACACCGATCTTTGATGACCCCTGTCAGCTAGCTTCCATTGTTTTGAGTACTTCTAGCTTATCATTGATGATTAGTCACGGAAAATGTGCATATATTTTCTCTGGAAGAAGAGTGAGGCCTTTGCCAATTTGCAAATCTTTTACCAGCACGCAACCAGGCAGTCTAGGAAGCCTCTCCTTCTCCTCCACTCTGATCGAGGGGGGGAATTTGTATCAAAGAAGTTTTTAGCATTCCTGAAGTAGCATGGCATTCAACAACATCTGATTGCACCCTACACTCCCCAACAGAATGGGATTTTTGAGTGACACAACAAGACTGTCATGGAGATGGCTCATTATATGCTCTCCACCACCAAGTTGGAGGATCAATTTTGGGTGGAAGTAGTCCAGACAGTAGTGTATCTACTCAACTGGGCACCCATGAAGATCTTGCAGAACAAGACACCGGAAGAGGTATGGATTGGTCATAAACCTTTTATTCATCATTTGAGAGTTTTTGGTTGCACTGCATATATGGATGTTCCAGATGAGAAAAGGAAGAAGATCGATCCAAAGACACTGCCATGTCTTTTCTTGGGGTATAGTACTTCCTCAAAGGCATATTGTCTCATGGATCCTGAGATGAAGAAGATCTATGAGAGTCGAGATGTGGTGTGTGACGAGTCATCCTTTGACTCCCTACCACACAATGGAGATCTAGTACCAACCTCATCACATAGATTGCTCACACATCCAGATGATTCTTCTCAGAGAGAAGAAGAGTTGAGTGTAGACTTGTTAGTTGATCTAGGCACACTAGAAAACACATCTTCACATCAGCAACAACAACACCAACGTACGAAATGTGTCCAGAATACTATTAGGGATGCACACATGAACTCACTTCCTGATACTTCTATAGGAGTCAGAACATGAAGTCAAGCCAGACATGAGGTAAATTTTTCACTCATGAGTTCAGTTGTTGATAGCACTGAACCTAACACTCTTCGTGAGGCATTAAACCAACCATAGTGGAAACAAGATATGGATACTGAATATGATTCCCTACTTCAGAATCGAACATGGGAACTTTTCGATCTACCTCCAGGTAAGAAATCCTTTGGCTATAAATGGATTTTCAAAACAAAATATAAGGAAGATGGTTCAATCGACAAACACAAAGCATGACTTGTTGTAAAGGGTTATGCTCAGCAAGAAGGAATTAACTACTATGAGACCTTTGCACCCATTGCAAAGATCAAAACCATCAGAGTTGTCTATGCACTGGTAGAACTAAATGGATGGAAACTTCAGCAGATGGATGTCAAGAGTGCTTTTCTAAACGGTGATCTCAAAGAAGAAGTATACTTGGCCCAACCTGAAGGGTTTGTAGATGAGCATAAACCACACAAGGTATGTTGTCTGATAAAGTCACTTTATGGACTCAAACAAGGACCTAGGTCATGGTATATAAAAATTTATGATCACCTATTACAACATAGATTCACTCGTAGCCCCTCAGATGTAAATTTGTATATCAAGAAGGTAGGAATAGAGATTGTCATTCTAGTTTTGTACGTAGATGATCTTATGATCATAGGAAGTTCTGACAATCTTGTGGATGATGTAAAGAATGATATGAAGAAATCCTTCGACATGACCGATTTGGGGCTACTTCACTACTATCTTGGCTTAGAGATATGGTAGAAGAAGAATCATATCTTTGTCTCCCAGATGAAATATGCCAAGACACTCCTGGAAAAGTATGGAATGTCAGATTGTCAACTAATGTCCACACCTATGGAAAAAGGTTTGCAATTATCTAGATTCCAAGATTCACCACAGGTAGATGGAACTCATTACATGCAACTTGTGGGGAATCTCATTTACTTGACTTATACTAGGCCAGATCTTTTCCTTGCAGTGAGCTATCTCACCAGATTTATGCAGGAGTTGAAGAAATGTCATTGGATAGTAGAAAAGCATGTGTTGAGATATGTCTGAGGTACAATTGACTTTGGTCTGGAGTATCAGAAGAATACTCTTTTCTTCTTATAGGGATATACAGACTCGGACTATGCAGGATCTGTTGATGATAGGAAATCCACTTTAGGGTATGTTTTTCATCTTAGATCTGGACCTATCTTGTGCATTAGCAAGAAGCGAACTATTGTTTCTCTCTCATCCACTGAGGCTGAATACCGTGCCACATGAGGAGCTGTGTGCAAATGATTTGGCTATGTCTCATTCTTGTAGATATAGGGATTCTTGAAGATAAACCTCCCATCATTCACTTCAAAAATCAAGGTCTGTTGAAGCTTGTGAAGAATCTTGTTTTTCATGAACGAACAGAGCATATTGAGGTTGAATGTCACTACATTCGTGAACAAGTCTTGAACCACCAAATTCAGCTCCAGTACTGCCCTACTGATTTTTAGGTTGCAGATATTCTCACTAAGCCTCTCGGCAAGGTCAAGTTTGATTTGTTTAGGGGGTACATATGTAGAAACAATGTATTAAGGGGGCGAATGTTAGCGCATTAGTTAATAAGTTAATACATTAGTTTGGATTAGTAGTTACAGGAAATTACCTCTCCTAGCTGTTATCCAAAATTCACCCCTCAAGGTAATTTTGATAACATGCATCAAATTCTTCAGTCCCGAGCAAGTAGATTGATTCAAGGCCCAA
The DNA here is from genome assembly GCA_019776745.2 of Taxus chinensis. Classification (NCBI taxonomy): domain Eukaryota; kingdom Viridiplantae; phylum Streptophyta; class Pinopsida; order Cupressales; family Taxaceae; genus Taxus; species Taxus chinensis. Next base: position 152,334,190 of record CM034148.1, read on the forward strand.
AATTGTGTTTTTTGGACTCCCTCGGCTTCTCTCTAACTCTCCCATCCAAGAAGAAATCCCAACGAGTTAGAAAAAATGAAAAAATGCAAAAAATAAGGTTGCAGGGCTGTTTTAAAGCATTTCAGGTCTGAAGGGTTCGGGTCGTACCAGTGCGGGTCGTACTGAGGTTCGTCGTACCAAGTTTGGGGCCGAAATACAAAGAAAATCAACTAAGTCAGACATTTGTCCCAGGCGGTCCGCGGGACAGTTGGGATGTCGGGACGCGAGGGATGCGAAAATCCAAAACGGCTAAAAGCAGGGAAAATAGTCAATTTTTTGTTTCGCGTGGTTTGGGACAGCTGGGACAAAAGTACGCGAGGGACGTGAATCGACCGATTTTCTGAAAGATGGTCCATTTCGGGCAGTTCGGGGAATTTTTTCCGGGACAGCCGGGACAAAGGTACGCGCGGGATGCGAGGGATGCAAAAATGTGAAAAGGATGCAAAAGAGAGACAAGGAATCCCGAGTCAGCCAATGCAGGAGAATTTGTCCGGGACAGCTGGGATAAAGGTACGCTTGGGACGCGAGGGATGCAAAAATCTGAAACGGCTGAAGGCAAAGAAGAAAAGTCAACATTTGACCTGTGAAACTTCAAATGGCTGAAGGCAATGAGGGTAGATATATTTATAAAAGAAACATATTCGGCTCCAGTCAGTTAATACTCATTCCCGTCAAATGACAGAAAACGCCTGCCAAACCCAAAATAGCTGCCCGCACTCAGAAGGCCATAACTTTTGCATTTCTCAACGAAATCACACAAAATTGGTACCGTTGGAATCGTGGCTTCGAGACCAATGCAAAAAAATCAAGAAATTAAGGATTTGATAAGATATTGATTGATATTTTTAAGAAAACGTGGCTGGGTTCATAACAGTGTTTTATTTGGTGGTTGGGAGTGCAATTAAGAGGCATGGTCATCATTCTTTCTCTGCTACAGCACCTTAGACAATATGGGGAGCCTTTTGAAAGTAATATATAATCATTTTACTCCATTTAATGCCTCTTACAGGTGGTTGAAGGACAGATTTCAGGATTTCCATTTTCCCTTCTCTTTCTCTTCTCATTTCTTCTATAAATTGGAGTGTTGGGCTCATTGTAAAGGAGGTAGCTTTTTGTAGCAGAGGTCTACCAAAATTGCTTTGTGAAGCTGATGTGTTACAGGCCCTTGTTGTGGACTCCTTGCATGGTGATCTAGGCCCTTATCTTGTAATAGATTGAACTGTGCATATCATGAAGTAATAAAATATAAGTTTGTGGATATATCTTCCCCTGCTATGTTTTCTTGCATTCTTCTTGCCCCTTCAACCTTGATTACAAGAATATTGTGTCTATTATTATGTTCATGCAGGGATCCATTATCATTGTGTATGTTTGAAATATTGTTGTGAATGTGTTTTGCTAGATTATGGAGAATTGTCATCACCTCTTCTAGTGTGCACTTTGCTTCTGTATTTCACGCATTTGAATACTACTCTCACACCCTCCTTTTCTGGTGTATCACCACTTTAGTGTAGGCTTTCATTTCATGCATTCTCTCTCCCTAGTCTCTTGGAAATTTAGATTAGAATAGTTAGTTTCCCCTGCATTAGGGTAGATTGTGGCAGGTAGTTTAGGAGCAAAAACCAACTTTCTTTGGAGGTCTATCTCAAGTAGCAAGTCCCAAAACTTGGAGATAGTACCCATGTTATCCAATCACACCGTGAGTTTAAATATATGTGCTTGTATAAACCATAGAAGGGTGCTATGATTTGGTGATAACACTAACCACATTCTCTCATGTATTAATACTCTCCTCACACATTAAATAAAACATTCAGTCTTTTCCTTCAACTATAACTGTATAGAAAACACCAAATTTGTATTTTGGTAAGATAATTAAAACAAGGAATTAACATTCACAAGAACTAAAAAAGATACACATCACTGGAAATAATTGGAAAGGCAATAACTATTTTTCATTCAAGGGAAAACCTTACAAAAATTTGCTTCAACAATCCTACATGTTAGGAAATAAGGGATAAAATATGTGGAATAAACCCTCACAAAATTTTAACAGTAGAAATTAATATGTAGAAAATATTACAGATCTCAAATAAAAGTATAGAATAAAATAACACAACACAAAGAGACAGTATTTAACATGGTTCACCCAATCTGGGCTACATCCACCAAGAATCACTTGCTCATATTTTATTACAAATCACCACTCTCTCAATACAATACCCAGATCTATTTGGAGATATGCTCAACAAACTCTATAGAATTCACTCCCAAATTCAAAACACATCTGCAATGTTACATTATCCTTACCATATGCATAAAACCATATAAATAGACAACTGCTTAAGCAATTTTACAAAAACGTGGGTATCAAAACCATGGGCCAAAACCATCCCATAAACATATGGGGAAAAAATACCACCCATATGAGAAAAGAACATTTCTTGGTATATAAGCCACATTTTAAGGCCAAAAAAAAAATTCTTGGGGGCTACGTCCCTGAACCCCTACTACCAGGAACTACTAGCCCCAGACGCTGGCTCGGGGCCTGGCTCAGCCATGAACCCCCACAAGACAACTTTGCAAAGCCTAAAATACTCTTAGTGTACAATCTTCAACACTTTCTCACATAAAAACAGGCTCCACAACCTAACAATATCCCACTTGGAGACTATTTTTCCTCTAAGTAACTTTCTCAGCCCTTCACTAGTTTCCATGAATACCAACCAAATCTTAACATAGCTTCAGTATTTCCCTTGTGACCACCTTTTTCATCATGTCTGTAGGATTCTGACTTGTATGAATCTTCTCCAGCTTTGAATTCTCTTCCTCTAAATATTTCCTGATGAAATAGTACCTTAATGCTATATGCTTCTCCCATTGTGGAAAGAAAAGTTCCTAGCTAGGTGTATAGAAATATGACTATCACTATGCAACTTTCCTTCCTCCTACTTATGCACCAACTCCTCAAGCAATTTTTGTAACCAATTCATTTCTTCACTTTCCTATGTGGCAGTAACATACTTAGCCTCCATGGTTGACAAAGCCACCATCTTTTGTAGTTGTGAAATCCAGCTTACTACTGTCCCACCTACAGTGTAAACATAACCTATCATTTTCCTCTTGTTGTGTACATCTCCAACCATATTTGAATCTACATAACCACACAATGTAGTGTCTGATCCACTATAGCACAAAACTTTCCCCATTATCCTATTATCTCTTGAAAGTGCACCCTGTAGAGAGATGGCTGCAACTTTTCTAAGCTTGCAAAATTTGATCTCTCTCTTTCGTAGATATAATAGAAACACCTCCAGTTTGTGGGTATACCTATTTTGAGGTGAGTCTCCGGTATCGAGGTCAGTTTCTTGTTAAAGTATCCTAAATTTATTATGGATTTTAAGAGTAAAATATGAATGTAAAGTAATTAAAACTAAGGTGATACACCAAATTTGTATGAGGGATTTCACTGAGTATATGCACAATTGATATGTGAAGGATTTTGGGTGCACAAACAAATAGGTCTTCTATAGAAAATTAAGGGAAAAACACTTGGAGGTATTGAGGGAGATTATCACAAAAATAGTGTTAAGCTAAACATGCACATTAATATCATGCATAAATTACTACATTTTGTAACAGCGTAAGACGATTAATCAGGGAATTTGCAGTCACAAGACTAATAGAAATGTACACAAGACTACAAATAAATGGTAAGGAAGAAACTCTTCACACTCATAAGGTGAAACTGGAAAAAATTGCTTTAGTACTCCTATATCCAAGAGGTCCTCTAGAAGTTCCCCTTGTGCTTTGCAAAGGCACACAATATATTAAAAATAAAATTCACCCTCTTCCTAAAAATAGCCTAAGTCTTGTACTCGCCCATGCAATATATTCTTATCCTTTATTTAATAATAGATAAAGGAATAAAAATAGAGCATGCAATTACAAATAGGCATTAATAGCCTTGATTATAGTTGGTCAACTTAACTTGACTGATCTATTTTTAAGAAAGAGAAAGATGAATAATTTACTAAAATTAAGATTGCTTGCCAAACAAGTCTCTCTCCATGAACACGTATCTCTATCTTCTTGTCTATTCTGTCTTGTTGTGAAGGCATGCAAAAATACTCATGTCTATTGAGGTCAAATAAATTACATTAATTCCAATACTTTTCAAAATAATTCATGCAAATATCTATCCTGATTAGCACCACCTTTTTTTGTCATGTTGACACTTGTTCTGTCTTCTAGTGATCAAATGCAAAACACTCCTCGGCAAGAAAATAAACACTTTTCATCTCCAATACTTTAGCAAAATTATTCACCTCTTAGTGGGGACCACCTTTGATTCGTATAATTGTCTTCAACTGAGTTTGACCACTCTTGTCGATTTAGCAAATATACATGCCATAATACTTTAGTCTCTACCACCTTTGATAAATACATACATTTATATATGTGTCGGCATTTTTATTTGAAAGAATATAGTTTAAAATACTACCTTTTCGGTGATCAATGCATAATATAATCGCGTCGATTTTTACATTATTTGGAGCATATACTATAGTTTAGAATTTGGAAATCATTGCAATGATTATTTGAAAGACGTGTGGATTGGCCCCTTCTGCATGATGAGTCAACCCTTGGCTATTTGTCGGTGGCATTTTAACTTAACACAAACTAGGGTTTCTTGTCCACTCGCCACGTGTATGCATTTTTATTCTTTGGTTGGGTTCGGTCTTTTATCGACACCGTCAATCTCTATCCTTAATGGACCTACACCATTGATATTTGGCTCCTTTGGTGAACTTTCATGCCTTTTGTTACTTTTAAGTCCTTTGTGGACTTTCGAGCTTGTTTGAAACTTTAAGCTTCTGTGGGATCTTGGGACAAATTAGAATTTTAACCACATTTGCAAAAGGTATAATTTTTTTAAGAAATCCTGTTGTTCCACCAATGTTCCATGGAATCAATATTTGACCCTTTTCCCCCGCATCTTTGAATTTCTCCTCGTGTGCTCGGGCTTGCAGAAATTTTGGAACTTTTACCCTTTTGCAAAATCTTTCAAACTTTAAAAATACCCCCAAGCTCCTCTTTTGATGTGGTGGTGCCACGTGTACTCTGCGGACTTTCAGGCTTGTGGAGGAATTTTTACAATTTGAAAATTTGGCAAATTGGATAAGCTGGTCAACAATTGACATTTTAATTAGACTACTTTGCATTGATTTTGATGATCCATTTGTGAGTGTTGATCTCTATACTTGTTGATTTTTTATCATTGATATTCAAAGCATGATTTAGGGTTTATGACTTGTGATAAATGCATTTAATGGCTTGAATAATGGTTTCCTTCGAAAGTTGCCATCGATCCTCATTTTTTTATCTTCATCCTTGATGAAGCTTGATCGTTGATGTACTAACCGTGGTTGAGTCCTGTTAACTCATCTCTCAAGTTTGCATGGTAAAGTAAGGCTCAACCCTAATGACCATTTCATTTATTTTTTTTACTATACAGGAGAAGCCCTAGAAAAATTTCTATTCGAAGCCATTGTTTTGAGGTCCTCGAGTTGTGCCACTATTGTTTTTAAAACTTGGCTCTGTTCATTTGATTCTTTGTGTCACTTCATTGGATGGCCTTCATGAAAGCGAGCGCTTAGAGCTTGTTTCCTATATTATTTCTCTAGTCACTGCCACTGCTAGTGTTTTCCTTTGATCTCTATGTAAACTTTTGAGCTTTGTGATGATTCGTGAGAGGAATTATTGATCTCTCTGCCATTTTATTCTATTAAGTTCATCTTTTAGCAAATTGATTCTCTCGGCTAAGTTGCATCTCTGTTTTCTTTGATTGCTTTTTTTCAAGTTCAGCTCTACTTCCTGACCTCTGTATATTTGGATTTGCATCACTTCTTGATGAGGTTGGTAATCTTTTCGATCCTTGAGTTTTTACTCGTATTTTTGTTCAGAATCACTTCGGCTTCAAAATTGATACCCGTCTTCTTTTGTATTTCTTCGTGTTATCTCTTGGATGACTCTTGTCGTTTTCTAGTTGAATTCATTTTGGGTTTGGATGATATCCCAAGGGTTTTCTCCACTTTGATTTTACCAATAATTTTTTTACTTCTTTCTTTGACTTGGTATCTATTAATGGGTCTGTGATTAAGAAACATGATCTGTACATTTCTTTCTTATACTGCAATTCGAAGGTGATTAACCTAAAAATAAAGGTAACCTCTAAAATGCTTGAATACTTTTCAATTTGGATGTGTGTGTCATTTGACTTAGAAGCTTTTTTGTCTGAGCCTATTGTTTTGAATAAAAAATGGATATTCCTATTTGCTCAAACATGTCATATCTGATTGTTTACTATTATGGGTATTAGGAATCCTTCATTCCTTTTAATTTTACAATCTTTTCTTGAGGCTAATAATATTTTCTGAAAAGTTGGAATCCACTTCATACAGTCTTAGTTTTGCATTTTCTCATTTCATTCAAGCATTAATATTCACCTGGTTTGTTAGTTTCTAGAAAACATTCTGAACTTTGTAAGATGATTCCTTTCAATGGTTTTACTAATCACTTTCTTTTCACTGATTTGGTTCATTGTGGCTTGAGGAAGACATTCCTTTTACTGTAACTTCTCTATTGTGCATCAAATTGGAACACTCCTCCTCATATATTCTTTAAGTATGGGTTACTTCGGCCTTGATTGTTCCGAGTCTATCAGATATTTTGCATTTTAAGATTGTCTATGAGATTTTGCTTTTCTTTGTTTCCAATATCATGTGAGCTCATATCTGTAACTAGTAAGTTTATGGCTCACTAAATAAAACTCTATTTTGAGCTCAAGATGTGGAAAATGACTTGGTATTTTAATACTCTAAAAAGGTGTGCCCATGGCCTTAAATATGATGGTCGTCTTTTATTTATATCACCGAGTAAATATCCTGGCCTTTTGAAGAGAATTTGTAACTTGTTTAAAATTGTGTCAATTACTTCCTTGAACACATTCCTTGAAGATTTGGAAGTTTGTATCTAGAACCTTCCTTTGACTATTATGCTTTTGCTTTTTTAGAAAAATGGCTTCACTCTACTTGTCTGTCATACTCAACTGATATTGTATCATTTCTGTATTCTTTCTAAATGACTTTTATTTTTGTCACTGTAAATCTTGCATTCAATTTGATCTCTAAAGCTATTACTTGGAGTATTCTGTGTATTTAGCACTTGATTAATTTAAAGATTATACTTATAGAATGTTGTAATTGTAAGATTCATCTTGTAACTTCATCTCTCTTCAGCTATTTAGGCTTATAATAAATGCTCCAAAATCCTTTAGTTTGATGACTGAAAGTATAGTTCCCTTTCTTTTCTGCATAATCACTGTGCTTGATCTTTATTACAACTTTCTATGTATGTTGGAAAATTTGAAATGATCACTTTTCATGGCGAAGCCCTGGCAATTTTTTTTCTAGAAATCTCTCTTCCATCCATTTCCAGCTATAGTAGTTGTACTTTCTGATCCCGAATATAGAACATAAAACTTCGTGTTGAAGCTGATTTGGTAAATAAAACTAAGACATCGTAACTGTTTATCTTGATCATGGCATGCTTTACTACTTTTTTGTATCACTTACTTGATTTAAATAATTCTATTAAAGAAAGTTAGTAGTTGAAAGCAACATGATGAAAAGTTGTAAATGTCCATTTTACATGGCGAAGCCCTGTCAAATTTTCCCAAAATCTTCTATATTCTGTTTCAGTTATAAACCTTTCTTCCCAGCCAAACATCATCTTTAAAATGCTGATTCTTCTTCGTCCTAACAATCTGAAACATGTGCTTCAATTTCCAACATCTTTTCTGTACTGTAACTTCTTCCACTTTAGAATAGTTACTGAAACTTTGAGTTACATTCTTCCCTTTTATGCATGCACTTATGAATTCTTTATTTTTCATTGGCTGCAACTTGTACCTACACACTTAAGAAAATCGTTGGAAAATACTTAGGCTTTTTGGCCTCTCTTATGTCCATGATTTCTTCTTTTCTTTTCTCTTCTTTCATTCTATCTAAGTGAATAAAGCATGTATGCAGTTTGATATTCAAGTAAATTACATCTCTTGTTATTAGAGATTCATATGCACGAATTAGGACAGTCTAGGAATATGAATGGATCCTTGAGCTCCTAACCGATAGTTATCCTTTTCTTCTTTTTAGGTATAGTGGCTTCTATAATGGAGATGAAGAAGAAGCTAGAAATGGAGATGTTTTCATTCAAAGAAAGAAACCCCAAAGAAATTATGGGTTCACTCATACTCCTTTTCTTTCTCTTTTGTGCATGCGTATCTTTTATTTCAGTAGTTATACTTTACTTTTTGGTTACATCTCACGGCTTGTGTGGGAAACATTTGACCTTCCTTGTGAATAAAACATTGAATTTTGAAACTAAGTTGTGTATTCCCTTCTTCATTCTAGCATCTCTGTATGGATTGTATAATGAAGTAAACAACTCAGTAACATGATGGAATTTCTTAATCATGAAGGAAAGAAACATTGATGAGAACTTGTAACATTCAGTAATGAACACTGATTTTCTTATATCTTTATTTTTGTTTGCTGCTTCAAAACACAACACTTCACATACTCTGTAATTTTTCGTCTTCATTACGACAACATAGTTTTCCTTTGGGGATCTGTGTTCTTTTGTTGAAGATGGCATGAAATTGCAGACTATGTGATCTGTTATGTTTTGTGACAGCACACAGAACTGCATATTTCATTTAATCTTGTAATTAATTCAGTAGTCACAATGATATCCAACTCCCTTAGTTTAGGTATAATTCACCCATGAATTTCATCGTAATGACGAAGTTTCAAGTTTCCCATTTTTGCACAAGTGTAAAAATTGTCAACATTTCTGGTGATCCTGTGGGGAAATATTTCTGCTAGCTTATAGATAAGTACCTTTCTCTTGTCCATTGGACATGGAATCTAAACATATAACAAAAATTTACCTTTTCTGAAAGCTCCAACCCTTCCAAAGAAAATTAAAATAGGGAAAGGATCTGGTAAACCAAATCATGTGCATGAATGCACTTATTGAATTTAAAAATGATGCAATGTGCATAAACTACATTTATTGAAGGTAAATCCTACTCAAACAATCACTGTAAGATATTCAATAACAGTTTTTGAGTAACATACCTGTTGTAAATATCTTCCCCCTGGGTAGATATAGGCAAGCAGAAGAAAATGGAAATCAAAGAAGCTCAAACCCCCGACATTTATTGCATTACCAACCGGAGGGGTGCACGACACAGAGTGTCGACATGAAGAAATTTGTGCCTTGGCACAGGTAAGGGGTGCACGTTACAGAGTGTCGACACGAAGAAATTTGCCCCTTGGCACAGGTAAGGGGCGCACGACACAAAGTGTTGACACGAAGAAATTCGTGCCTTAGCGCAGGTAAGGGGCGCACAACACAAAGTGTCGACATGAAGAAATTCACGCCTTGGCATAGGTAAGGGGCATATGACACAGAGTGTTGACACAAAGAAATTCTTGCCTTCGTGCAGGTAAGGGGCGCACGACATACAGTGTCGACACGAAGAAATTTGTGCCTTAGCGTAGGTAAGGGGTGCACGACACAGAGTGTTGACATGAAGAAATGCCTTGGTGCAGGTAAGGGGCACATGACACAGAGTTTCGATACGAATAAATTCATGCCTTGGCGCAGGTAAGGGGCACACGACACAGAGTGTCGACATGAAGAAATTTACACCTTGGCGTAGGTAAGGGGCACACGACACAGAGTGTTGACACAAAGAAATTCATGCCTTGGTGCAAGTAAGGGGCGCACGACACAGAGTGTCGACACAAAGAAATTCATGCCTTGGCGCAGGTAAGTGGCGCATGCAACAGATTGTCGACATGAAGAAAATCACGACTTGGCACAGGTAAGGGACACACGACATAGAGTTTCGACACAAAGAAATTCACGCCTTAGCGCAGGTAAGGGGTGCACGACACATATTGTTGACACGAAGACATTCGTGCCGTGGTGCAGGTAAGGGGTGCATGACACAGAGTGTCGACACGAAGAAATTTGTGCCTTGGCGCAGGTAAGGGGTGCACGACACAGAGTGTCGACACGAAGAAATTCACGCCTTGGCACAGGTAAGGGGCGCACGACATAGAGTGTTGACACGAAGAAATTTTCACCTTGGCGCAGGTAAGGGGCGCACAACACAAAGTGTTGACACGAAGAAATTCGTGCCTTAGCGCAGGTAAGGGGCGCACAACACAAAGTGTCGACATGAAGAAATTCACGCCTTGGCATAGGTAAGGGGCATATGACACAGAGTGTTGACATGAAGAAATTTGCACCTTGGCACAGGTAAGGGGCACATGACACAGAGTGTCAACACAAAGAAATTCTCACCTTGGCGCAGGTAAGGGTCGCGTGACACAGATTATTGACATGAAGAAATTTGTGCCTTGGCGCAGGTAAGGGGTGCACGACACAGAGTGTCGACAAAAATAAATTCATGCCTTGGCACAGGTAAGGGGCACATGACATAGAGTGTCAACATGAAGAAATTCTCACCTTGGCACAGGTAAGGGGTGCACGACATAGAGTGTCGACATGAAGAAATTCACACCTTGGCACAGGTAAGGGGCACAAGACACAGAGTGTTGACACAAATAAATTCGTGCCTTGGCGCAGGTAAGGGGCACATAACACAGAGTTTCGACACGAAGAAATTTGTGCCTTTCCGCAGGTATGGGGTGCATGACACAGAGTGTCGACATGAAGAAATTCGCGCCTTGCGCATGTAAGGGTCGCATGACACATAGTGTCGACACAAATATGGATGCGCCTATGGCGCACTTAAGAGGATGTCAACACAAATATGGATGCGCTATGGTGCACATAATAGTATGTTGACATGAGGATAGTTGCGCCAAGACACATCTTTGGGAGGCGCAACATTTTGAGCGCTGACAGGAAGTAGACCCTGACCCAGTTATTCAGATGGCCATAACTTTTTACAGGGAGCTCAGATTAACACAAGGTTGGAATTTTCGGAAAGCTTACGAGGTCCTCTATCTAACTACAACTTGATATATTTAATTAGGTGGGAACAAGTTCTTAAAAATCCAAAATATAGTTCATCACTTTTTGGGTTTGCTAGGGTCCTCCCCTACCACCATAATGAGATGAATTAAATGCAACCTGGGGTGGTTGGGGTAGATTTGGATTTCCTCTCTCTTCCCTCTCTCATGCTTCCTATAAATTGTAAGGAGGGGCTTCTTTCTATAGGTTGAACATTCTTGGTTTGCCCCTCCCTTCTTCTCTTTAGTGGGTGAATTTGTGGAGTTCAAACCTCCCATCTAAAATTGTAATGCAACTTTACCTCTTGGCATTTTGTAGTGTGCTGTATCAATCTTTTGAGAAAATAATGCATGTCTGTGGATGATTCTCAACCCTCTATGTGTTCATTTGTATCCTCCTGATCTTTTGCTATAAATCTGGTTATCTGTGCATGATCTTGCATTACATTTTAATGGTTTTTGTTTATTGGCAATACAGGTGTTCTTCATTCCTCGGTGCATCACATTTGTTAGTTTAGGTTTATCTTTATGCATCTTCTTACCCTGTCTCCTTGGCAAGTTAGATTAGGTTTTTTGAGTAAACCCTCTTCATTTTTATGTGTGCATCTGAATAGAGGAATAGGAACTGGCCTTCATCTGGAGAGCATTTCTTATTTCGCAAGGTCCCACACTTGGGAAAAGCTCCATGTTATGCAATCGCATTGAGAGTCTCAACCCATCAAGTTACAGATCTTCAGGGGTGCTGTGATTCACCATCAATAGTTTTGGCACGTCTGGTGGGACCAAGAGGTCATTCCAAAAGATTTGAAGGAATTTTCAAGAAATTTAGACTTAAAAATTGTAGGGTTTACAATTTCAGATTTTTCACCTTCTAGGCTGAACTCCGAAATCAATTTTCAAAGGCTTAACTTGCTCAAAACAAGTCAAAATTCCACTAGTTAATAGATCGGGGGATAATCTTCAAAAGGGTATTCTTATATTTTTGAGATTTTGACTTTCAAAATTTCATGGTTTTTAGTATTTCGGGTTTTCCTAGGTATTGAGCATGTCCCAAGTTCTGACACGGTGTATTTCAGGTTTTCCCAGTTGCCTTGCATCACCTAAGTTTTGCCTATACCTTTCGGGGATTAGTAACTGCACAACCATACCCGATATCTGAATTGAAGAACTGTATCTTTCGGGTCCTTCAAAGTTTTAAATTATTTTTTAATATTGTCAGGTTTGGTGTGTAACTTGATAGAATCTAGCCTTTTGAGGCTCACTTTCTAACACATCTGGTGACTCCAAAGGGATATAATTTAGTGGTAAGTAGCACAGGTTGCCTAGGTACATGAGAAGAATTCAAACCAGGTCTGATACTCGAGAAGAGGGGCTATTTGTTCACTTGCAGCTATCACCAGGTAGAGGAAGGAGAGGAAGAAGACCACAAAGGTCACCATCTCCACCTAACCGGACTTTGTCTACACCTCCACCTGGTAGACCTTTTCTCGCATCAACCAGAGTTCTTAGGCCAACCATAATGGCACATCTACCATCGAACCCTTTTGTCAACTTCACTGGCAGCAGCCCACTTGCCCTCAATGCACAAAATCTAGTTCCAATTGCAGCATTGAAGAACATTCCATTTTTCACTAGAGAAAATCATACCACTCCTGGTGATCATGTCAAAGACATTGCTAACATTTGTGCAATCCATGAGATAAATGAAATGAATGTTGCTGTCAAATTATTGGCATCTTCATTCAAAGGGAAGGCATTGCAATGGTTTAGGAGCCTTGGAGCTGGTTCTATCCAAAATTGGAATCAGTTATGCGTAGTCCTCCATGAGTAGTTTGGAGAAAAGGGAGATAATTTTTTTCTACTAGAACAATTGATGACTATCAAGAGAGCTCCCCATGAGTAGATGACTGACTTCAACTTCAGATTTCAAAGGTCTTGGGATAGGATTCTAGTGGCTGTCAGGCCAACAGCTGAAAGTGATTTTCTATATTATCTTAAGGCTTTGAATTCTAATATTTCTATGTTAATTAAATCTATGGGAGAAACAACCTTACCTGCTACTTATAACATTGCCATTAGGCCTGAAAACTGTCTTATTCAAACTGGTAAGCTTGCTCCTATGCCTCCCATGCCCTTGTATCCAAACATAGAAAATCCAAGCACTAGTGAAGCACCCACTTTAGCTCCTATTCCCACTCCTAGAAATCAAAGTTCAAATGAGACTTCCACTTCATCATCTAGTGCTTCAAATGAAATCCAAGAGGTCATGAAACAATTGCAAAATTTGGGAAATGAGCTGGTTACACTCAAGAGGTAGCAGGCCCAAAGCTTTAGACCTTCTTATCAGCCTCAAGCTCAACCTAATAGGCCACCATACTAGCCCAATAGGCCACCCAATCCAGCTGCAAATCAAAGCCAAGTAAGGCCTCCCGCTAATAGACCATTTCATCCCTATAACCCCAATGTTGCATCTTATTATAAAGCATTAGTGCCAGTGCAAAACAACATGGCTCAAGAGTATGATTGGTATTTCCCATGCAATGAACCTCACAACCAATCTACGTGCTTCAATGGTGCTTTGAACCAAGCCTTGATGGTGACAACTGCTGGCATAGAGGGTGAAGTGAGTCAAGAAACAAATCAGCAACAAGGGACATCTCAGCAAAACACAGCTTCAAATGATACCACACTTGTGAATTAGCAAGCTGAGGATTTTTGTGGCATTAATCAAACAATTTCTCAGAGTGTAGCAGCTAACACAAGATCAAAGAAGAGGAATATTGGTGAAGGGAAGTCATTGGCTCCAAGTGATCTACATATTCCATTACTCCACAAGGCGTTGGTAAGCAAAATACAGCTCTAAACACACAAGGACAGCCCAAATCACCTTCTAAGCCAACTCAAATGCCAGTTGTTTCTGCCCATGCACAAGAAAAGGAATGTGCAGGCTAAAGGACAACAAAGAGATGCTTCATCCCCTTTTAACATCATCGATCAAATGAAGAAGACACATGTAAACATTTCAATGTGGGAATATTTATCCATCCCAGGACAAAGAGATCTTCTACAAGCTGCCATGAAGAATTGGTCAATTTAAAAACCAGTAGGTCCATATGCAAGAGAAGGTCCTTACAAATGCCGCTCAACCTAAAGGGAATCATGGAGGACAACAAGGTAAAGTTTTGAAGCCCCCTCCATTTTATGTTTCATTAATCACTGGGGATAAACTAGTACACAATTGCATGATTGATTCTGGGGCAAGTAGTTTTGTCATGCCTAAGAAAATCGTTGATCAGCTGGGTCTCCAATATGAAGTCATATCAAAGGGGGTAGTGCAATTGGATGGGACAGTAGTAGCAATGGTGGGAGTGATTAAAAGTTTGAATCTTACCCTACATGCATGCCCCAATGTTACCATTTTGCAAGATGTGTCAGTGATAGATTTGCCACCACTCTTTGCCCTACGCTTATCAGGGGATTTCATAGCTAGAATTGGAGGCTACTTATCTGCTGAATGGTCACACATGTTGTTCAGAACAAGATATGGTACTAAGGTCACGATCAGATCCGAACCAATTGCAAACTTTCATATTGAGCTTCATACTCCAAGCCCAATCAATGCCAACTGTTCAGCATTTGATCAAGAAGATTATCTAGGCAAAGATGAAGCTGACACCAAAGTTGGAAGCATCCCAGATTTGACTCTTGATGAATGGGCAAGCAAGGTACATGCTTTTGATCCCTACCAAGAAGAAGAAGAATCTGAGCTAGGAGTCTATTGCATACATGAAGGAAACCAACCTATTCCTAGCATCACCAAGCCAGACCATAAGGATGACAATGAGGTATGGTGATTATTTTTCGATGGATCAAGGAGTAGGTAAGGTGCAGGAGGAGGAGCTATGCTTGTTTCACCTCAAGGAATCAAATATTATTCATCTTTCCATTTCCAGTTTTCATGTTCAAACAACACAGCTGAATATGAGGCATTGATTCATGGACTTCATTGGGCCAGGAAAAAGGGCATAAGGAACTTGCAGGTGTTCGGGGATAGCAAGCTGATCGTCAATCAAGTCAAGGGACAACATGCTACAAAGAATGACCTGCTAAAGAACTACAAGAATAGGGTATGGGACCTCGTTGATGATTTCGAAGCTTTCAATATTGTGTCCATACCTAGGAAGAAAAATGAAGCAGCGGATAGGCTCGCAGCAGTTTGAGCAACGTTTGATGTGGTTAACAACATCAGAAGGGGAAAAACACAACCAAATATGCATGTGATTGTGAGGCCAGTAGTTCCAGATAGTAACACAAGCTGGCAGGTGTTTGAGAATGATCAACAGATAGTCAATTTTTTACAAGAAGAGGCTGAATTCTTAGCTAGGAATCAAGACAAATTAGAGAAGTAGTATGGGGATCAAGTAGTGCAGTTGCAGAAAAACAAGCTTCCTAAGGGTTTAGTAACATTGGAGTCTATCTTCAACCCTAACAACCAGTTCCGTAAGGAAAAGGCTAACATGTAGGTCAAGAGAGAAGATTCAAAGCCAATTCTGGTTGGGGAAGGCAAAACACTTCAAATCGGTAAAGTGGCCACTAAGCAGGAGAAATCAAATTTCATACAGCTTTGCCAAGAATTTCCAGATGTCTTCGCTTAGAGCTATGAAGACTTGAGAGGATTCAATCCAAAGTTGGCACAACATACCATAGAATTGGATCCAGATGCTAAGCTCATCAGGCAGAAGCAGAGACCGGTCACTTCTCACATTGAGCCTCTAATGAAGAAAGAGCTAAATAAGCTGATAGAGGCAAGCATTATATTCCCGATCAAGCACTCAAGCTGGGTTGTAAACTCGGTTCTGGTCAGGAAGATGAGTGGAGAAATAAGGTTGTGTGTAGACTTCCGAGACCTCAACAGGGAATCTCTCAAAGACCATTACCCACTTCCTTCAATGGAACAAATATTGCAAGTGGTATCCGGTTTGAAGAGATTATCTCTCGTAGATGGCTACTCAGGGTATAATCAGGTAATGGTGAAAGAAGATGACCAGTTCAAGACGGATTTCACTACCAAATGGGGCACCTATGCCTACAAGAAGATGCCATTTGGGCTATCAAATGCTGGAGCCACTTTCCAAAGGGCAATGGATATGGCATTCAAGGGATTGATCAATAAAATAGTTCTGATATATCTTGACGACATCATTGTATTCTCCAAAAATGCAGCGGATCACCTCTTTCATCTGTGAGGCAGGTATTTCAAAGGTGTAGAAGATTTGGGGTATCTTTGAATCCCAAAAAATGCATATTCTTGGCTCACGAAGGAAAACTTCTAGGCCATATTGTTTCAAGGGAAGGGATTGATGATTGACCCAGAAAGATTTGAAGCAATTCGAGTGTTGCCACTGCTAAGTCACAAGAAGGCTCTTCAAAGCTTCTTAGGAAGGATCAATTTTGTTCCACAGATTTGTGCCAAATTTTTCCATCTCTCGTGAAGCCAATAACACTGATGTTGAAGAAGATCATGGTATTTAAGTGGACATATGCAGGCAAGGCAAGTTTTGAGGTAATAAAAGAGGCTATATCTCAAGCTCCGACTCTTGTCAATGCAGACTTCTCTAAGGACTTCATGTTATATGCCTTTAGTGGTAGAGACACAAATTCTGCAATCTTGGTACAGCAAAAAAAAGAAGGATCAGATACAACAAGTTGCTTTCTTTAGTTAAGGCTTAGAAGAATACGAAAATAAGTACTCTTTCATTGAAAAGCATGTCCTTTCCAGTGATCAAGAGGTTAAAATAAATTCAAGAACCTAGTCTCCAACAACAAGATCCAATTGTTGGTCTCTCATGCGGGATTCAAGGAATTCTTTCTAAACAAGGATCTGAATGAGAAATGTGCGGGATGGATAACCCGTGTTATGGAATATGACATCGAGATCAAGGTCACAAAATTAGTACGGGGAAAAGGACTATGTGAACAACTAGCTTTGAGTTAGTAAGTTGAAGTTGGTGATAAAAAAGAGACTGTCTCGGTACTACAGGATGGTCAAGAGACAAGAAAGATGATGACATGCTCACTCCTTGTTAGACTCAGAAATATGATACACTTCCTACAAGCAGGCCTATGCCCTCCCGAAATGAGCAAAGTAAGAGGAGATACTTCATATTACAAGCCATTCCATATGTGCTTGTTGATGGTGTTTTGTTTAAAAAAGACATCAATGGAGTTCTATTGAGGTGCATTGGGACAGGTCAAATTGAGAGGGTGTTACGAGATTTTAACGATGGATATTTCTGGAAGACATTTCACCCCACAAGTAACAACTCTCAAGATAATGAAGGTAGGGTAATCATTGGCCGATAGTGTTCAGTGACTGTTATACATGGATAAGAAAGTGCAAGAAATGTGCACTTTTCACAGGCAAAGAAAGACTTGCAGCGCTTCCATTACACCCAATTTTGGTTGACCAACCATTTATGCAATGGGGATTGGACTTCATTGGGGTCATAAATCCAAACTCAAGCCAAGGCCACAAGTGGATTCTCACGGCAACAGACTATTTCACCAAGTGGACCGAAGCAGTAGCGCTCAAAGAAGCAAATGAGTCTAACATACTAGACTTTTATGAAGGGATAGTGACCAGGTTTGGTGTGCCGGCCACTATCATATCAGACAATGCATTGGCATTCATAGGTTCCAAGATTACAGAATGGGCTGTCAAGAATGGAATCTATTTGAGCACCTCTTCAAATTATTACCCACAGGGTAATGGACAGGCAGAGTCCACAAACAAGAATTTGCTAAGAATCATCAGAAGGACTCTGGATGAAAACCAAAGGACATGGCATACCAAGATAAAATTAGCATTATGGGTTGATAGGATAACGCCAAAGAGATCTACAGGTAATTCTCCCTACAAGTTGGTCTATGAGAAAGAGGCGGTATTGCCTATATCATTAGAATTGCTAGCTTTGGAGCTCATGAAGCAATTGGAGTTATCTGAGTTCGAACCAATGGAGGCTAGGTATGTAGAGTTGATGGAATTGGAAGAAATAAGAGAACATGCAGTTCAGGCGATTGAGAAGGATCAGGCCTTAGTAAAAAGATGGTTTGATAAGAAAGCAAGAGCAAAGACCTTCCAGGAAGGGGACCTAGTTCTAAAATGGGATGCAGATCGGGAAAAACCAGGAAGGCATTCCAAGTTTGATGCCATTTGGAGTGGCCCCTACATGGTCACGGGATGTAAAAGTAGTAATGCCTT
Source organism: Taxus chinensis (assembly GCA_019776745.2). Taxonomy (NCBI): domain Eukaryota; kingdom Viridiplantae; phylum Streptophyta; class Pinopsida; order Cupressales; family Taxaceae; genus Taxus; species Taxus chinensis. The sequence continues at coordinate 152,352,604 of CM034148.1, forward strand.
CCAATTGTCTACATTGGATGGAGAAGAACTCCCGATTCCGGTTAACGGAATCTATCTTAAACATTGCTACTAAAAGGAAAGGTTTACCCTTGTAAATATTAGCCTAGATTTAAAATTCCTCTAAGTGCGTATGCACACTGTCTTGTTGTAGTTAGGTTTCAATTTCCCTAAGTGCTTCGGTACAGGTTTTTTTGCTCTCAGGTTGATTTTCTAAAAGTTCAACGTGCTCTCAGAAAAGAAGTTACGGTATCAGGTTCAAGATCAAATATCAGGTTGGTTTCAGGTTATTTCTTATGAATCTGTGCCCAATAGATTTCTAAAAGGCTACTGATCTTCTACCTAGCAGGCAGGTAATCCCGTTGAGTCGCCAAAATTGTTGTAAATATCTTCCCCACCTGGTAGATATAGGCAAGTAGAAGAAAATGGAAATCAAAGAAGCTCAAACCCCCGACATTTATTGCATTGCCAACCTGAGGGGCGCATGACATAGAGTGTCGACATCAAGAAATTCACGCCTTGGCATAGGTAAGGGGCACACGACATAGAGTGTCGACACGAAGAAATTCACGCCTTGGCGCAGGTAAGGGGTGCATGACACAGAGTGTCGACACGAAGAAATTCGCACCTCGGCGTAAGTAAGGGGCGCACGACACAGAGTGTCGACACGAAGAAATTCGTGCCTTGGCGCAGGTAAGGGGCACACGACATAGAGTGTTGACACGAAGAAATTCGCGCCTTGGCGCAGGTAAAGGGCGCACGACAGAGTGTCGACATGAAGAAATTCACGCCTTGGCGCAGGTAAGGGGCGCACGACACAGAGTGTCGACATGAAAAAATTTGTGCCTTGGCGCATGTAAGGGGCGCATGACATAGAGTGTCGACACGAAGAAATTCATGCCTTGGCACAGGTAAGGGGCACACGACATAGAGTGTCGACACGAAGAAATTCGAGCCTTAGCGCAGGTAAGGGGTGCACGACACAGAGTGTCGACACAAATATGGATGCACCTATGGCACACTTAAGAGGATGTCGACAGAAATATGGATGCGCCATGGTGCACATAATAGTATGTTGACATGAGGATAGTTGTGCCAAGGCGCATCTTTGGGAGGCACAACATTTTGAGCGCTGACAGGAAGCAGACCCTGACCCAGATATTCAGATGGTCATAAATTTTCACAAGGAGCTCGAATTAACGCAAGGTTGGAATTTTCAGAAATCTTACAAGGTCCTCTGTCCAACTATGACTGGATATCTTTAATTGGCTGAGAACAAATTCTTAAAAATGCAAAATACAGTTCGCCACTTTTTGGGTTTGCTAGGGTCCTCACCTACCACCATAATGAGATGAATTAAATACAACCTAGGGTGGTTGGGGGAGATTTGGAATTCCTCTCTCTTTTCTCTCTCATTCTTCCTATAAATTGTAAGGAGGGGCTTCTTTCTAAAGGTTGGACATTCTTGTTTTTCCCCCTCCCTTCTTCTCTTTAGCAAGTGAATTTGTGGAGCTCAAACCTCCCATCTAAAACTGTAATGCAACTTTGCCTCTTGGCATTTTGTCAGTGTATTGTATCAATCTTTGGAGAAAATAATGCATGTCTATGGATGATTCTCAACCCTCTTTGTGTTTATTTGTCATCCCTCCTCTTGATCTTTCACTACAGATCTGGTTATCTGTGCACGATCTTGCATTGCATTTTAATGGTTTGTGTTTATTGGCAAGACATGTGTTTCTTCATTCCTCGGTGCATCACCTTTGTTAGTTTAGGTTTATTTTTATGCATTTTCTTACCCTGTCTCCTTGGCAAGTTAGATTAGGTTTTTTTGAGTAAACCCTCTGCATTTTTATGTGTGCATCTGAACAGAGGAATAGAAACCTGCCTTCATCTGGAGAGCTTTCCGGATTTCGCAAGGTCCCACACTTGAGAAAAGCTCCATGTTATGCAATCTCACTGAGAGTATCAACCCATCAAGTTTCAGATCTTCAGGGGTGCTGTGATTCGCCATCAATAATACCATTCACAGGAATGGGGAGTTCCTCTCCATCCAGCTTTGAAATCTAAAAAGCATGGTGTTCCTTGCTAGCTGAAATCATATGAGGACCACTCCAACTTGTGTATCAAACTTTGAGTGTCTTCCTAGCTTTGCACGATCAACATCCCACTTTAACACAATATTTCCTTCATTGAAGACTCTAAATTTGGATATTTTTTATCAAAAGTCTTCTGCATTTGTTTCTGATTCTTTTCCATATTCAAATGAGATTTATCTCTTAGCTCTTGTAATTCCATTAACTCCACATAACAAACCTGTAATGGTTCATTCTCATGCAGCTCCATTTGATGCAATAAATCCAATGTAGGTAACTCAACTGAAATAGCCATTCTTGCTTCTTTTTTGTACACAAGTTTGTATGGTGAATTGCCAACTGATATTTTAGGAGTCCATCTGTCAGCCGAAAGTGTTAAATTCAACATCAAATGCCCTGCTCTTTGATTATCCTTAAGTTTTCTTCTGATGATCCTTAACATATTCTTATTAGTACTCTCATCTAAGCCATTACCTTGTGGGTAATAATTAGATGAATAACTTAGATAGATTCCATATTTGACAGCCCAATATGTTATCTTAGCACCAAGAAAAGCTAAATCATTATCTGATATGTTAGTTGCTAGAACACCAAATCTACAAACTATTCCTTCATAAAATGATAGTATTGAAGCTCCATTAGCATCCTTCAAGGCTATTTCTTCAATCCATCGTGTAAAATAATCTATAGTAGTTAAGATCCACTTATTCCCTTGTGATGATGGTGGGTTTATCATGCCAATAAATTCAAGACCCCACTGCATAAAAGGCTGATCAACTAAAATAGGTTGTGAAGGCAATGAAGCTAAAAGTCCTCTTCCAACAAAGAAAGCACATTTCCTACACTTTCTAATCCATTCAAAACATTCCTTGAATATGCTAGGCCAATAGTAACTAGCTTTCATTATTTTTAAGGCTATAGTACATGCTGGGAAGTGACCTCTTGCAAGTCCTTCATGGAATGTTTACAAAATTTTCTAAATTTTATCATAGTCAACACACTACAATAAGATTCCATTTATATCTCTTTTGAACATCACATTATCAATAAAGATATAAGGTATATCTTGTAATCTAAAATACATTAATTTATTCTTTTCCATACCTTCTTGATAGGTTTCATGCTAAAGATAATTAACCAAATCAATCATCCATCTTGATTCTTGAATCTCGTTAGTGAGCTCAGGCTGCTGATTTTCTAGTTGAACCATGATTTCTGATTGCTGATACACAATTTTGGCATGTTGTTTTGAATCATCTGGTTCTATAACTTGTTTTTTTTTCCATATTAGAAATTAGATGTTCACATAAACCTTTCCCTCAAACTGTCTTAGCAACCCAAATATCAACATCATACTCCATGACCTTTGTTATCCAGTTTTCTCTTTTCTCATTCAATTCTTTATTTAGCAAGAATAATTTCACACTTGGATGACAAAAAACTTCATGGATTTTATTGTTCGAAAGCATATACTCGAAATTATTTAGTCCTATGACTACTGAAAGTACATGTTTTTAAATAAATGTGTACCTTGTTTCGTAATCATGGAAAATCTATCCAAAGAAAGCAATAGGCTGCTCAATATTTCATCATTGACTTGAGTTAATATAGTTGAGATTGTTTTAGCTGTTGCAAGAGTATACATTGTAAAATCTTTATTAAAATTTGGATTTACAAGAGTAGGAGCTTGAGAGATAGCTGATTTGATTGATTCAAATCCTTCTCTCCCTTCACTGGTCCAAGAGAAAGTTTTCTCTTTCTTTAGGATAGATGTGAGTGGTTTAACCGATGTTGCAAAATCTAGAACAAATCATCTAACAAAGTTAATTTTTCCAAGAAAACTATGTAATGCCATCTTATGATGAGGCAATGATAGTTGTGATATGGCTTCAATCCTGAAAGAATCAATTGCTAAACCCTACTTAGAAACAATATGACCAAGTAGCTTGCCTTGATGTATTGAAAAAATAGATTCAGTAGATTCAAAGATATTCCAAATTACCTACACAAATGAAAAGTTTGCCTTAAACGCATTAGATGTTCTTCAAAATATTTTGAAAATATGGTAACATCATGTAAATAAACATGGATGCATTTATTTAACAAGCTGTGACAATCCATGTCTATTGCACGTTGAAACGTTGCACCGTCTTTTGAAAGACCAAAAGGCATCATTTTGTAACCATAAGTACCCCACGTGGTGGTAAAAGTTGTTTTATATCTATCCTCTTCCCATACTAAAATCTGATTATATCCATTGTAACCATCTAGAAGAGATATTCTATCTGAACCTGAGACTGTTCTTAGAATCTGATCAGTGTTTAGGAGTGGGTAATGATCTTTTAATGAATTCTTATTGAGATCTCTGAAATCTACACATAGTCGGATTTCACCATTCTTCTTCTTAACAGGAACAACATTGGCTACCCAAATTGAATGCTTAACTGGAAAGGTATTACCCAATTCAGTCAGTTAGATAATTCTTTCCTCATCAGAGGATCTATTTTGGGATTTACAGGCCTCTGTTTATGTCTAATAGGTTTAGAATTTGGTTACAACTCAATTATATGTTCTGCTAAACTGGAATAAAATCCTTTCAGGTCTTGGTATTTCCAAGAAAAAACATCTTTAAACTCCTTGCAAAGATTAATAGATGACTGATTTTTCAATTAAGGACCATTCCTTTCCAAGAAATAGCTTTTTCCCTTCATCAACTGAGATCTCTTTGTAATTATCAATGTGGGTTGACATTTTAGTCTTGACCTATCTTAACTGATTGATAGTGCTGAAGATGTCTTTCAATGTGACTAGACCTCGAGGCAGTTTATTTGTCTTCAACTGAATGATCTGGTAACTATATAAATTTTGTAATTTTTCCTGATTAACTGCAGAAAACTCAGCTTCTTGCTGTAAAAACCTATAGATTTGATCATCACTTTCAAAAACTTTCCAATTTGAATCATTATCAGGTATTGAGGGCCTAAAAATCAACTTTATATGAGGCTTGATTTTTCTATTTTCAATCTATTCCAGCACTTCAAAACTAGCCCCAACTGCTGCAAGTATATTTGCATGCTTGTTTTTAGCTCTAGGAATAGACTGAATGTTAATAGTGCCGAAATATTCCATTAAGTATGAATCTCCATGTCTGTAGAACTTCATTAATGGATTCTTACAAACATTGAAATTCTTTACTTGATCGATAACCAACTCAGAATCACCAAAATTGTGTAGCATGTTGATTCCTCTTTTTCTGGCCAAAAGTAGGCCATGAATTAATGCTTCATATTTAGCTACATTGCAAGTACATGAAGATTGGAGACTCAAAGATGAAAAATACCTTTCTCTCGTTAGGAAAGTGAGCACTAGACCTACTCCCTGTCCCTTCTTGTTCTTACATCCATCAAAATGAAGCTTCTAAATCCCTTCTACTGAATCTTCTGTTTTGGATAGTAAGGGAAGTGGTGTATTTTCTTCATGCATACAATACACACCAAACATGTGTTCTTCAACTTCCTTAAAAGGATCATGAGCATGTTCTTCCAGTGTCTTTTCATCCATAAACATGTCAGAAACACCATCTAATGCTGAAACATGAGCTACCTCATCAAAATCAGACTGATCTAGGGCTGAATAATTAGCCATTGCATTTGAAGAGTGAGGCTCAATGTTAAATCTGGCCTATGGCTATGAATTGATAGTAACTTTGGTACCATAACAAGTAGTGAAAAATAAGGACAAATATGAAGAGAGATAACCTCTTATTTTTGCTGTAAAGTCTCTATATAAGTATAAGGAAAAGATGGAGGCATATCTATAACAGTTACATCTTGCAGAATATAAACATTTGGGCAAGCATGTAATGTCACTTCTAAATTTTTTATTATGCCAACTATATTAGTTACAGTCCCATCAAGTTGTAAGACACTCCTTTTTGTAGGCTCATACTGCAAACCCAACTTTTCTACAACTACTTTTGGCATAATTGTGCTACTTGCGCCAATGTCCACCATGCAATTATAAACTAGATGTTCTTCAAAAATCAATGAAAATTAAAATGGTGGTGGTTTCTTGATGTCATGAGCATTCAAAACCTTCTGAACCATCCACTTAACTTCTTTAATGTGGTCTTGTTCAAATGTTCTAAGGACCATGTCTTCCTTATGAACTCACTTTTCTACTATATTTGAATAAATCTACAGCTTAGCTAGTTCATGAGAAAGTAAATCTTGCTATCCAAGAACACTTAAAGTGTCCCACATTGATATGTTAACATTATGATTTTTCATAACATCAACAATGTTAAAAGAAGTAACTATTTTAGAGATAGATTCAACTATCTTAGAGTTGGCCATAGTGAAAAATGATTCTGCATCAGCTACCTTAGATATTTGACGTATAAACAATCTTCTTGGATCAGGATGTAGCTATTTTTGATGGCCTTTATCAATTGGAGCACTTGCTATTTTTTTAGGGACAACATAGTTGTTGGTTGAATTTGGAACTGTAGATGTTGTTTTATCAATGACATTACGTAGGATATGCCTATTTTGTTGTTTTTGACTTTCAACAACTTTCTCATGAGCCCTAGTAGTGACTCCAATGAAATCCTCATTAAAAATGAATAAATTCTGTTCAGGTGCCTTCTAAACATGAGTCTCTTGCTTCCCACCATCTATTTGAGGCATGAACAATGTTCTGGATTGAGGTTATGCAACGAGATTTAGATTCAGAAAAGTATTTGGGCAAGTTACAGTAGAATGAGGTTGATTGCAAGGTTGACACCACTCTTCTGTAGCCATATTAACTGGGACTAAAGTGTTACATGAACTAAGAGCCTTTGGTTCAAACTGCCTTTACTGGTAAGGATGCCTATAATTTTGATTCTGTTGATAGGGCTTCCTGTTTTTTTAATTCTATTGATTTTGTTGATAAGGAGCCTGATAGGGTCTGCTAGATAATGTAATTTTGTTGTCAATCGAAGTCAATTTATTTCCCATAGTTTGTAAATATTTAAATACATCATCTGATGGAGCTACAACAGTAGGTTCTATGATTGTAATAGGCTGAGGAATAGGTGCTAAATCTACCAAAAAGGGCATTAAAGGCCTTGGTGCCAATTTTATAGCTTAAATAAGACTATTTTCAGCTCGGAATAACGATATATGTAGGCTATTAGGGATTATGTCTCTTCCCCCATTGTTTTTGAATCATAGTTGAGCCCTATATCACTATTTAATGCCCTACGATAATAAAGGAAAGCATATTCATCTTGAGGCTTGACACTTGAGTCTGAATTCTTTCCCAAGTTCTTAAAAAATGGATATTAAAACTAGACATAAACTCATTGGGAGGTATTTTAATAGTAGACAACTATTCAATGAGAGACAAATGATCTGAATTATCCTAGAACTGTTTCAACAAATTTTTCAGCTAAATTATCCCAAGTTCTTATGCTTCCAATTTCTAGGTTTCTGTACCATTGCAACGCCTACCCTTTAAAAGATGTAGCTCAAATTCTTAAATCTATGTCTTCATGAGTGATATTATGGACTACACATATGGTTGTAACATCTTTGATATGTTCAGCAGGTGTAACCTTATTTTCACCCATGAATGATGGCAAAATTTTCATGGCATCATTAGGAATGTCATGGTAAAGTAGGATTACTAATGGAGTACCATTAGGAAAGGTCAAAAATTCCAAAAAGTTGGTTGAAGGCCATTTGAAAAACTAGGATGTTAATAGAGAAATTGATACGTGGTGAAGGAATATTATGTTGTCTTAGGAGGGTTATCAAAACTAGGTCTATTATAAGGTAAAGTATTATCAACTCTTCTCCTTCTAGCAGAATTCAAGGGTAAAGAAAGAAACTTAGGAGAAATTACTCTTACCGATGATCTTATAGCCACTTTAGGCATGGATCATGTTGCAATACTAGTCTGAAATCAGCTCTAACAGAGTCACCAAAAGATTTGGTACCTTCTGAACAAATATTTAAAATAAATTGACTGCAATGAGTTCAGACTCCCGAAAGTGACTTTGTAACTATTAATTAAATATGTTGTAGAACTTCTTTGGTGGAATTTGTAACTTGCTATGCTACCTATAATTTTGATTTTGTTCATAGGGCTTCCTGTTTTGCCAAAAAAAATTAATTCTCTTGATTTTGTGCACCCCATAAAGAGCCTGATAGGGCAGGTTTTCTGCTTAGAAAATTTGTAATCTTTCTTAGATCAATCGAAGTCAATTTGTGGGTATCCCATAGTTTGTAAGGGGAGTCTCCAATACATCAATAGATGGAGCTATCCTAACATTGATTCTGGAGTTTAGTAGAGCTGAGGAATAGGTGACTGTAAATAATTCCAAAAAGGGCTAAGGCCTTGGTGCACCAAATTTGTATAGAGGGCTTAAATAAGACTGATTTTCATGCACAGATAGTGATATCGTGAAGGCTGTTGGGTGCACAAACCATCAATTCTTCTGCAGAAAATTAAGGGCAAAAAACTTGGAGGTATTGAGGGAGATTATCACAACAATAATGTTAAGCGAAACATGCACATTAATATCATGCAGAAATTAATGAATTTTAGCATGATCAGCTAAGATGATTGACATCATGGAATTTCCCATTCATGGAAGACTAATAGAAACATACACAAGACATAAACTAATTGGTAAGGCAGAAATTCTTCACACTGAGAAGACAAAATCTGAATTAAAAAAAATTCTTCAGTACTCCTATATCCAAAAGGTCCTCCAGAATTTCCCGTTGTGCTTTGCAAAGGCACACAATATATAGCAAAAATAAAATTCACCCTCTTCCTAAAAATAGCCTAAGGCTTATACTTGCCCATGCATTCTATTTTTATCCTTTATTTAATAATAAATAAAAGGAATAAAAATAGAGCATGCAATTAAAAATATGCATTAATAGCCTTGATTACAAGTGGTCAACAAAAGTTGACAAAATTCTATTTTTAAGAAAGCCATTTGAAAGAAATAATGTTACTAGAAAATAAGATTACTTGCTGAAGGAAATTCTGAGGGTTCCATCAACATGCAACTCTAGTATCTTCTTACTCAATTCTTTTCCTCTTGTGAATTCAATGTAAAAAATACTCTCTGTGTATTGAGAATAAATTACCGATAATTGTAGTACTTTAGGCATGGAACATGTTGCATGCAAATATCTATCCTGATTGGCACCACCTTTGTTTGTCATGTTGAAACTTGTTCTATCTTCTAGTGATCACATGCAAAACACTCCTCTCCAAGAAAATAAACACTTTTGATCTCCAATACTTTAGCAAAATTATTCACCTCTCAGTGGAGACCACCTCTTATTCGTACAATTGTCTTCAACTCAGTTTGACCACTCTTGTGGATTTAGCAAATATACACACCATAATACTTTAATCTCTGCCACCTTTGATAAATACATACATTTATATATGTGTCAGCCTTTGTATTCGAAAGAATATAGTTTAAAATCTTACCTTTTCGATGATCATTGCACAATATAATTGGGTCAGTTTTTGCATTATTTGGAGCATATACTATAGTTCGGACTTTGGAAATCATTACAATGATTATTTGATAGATATGTGGGTTGGCCCCTTCAGCACAATGAGTCAACCCTTAGCTATTTATCAGTGGCATTTTAACTTAACCCAAACTAGGCTTTCCATTCCACATGCCACGTATATGCATTTTTAAACTCTGGTCGGGTTCGGTCTTTTATCAACACCGTCGATATCTGTCCTTGATGGACCTACACCGTTGATCTTTAGATCCTTTGGTGAAATTTTAGGCCTTTTGTGACTTTTAAGTCCTTTGTGGACTTTCAGGCTTGTTTGAAACTTTAAGCTTCTGTGGGCTCTCGGGATAAATTAGAATTTTAACCACATTTGCAAAACGTATAATTTTTTTAAGAAATCCCGTTGTTCCACCAATGTTCCATGAAATCGATATTTGACCCTTTTTCCCCGCAGCTTTTACTTTCTCCTCATGTGCTCAGGATTGCGGGAAATTTTTGAACTTTTATTCTTTTGCAAAAGGTTTCAAACTTAAAAATTACCCCTGGACTCCACTTTTGATGTGATGGTGCCACGTGTACCATGTGGACTTTTGGGCTTGCAGAGGAAGTCTTACAATTTGAAAATTTGGCAAAGTGGATAACTTGGTCAACAATTGCCATTTTTCTTGGACTACTTTGCATTGATTCTGATGATCCATTTGTGAGTGTTGATCTTTGTACTTGTCAATTTTTTATCGTTGATCTTCAAAGCATGATTTAGGGTTTCTAACTTGTGATAAATGCGTTTGATGGCTTGAACCAAGGTTTGCTTGATATTTTTTTGAATTTTGGAGATCAATCCTCATCCTTTGATCTTGTCCTTGATGAAGCTTAATCATTGATGTACTAACTATGGTTGAGTCCTGTTAACTCATCTCTTGAGTTTGTATGGTAAAGTGAGGCTCAACCCTAATGACCATTTCATTTGATTTTTTACTATGCGGGTGAAGGCCTACAAAAATTTCTGTCTGAAGCCATTGTTTTGAGGTCCTTAAGTTGTGCCACTATTGATTTTAAAACATGGCTTTGTTCCTTTGATTCTTTATGTCACTTCATTGGATGGCCTTCATGAAGGTAAGAGCTTAGAGCTCGTTTCCTATATTATTTCTCTTTTGGCCGCCACTGCTAGTGTTTTCCTTTGAGCTCTATGCAACCTTTTGAGCTCCGTGAGGATTCGTGAGTGGAAGTATTGATCTCTCTGCCATTTTATTCTATGAAGTTTGGCTTTTAGCAGATCGATTCTCTCAGCTAAGTTACATCTGTATTTTGTTTGATTGCTTTTTTTCAAGGTCGGGTTTACTTCTTGATCTCTATAGATTTGGCTATGCATCACTTCTTGATGAGGTCGGTAAGCTTTTCAATCCTTGTGTTTTTACTGGTATTTTGGTTCATCGTCACTTCAGCTTCAAAACTGATATCCGTCTTCTTTTTCATTTCTTCATGTGATCTCTTGGATGACTCTGGTCATTTTCGAGTTGAACTCATTTTGAGTTTGGTCATTTTATTTCGGAGCTCGATGATATCTCAAGGGTTTTCTTCACTTTGATTTAACCAGTAAGATTTTTACTTCTTTCTCTGACTTGGTATCCATTAACGGGTCTATGATTAAGAAACATGATTTGTACTTTTCTTTCTTATACTGCAATTTGAAGGTTATTAACCTTAAAATAAAGGTAACCTCTAAAATTCTTGAATACTTTTAAATTCAGATGTGTGTGTCGTTTGACTTAAAGCTTTTCTGTCTGAGCCTATTGTTCTGAATAATAAATGGATATTCTTATTTTCTCAAAAATGTTAGATCTGAATGTTTACTATTATGGGTATTTGGACTCATTCATTCCTTTTAATTTTGCAATCTATTCTTGAGGATAATAATATTTTCTGAAAAGTTGAAATCCACTTCAAACAATCTTAGCTTTGAATTTTCTCATTTCATTCAACCATTAATATTCACCTAGTCTGTTAGTTTCTGGAAAACATTGTGAACTTTTTAAGTTGATTCCTTTCGACGGTTTCGATAATCACTTTATTTTCACTGATTTGGTTCATCGTGGCTTGATGAAGACATTATTTTTACTATAACTTCTCTATTGTGCCTCAAATTGGTACACTCCTCCTCCACTATTCTTTAAATCTGGGTTACTTCGGTCTTGACTATTCTAATTCTATCAGATATTTTGCATTATAAGATTATCTCTGAGACTTTGCTTTTCTTTGTTGCCAATATCATGTGAGCTCAGATCTGTTTAACTAGCAAGTTTATGGCTCACTGAATAGAACTTTATTTTGAGCTTAAGACCTGGAAAATGACTTGGTCTTTTAATACTCTGAAAAGGTTTTCCCATGGCCTTAAATATGATGGTCATATTTTATTTGTATCATTGAATAAATAGCTCGGCCTTTTCAAGAGAATTTGTAACTTGTTTAAAATTGTTTCGATTACTTCCTTGAACACATTCCTTGAAGATTTGGAAGTTTGTATCTAGAACCTTCCTTTGACTATTATGCTTTTGATTTTCAGAAAAATGGCTTCACTCTACTTGTTTGTCATACTCCACTGATATTGTAGCATTTCTGTATTCATTCTGAATGACTTCTATTTTTGTAACTGTAAATCTTGCATTCAATTTGATCTCTAAATCTATTACTTGTAGTATTTTGTGTAGTTGGCACTTGATTAATTTGAATACTATACTCATAGAATGTTGTAGTTGTAAGATTCATCTTGCAACTTCATCTCTCTTCAGTTTTTTAGGCTTATAATGAATGCTCCAAAATCCTTCAGTTTGATAACTTAAAGTATAGTTCCTTTTCTTTTCTGCATAAGTTCACTGTGTTTGATATTTATTACAAATTTCTATGTATGCTGGAAAATCTGAAATGTTCACTTTTCATGGTGAAGCCTTGGAATTTTTTTTCTAGAAATCTCTCTTCCATCCATTTCAAGCTATAGTAGTTGTACTTTCTGATCTAGAATATAGAACATAACACTTCATGTTGAAGCTGATTTGGTAAATAAAACTAAGACATCGTAACTGTTTATCTTGATCATGGCATGCTTTACTACTTTTCTGTATCACTTACTTGATTTAAATAATTCTTTTAAAGCAAGTTAGTAGTTGAAAGCAACATGATGAAAAGTTGTAAATGTCCATTTTACATGGTCAAGCCCTGTCAAATTTTCCCAAAATCTTCTTTATTCTGTTTCATTTATAAACCTTTCTTTCTAGCCAAACATCATCTTTCATATTCTTATTATTCTTCTTCCTAACAATTTGAAACACGTGCTTCAATTGCCAGCCTCTTTTCTGTACTGTAACTTCTTCCACTTTAGAATAGTTACTGAAACTTTGAGTTACATTCTTCCCTTTTATGCATGCACTTATGACTTGTTTATTTTTCATTGGCTACAACCTGTACCTGCACACTTAAGAAAATAGTTAGAAAATACTTAGGATTTTCGGCCTCTCTTATGTCCATGTTTTCTTCTTTTCTTTTCTCTTCCTTCATTCTATCTAAGTGAATAAATCATGTATGTAGTTTGATATTCAAGTAAATTACATCTCTTGTTATTAGAGATTCATATGCATGTATTAGGATAGTCTAGGAATATGAATTGATCCCTAAGCTCGTAACTGATAGTTATCCTTTTCTTCTTTTCAAGTATAGTGGGTTCTATAATGGAAATGTTTTCAAACAAAGAAAGAAACCCCAAGGCAATGATGGGTTCACTCATACTCCTTTGCTTTCTCTTTCATGCATGTGTACCTTTTATTTGAGTAGCTATACTTTACTTTTCAGTTACATCCCATGGCTTGTGTGGGAAACATTTGACCTTCCTTGTGAATAAAACATTGTATTCTGAAAATGAGTTGTGTATTCCCTTCTGCATTCTAGATTCTCTGTATGGATTGTATAATGAACTAAACAACTCAGTAACATAATTGAATGTCTTAATCATGAAGGAAAGAAACATTGATGAGAACTTGTAACATTTAGTAATGAACCCTAATTTTCTGATATCTGTATTTCTTTTTGCTTCTTCAAAACTCAGCACTTCACCTACTCTATAATTTTCCATCTTCATCAAGACAACACAGTTTTCCTTTGGGGATTTATGTTCTTTCACTAAAGATGGCATGAAATTATAGACTACATGTGATCTGTTATGTTTTGTGATAGCACACAAATATGTAGATTTCATTTAATCTTGTAATTAATTCAGTACTAACAATGATATCTAACTCCCTTAGTGTAGGTATAATTCACCCATGACTTTCATCTTAATGACGAAGTTTCGAGTTACCAATTTTTGCACAAGTGTAAAAATTGTCAACACGTCCCTCTCAAATACCAAAGGATCCATTTTACTTCCTGCCAATGATCTCTACTTGGATCACTCATAAATCTACTCACTGCTCCCACTGCATGGGAAATATTATACCTAGTGTACACCATGGCATACATCAAAATTCCAACCACTGATGAGTAAGGTACCTTGGACATCTGGTTTCTCTCATGCTCTATCTTGGGACACTACTCCTTTGATAACTTGAAATGGCCTACTAAAGGAATCCCAACTGATTTAGCATCTTGCATATTAAACCTCTCCAAGACTTTCTTAATGTACTCTTCCTGAGATAAAGTAAACTTCCATTCCTTCCTATCCCGAGATATCATCATACGAAGGATATGTTTGGCTACCCCCAAGTACTTCATAGTAAAGGATTCACTTAGTTGCTTCTTGAGTATTTTTTTTCTTGCATGTTTTTATCTATAACCAACATGTCATCCACATACAGATAAAGGATAAGATAACTACCATCCTCAAATTATTTTTATACACAGAATGGTCAGAATGAAATGTAATATAACCTTTCTCCATCATGAAGCTATCAAATTTATTATACCATTAACGTGGAGCTTATTTCAATCCATATAAGCTCTTCTTCAGTTTGCACACCATCTCCTCTTTACCTTTGACCTCATAGCCCTCTGGTTACTACTTATATAGTTCCTCCTTCAAATCATCATGGAGAAATGTAGTATTTACATCAAGCTATTCTAAGTGCAAGTCTTCTGCTACAACTATTCCTAGAACAATTCTAATAGAAATCATTTTTACTATAGGAGAAAAGATATCATCAAAATCTATACCTTTTTTTGTACAAACCCCTTCACCACCTTATCTTTTGCTGCAACTATTTTCTTTCCTTCTTATTCCTCTAACTCTGAATAGCCACTTGTTATGTAATACTCTTTTTCCTTTTGGTAGGTTCACCATATCCCATTTCTGGTTCTCCATAAGAGCCTGATGCTCCTCATCCATGGCTTGCTCCCAATTCTTCCTGACATCTACCTGCATTACTTCATCAAAGCTCTCTGGCTCTCTACTATCAATGAGTAATAAATAATAAATAATAAATAATAAATAGAAGGAGAAAAATGTTCAGGTTCTCTTCATACCCTAGAATACCTCCTCAATATAGGAGTTATGAGTTCTTGTTGAGGAGGTTCCTGATCTAATTGATGTATCACTTTCCCATCCCGAAGATCATCTGCTATTGTATATTATTTCTTGGATTCTTCCATGTTTTTCTACAATTGTTTCTTATACATGACTCTCTCATCAAACACCACATCCCTAGATAGAATGATTTTCTTGTCGTTAATACTCCAACATTTATATTCAAATTCATCACAACCATAACCAATGAAAGTACATTTTTTTAATTTAGCTTCTAGATTTGTCCTATCATCCTTTTCTATATGGAAAAATACTTCACATCTGAAGACTCTAGGAAATGAATAATAAAATTTCTTACCATACCAAGCCTCCTTAGGTATGGCTCCATCCAAGGCACTGGAGAGTCCTCTGTTTATCAAGTACATAGTTGTGCTCACCGCTTCTACCCAAAAAGAAAGAGACAGTCTGACATGTAACTGTTACTGTGGAATCACAGCACCCTTGAATGTACTGAGTCTGAAATGGGGCATTCGGTGTGATAACACAACATCAGACCATCTCTCAAGTTGTGGGACTTGAAAAAATTCAAATGGATCTCCAGAGAAAGATGATTCTTTCTTCCTAATCTACCTACCGCAAGCAACTCCATTGTAGGCAGGATCTATTTTGATTCTAATCTAACCATTCCAAGGAGATAAGGAGAGAGAGAGGCTGACAAAGATCCTACACTAAGTGATGATACACCATAAATGGAAGTTCCTGATAACAGATCTGACTGCCTGAAGTGGAGAGAGGTGAGAAGAGGAGACGGTGGACGAGATGCACCATAGAATAAAGATAGATTAACACAAAACACCATTCCAAGACCCATTAAGCATAGTAATAAGAACTTGCAATAAAAATAAAAGTATGCATATTATACCCTGTAATGATGAGAGCTAGGAAGAAAAAATAAAATGATCCAAGGATGGATAGATGCATCACGAAACATGTTTTATTCCTCCAAAATGTTACATGGTACATCATAAGTGGGAAAGAGGCAAGAAAATTCCATTACATAGCCATGAAAGGAGGCTTAGACTCTGCATTCAACCCTAATAGAGAAAGAGAGAGGGGGCAGAAGAGAAACAATGACCAACCCTTTGAATATGACCCTCTATTATAATATATATGAAGAATAAGAGAGAGAGGAAGGAAGAATTTAAACTCTGCTCCAACCACTCCTGGGAGAACATTGAATTCACCTGAAGGCTCTAAAATAAACCATCAATGCCCCCTGTAATTCCACCCACAATCTGTCAATCCTATTCCCCCATGTCTTTTGGCATGTTAGAAAAGGAAGAACGATGGATCATATAGGATCTGATCTGGTTGTGGGAGCAATTAGATAACATATTAATGGTCTGAAAGATGTTTTCTTAATTTTACCCAATAAGGCCAATTAAAAAATAATATTTTATGTTCTCATGTTGTGGAGGAGGTCGAGACCTTTCCAACGGGTCCTTTCCTTTTCAAAACCGAGCTTTCAGTCAAAAGATAAGGCCATTTGAAGGATCAGGGTCACGGGCTCACAATATTCAAAAGAGTCTATCAATACATGGTCCACGTGGATGCCTCGGGCATCTTGAGGATTCATCCTTGCATTTCACTTCTAAAATTGCACCGGATTGACACGTGGTGACTTCTGTGGGCTCCTCTATGTTCCTTTATGTTTATTCTAAATCCCTCTTGTTTGCGAAGACATTGTGCCTGACATGAGACATGTGGAGGCTTTGTGCTCATTTGGAAACTACCCCATGATTTTCCTTTTTAAGTTGTGCAAACGAGACACATGGAAAACTCCATAGGATCTTAGAATTTTCAATTGCTACCCTCACCTTTTTGGACCATAACCACGGAGCGGCTTTACGCTTGTTTAGGGAATGCCTTTCGGGTTGCACTTATGAAATTTCACCGTTGAGACACATGGCACCTTCAACTAGCTCTTCATACTTAGCCTATTCAGGTTAATGCCTTTCTCAGACCCTAAGACACATGGAAGCCCCGCACTCATTCGAGTCTCAGTTTTAGGTCACACCTTTAAATTTGTGTTAAGGAGACACGTGGCGATGTCCACTTGCTCTCTATACTTCGTCATTTTAAACAGTCAGCTCTGTCCCCTTTTTTGACTTTCTAGCTATTGACTCTGCCCCTCTTCAGACCTGGGACATGTGGAGGCTTGGAATTTATTTGAGTCTTCAGATTTGGCTTCAATCCTTGGAGTGCACTGTTTGGACACGTGGCAGCTTCCGTTGGCCTATGACTTTTCAACTATTAATATGACTTCGCGGGCTCGCGGGCCTGCACTTGAAATTTACGTCATTTGAAAAAAATTGAAAAGGTTTCACAATCCCCCACATACTCACCAGCTCACTTCATATTTAGGCAAAATTTATTCCTCGGCCCCGCAGTCCCACTTTTGGCAAAAGGTCATTCTCGGGCCCACCAGTTCACATTTTCCCAATTTTGAGAAAGAAGACATTTTCATCCCCGTCGGCCCACTTTCTCCACTTTGTAAAAGTACCCCTTCTTAGGCCTGCATTTATACTTGTGCTTTTAAAAAAAGGGGAAAATATGTCAAAATGTCTCCCACCACGCCACTGGTCTATAATTTCCTTCGGCAAAAAATTCTTCCCTAGGCCCGTCGGCCCACCGGCCTGTAACTTAAGAAATATGAAGAGTTAGAAAGGGGAAGAAATTTCCTATCTATTAGAAATGCTTCCAGGGGCCTTAAGTGCTTAAAATATGTTACAATTGAGATTAAAGCACAGAAGGGGCAAATGACATTAGTTGGCCCAAAATAGTGCAAGCTTTTTTGGGTCAACAATTTGAGGACTCATGGGGATCACCTGCCTACTAGATGAAATGATCAGTGGCCTTAAAGCATCCATTGGGCATGAATTCTACCTAGTAAACAAAAAAATGATCCATGAACTTTAATAATCTAATCCCTGAGCCAGCTAGAAACTGCTTGAACAGGAGTTGACCCTGAACTCGCCCCGCTGTTCGCATTCTCAGTTTTATAAGAAAATCATGGAGAATAGATATCTGAGAGTAGAAAATTATATTTACCTGGGACTCTTACCTCTTCTAGAAATATGCTATGGGAACACTAAACCGCCAAGTGATACAACCTTGTGTTGGTACCAAAATCGATTCTCCCTTAGAAGGCTAAGGACCATCACAATTTTGACAGGAAGCTTAGAGACAAGAAGAGCACGTTGTGTGTCATTTTGTAGCCAGGAAATAAATGCAGCTTGCTCTTCATCACTCAGATGTGGAGAAATGGGTAGCACCATTAAGAGGATTTGATCTGTCCTCACTACTTTATGGTTGTGCCTTTTAACCAGGGTGAGAGGACCCTTTTATAACATGCTGTTTGTGGAGGAGATGGAGATGTCATTCTTTTCAAAGTTATTAAAAAGACGTTGAAGAAAATATGATCAGTACAAAAAAATATAACTCTGACGAGTTGTCACCCTAGATAATGGAGATATTTTATAAGCAAGGTTCAGGCTACTAAATACAATGAAAACTTGATTTCATCTACATGTTTTGGTAACAAAAATTATACATTTGTACACACACAGGACAAATAGGTCTAGTATGGGTATGATTGGTTGTTATTAGATGAATTTTTGTGGGAGGTGAGGTAGAGTGGAATTTTATTTTGCCATGTCTTTGAGAACTTTTACAAAAAATGTAAGGCTTGATCACCAAAATGATTCAAAATAGCTAGAATGTGCCTTTAACCAGGAAAGAAAGATAAGGTCGAATCCGACAATTAGATTCCATCTTTAATGGTGAAATACATTTTTAGACCTTCCCCACCAAACCAAGATATCAAATTAATGTTCCTCTTCATTTGGCATGCATGCGACTCAAAGAAATGATAAAAAACCATAAAAATTTGCATCCCCAGGAGCTTTAGAGTAGAAATGGTGGAGAATCAGATACAAATCCACAGTTGCCATCGATTTCCCTTTTGAATTTGGACCATCCACGTGGGAAACTCGAGTTAAGATGGGCCAGGGGATTCCTTTTTACTTTTTACACCTTTCGGAAAAAATGTGAAATTTATCAATTTTCTCTGCCCCTTTACCTTTGAAAATTGGGCTTGACACGTGTCCCAATGTGGGTTCCAAAGGAACTGAGGCTAAATTTTTCTATTTCACCCATTTTCAGAAAAAGGAAAAGTTTCCAAATTTTCCCCGCAACACCACCCTTCCTCTTTTAGTTTCTAATGTGATTCCTAGTAGAATCATGCTTCCTTTTTACACTTTTAACCCCTTTCTCTATAAAAGGAAAATTTTCCAAATTTCCCCCAAAAGTATGCACCTCCGTCGTTGACTAAATTTTTTTTTGACTATTCTCTATCGGGCTTGCAGTTCATTTTCATGATTTTAATATTTTTCACAATAAGGGGCAGAAAAGGAAAGTTACCTCCAATGGCTTGCCTCCCCACCTTGGGACCCTAAATGAGCGTGAGATCACCACATGTCTCATTCCTGAAGAGTTTTCTTAAAAGACCTTGTGATTTTAGTGGAAGGCATGATGTGTCCAAGGTCCAAGACAATCTTCTTCATTCGTTGAAAATTTCAAGCAAAAAGGGAGAGGGAGTGGAAGCCTCCAAGTGTCCTCCTGGAACTTCTTCAAAATAAAACTTAGGGGTTGATCCACAAACATGCACAGTCCCTCCACATGTCTTAGGCCTTTTAGGAAGTTGCTTGAAAAATTATATGGAAGGAAGACCTAGTGGAAACCTCCACGTGTCTTTATGGCGCAACTTATAGATGGTCCCCAAAAGTAGAGACCCTGAATAAGCATGAGCTCTCCACATGTCCCAGGCCTTAGAAACCCTAGTGGATCCGGCAGAAACCTCCACCTGTCCCTCTATCACATTTTTTAAGGTGGGACCCTGAGATATATCTTCAAATAAGTGTCATCACACCAAGTGTCCATGGCCCACTAAAACTATATCAGCTACATGAAATTTTTTTCTAAGTCCAGGAAAAGCAGCAGAAGCCTCCACATGTCGTCCCGACACAAATTCAAGGAAAAACAAAAAGGTGAGTCTTCAAACGCGTTCCATTCCTCAATGTGGACAATTTTTGGGTTAAAACAATCAAAAAAAATTTAGAGTGCCCCACCGAGCCGCATGCAACAAAAAAAGGCCACGCTTCCACTGATACATAGATTTAAATTTGACAGGAGAAACACACCCGTTAAGCTAAAAAATATAGGGAAACCAATGTTTGATCCTGGAGATGAAGTTTTCTTCAAGGACAGAGAATTTGGAAATGTTTTAAGGTTCACACATGACCCTACGAGCTATATCCATTCACATTTCTTCAAGTACCTAGGACAAAAAAGGAAGGGAAAACAACACATGAATGTGGAAAATTGAAGGGAAGGAACAACCCAAATTTTACACCCAAATTAACAGACACCTTCATATGGACAGAGGAACAAATCAACAAATTCTACATTTTTAAGTGACCTTCGACCAAAGGGGAATTAATCATGGCAACCAAATCGAGGACAAAGTTTTCAAGCACAAACATGCCGAGACATAAACGTGACAGAGGCTACAAACTGAGGGATTTTAATGGAAAACGGGGCAAGACTAATTCGAGCACCAACATCAGCTCTGACTCAGATATGGGCACTCCCTGTGAGTGCCAAAAGAAACAAATAACAAACCAAGTGCTAAAAAAATCCATTAGGAAAAGGAGTTAGCTTACAGAGTAGAAAACCAGAACCATCTCCTAAAAAAATCCGAGGAACTAGCAAAACTAGGTCACTAAGAACCAGAATGAGAAAAAACACAAAAGATAAAAAGAAACCAATGAACTATACACTGTAAAAATTATGCTCACCTGGATTCTAGGGAATCAATCTAGGAAATGTTTCAAGTGCCTATCATTAACAGGAAATTCGAGCAATTCCCCATCCAAGTCTTTCAAGAAGAAGGTATGTTCACAAATCCAAATGTCAATGGGGTAAGGGCCCATCCATAGTTCATCAAATTTACCATGCTTCCCCTTGTCTTCATGTTTTTTATTCCATAACAGCACAAGATATTCAATACTAAAAGCTCTGGGAGTGACCTTCTTGTCAAATAACTTCTTCAATTTTTCTTTGAACTTCACGTGCCTTTGATGAGATACTCTCCTTTCTTCATCAAGTTCAAAAATCTATTTAATGTGAGCATCATATGGACTAACTTATTGATCTTCCAGTTATTGAATGAACTGATATGAGGATAATTGCATATGTAGGGGCAAGTAGAGCTTGAGTTCCATACACCAATTCAAATGGAATTTTTCCAGTTGCTCTTTTAACAGTAATTTGATCAGCCCAAACAATAAACTTTAACTTCTCACCCCATTTCCTTTTGTTCAGCGCCAAGGTTCTCTTGATGATTTTTTTAAAAAAAATATTGTTGGACTCTACTTTTCCATTTCCTTGGGGGTTATAGTTGGAGGAATATGTCAAATTGATCTCATATTCTTTACACATTACCACCAAAGGTTTAGCTCTGAAGCTTATGACATTTTCAACAACAATTTTAACTGGAAATCCAAAACTACAGATGATATCGTTTAGCATGAAGTCCATGACAATTTGGTGTGTTGCTATCTTTTTGGGGATTTCCTCCACCCACTTAGTGAAGTAATCAATGGCTACAAGAACCCACTT
This sequence comes from Taxus chinensis, assembly GCA_019776745.2. Lineage (NCBI taxonomy): Eukaryota > Viridiplantae > Streptophyta > Pinopsida > Cupressales > Taxaceae > Taxus > Taxus chinensis. The sequence continues at coordinate 152,374,482 of CM034148.1, forward strand.
ATGGCCAGAACTTGAAGGATCTGAAATATCACCAATGAAATCCATTCCCTATTGCTTGAATGTGGCTTCAATTAATACATGCTGCAAAGGAAGTGAGCCTAAAGTTTTTAGTCTTCCTGAAAAATGTTGGCAACTCTCACATCTTCTATCCAACAAAGTTTTATTCTTGAAAATATTTGGCCACCAATAACCAACCCTCAGGATCTTGTGTGTTGTGACTCTTCCAAGAAAATTCCCCCCACAATCTCCTCCATGGATATCAACAATTATCTTGGGGGCTTCAAATTCATTAATGCACCTTAAGAGGACTCCGTCAGGGTTCTTCCAAGCTAACCCAAAATCAGTAATGACATAATTCTTGGAAGCCAAATTAAGAAATTTTTTCTAATTTTAACTCAAATCTTCAAGGCAGTATAGATGTCTGAGATAAAAAATTATATCTTTGTACCATTCAGAAATCACCAAGTTTTCAAGGACATCCACCATTCAGAACTCACCTCAATAGTTTGCAGGCTTCTCTCAACCATAACTTTAGCTAAGCCCAACCTCTTACCAATTTTATGGTTTGGATATCCATGTCATATTCCTACAACTTATTCACTGTTATCCAAAATTCACCCCCCAAGAAGACAGGGCTCGGGCCAGAAAAAATCACGAAAATTGGCTAAGTCTTAGTCTCCAGGACAGCCGGGACAAAAGTTACGCGAGGGACGCGTGGGGACGTGAAAGCGCGGATCAGGCGAAGGAATAGTTTTTCATCTGGGACAGCCGGGACAAAAGTATGCGACGGACGGGTGGGACGCGAAAGCACGGATCGCCCGAAGGGAAGAGTTTTTCGTCCGGGATAGCCAGGAAAAAAGTACGTGAGGGACACGTGGGACGCGATAGCGTAAAATGGGCGAAGGTTCGTCCGAGACAGCTGGGACAAAAGTACGCGAGGGACGCGTGGGACGCGAAAGCGTGAAATGGGCAAAGACAGAAGAGGAAAAGTCAACGTTTGACCTGTGAAACTTCAAACGGCCATAACTTTTGACTCCGAGCTCTGATTTTCACAAAATTGGACTTTCTGGAATGAGCACGACATCCTCTATGCCACAAATATATTTAAATGAGGGCAGATATATTTAAATAGGGGAAATATATTCGGCTCCAGTCAGTTAATGCTCATTCTCGTCAAATGACAGAAAGCGCCTCCCCAGGCCCAAAATAGCTGCCTGCACTCAGAAGGCCATAACTTTTGCATTTCTCAATGAAATTGCAAAAAAATTAGTACCGTTGGAATCATGGTTCTGAGCTCGATGCACAGAAATCAAGAAATTCAATATTTGATTGGAAATTGATTGATATTTTTAAGAAAACGTGGCATGATTCAGAACAGCGTTTTATTTGGTAGCTGGGAGTGCAATTAAGAGGCATGGTCATCATTCTTTCTCTGCTGCAGCACATGGGATAGTATGGGGAGCCTTTTGCAAGTAATGTATAACCATTTCACTCAATTTAATGCCTCTTATAGGTGGTTGAAGGATAGATTTCGGGATTTCCATTTTTCCCTTCTCTTTTCCTTCTGATTTTTCTATAAATTGGAGTGTTGGGCTCATTGTAAAGGAGAGAGTTTTTGGGTAGCAAAGCTCTGTCAAAATTTCTTTGTGAAGCCAGTGTGGTTGCAGGCCCTTGTAGTGGACTCCTTGCATGGTGATCCAGGCGCTTATCTTGTATAGACTGAACTGTGCATACCAGGAAGCAATAAAATACAAATTTTGTGGATGTATCTTCCCCTACTGTGTTTTCTTGCATTCTTATTGCCCCTTTTATCTTTCTACAAGATTATTGTGTCTATTATTATGTTCTTGCAGGAATTCACTAACATTGTGTATGCTTGGAATATTGTTGTGAATGCATTTTGCTAGATTATGGTGAAACTGTCATCACCTCTTCTAGTGTGCACTTTCCCTCTGTATTTCACACATTTGGAGATTACTCTCACACCCTCCTTTTCTGGTGTATCACCGCTTTAGTGTAGGCTTTCATTTTATGTATTCTCTCTCCCTGGTCCCTTAGAAATTTAGATTAGAACAGTTAGCTTATCCTGCATTAGAGTAGATTGTGGCAGGTAGTTTAGGAGCAAGAACCAGCTTTCTCTGGAGGTCTGTCTCAAGTAGCAAGTCCCACAACTTGGAGATAGTACCCATGTTATCCAATCACACTGTGAGTTCAAATACATGCACAGGGGTGCTGTGATTTGGGGGATAACAATACCTCCATCTCTGATAAAACATATTTCACCATGGTGTGGGGGAACATAAGCAACAAATTAAGAGATCAAAATGTAAAGTCTAAAACCTTTGTTTCTTTTACCAAAAAAAATTATTGCTTCTCCATAATGGTGCACTTCAACTCAGCCCCTTGCAATGCCTTACTGAAAAAGGAAATTGGCCTCTCAGCCCCCTTCATCATCCTTCTGCAACAAGACAGATGCAATAGTGTTCTCTAAAGAAAAAGAAAACATTTGAAAAGGATTCTTGTAATATGGAGCTCCTAAAATAGGGGAATGCTTTAATTCTTCCTTGATCCCATTGAAATCCTAAATGGTAGCCTCTTCCCATTTGATTATTTTGTCTTTCTTTAGCATCAAGTAATTGGAATGGTCAACTCAGGAAAGTTTAATATGAATCTTATGATAAAATTTATTTTCCCAAAGAAGGATTGAATTCCGTTCTTGGTTCTTAGAATTGGGACCTTGTTGATGTCTTCTACCCTCTTGGGATCAATCATGACACCATCCTTTGATACAATGTTAACAAGAAACTTGGCCTTTTGCAGTATAAAATGGCACTTCTTTGGATTGAGTGAAATGCCATACTCTCTGCATCTTATCAACATTTTTTTCTAAATTTTACAGGTGATCACTTCTCTTCCTGGAGAAAACTATGACATCATCCTGACACACAATAGTGAAGTCATTTATATATCCTCAGAATGCTACATCCATTGGTTTATAAAAAGTATCTCCAACATTCATCAGACCAAACGACATCCTCACATACACATAGGTACCCCATGGAGTAGTGAAAGTAGTTTTGATTCTCTCTGATTTCTTCACAACCACTTAGTTATTCCTAGAGAAGCCATCCAAAGTAGATAACAACTCAGAGCCAGTGACCAGTTGTAACATGTTATCCATGTTTGGTAAAGGATATTTATCCTTCATGGATGCTCTATTCATATTTATAAAATCCATGCACAACTTGATATGACCATTCTTTTCTCTAACTGGCACTAAGTTCATAACCTAAGAAGAATACCTTATTGGCTGAATGATCCCTCCATCTCTTAGCCTTTTAACTCATCTTGAATCTTCACAAAGAGGAGTAGATTAATTGACCTCTACTTTTTTCTGAATGGTTTTAAATTAGGCTCTAAAGTGATTTCATGCTTGTTATCACCGAATCACAGCACCCCTGGATGTTGATCAAATTTCTAGTTTGATCACTCTAAGCATCCAGTGTGATTGGATAACATGGGTACTATCTCCAAGTTGTGGGACTTGCTACTTGAGATAGACCTCCAGAGAAAGATGGTTCTTGCTCCTAAACTACTTGCCACAAATCTACTCTAATGGAGGATAAGCTAGCTATTCTAATCTAAATTTCCAAGGGACCAGGGAAAGAGAATGCATAAAATGAAAGCCTACACTAAAGTGGTGATACACCAGAAAAGGAGGATGTGAGAGTAGTCTTCAAATGTGTGAAATATAGAGGCAAAGTGCACACTAGAAGAGGTGATGACAGTTCTCCATAATCTAGCGAAATGCATTCACAACAATATTCCAAGCACACACAATGATAATGAATTCCTGCAAGAACATAATAATAGACACAATATTCTTGTAGAAAGATAAAATGGGCAAGAAGAATACAAGAAAACACAGTAGGGGAAGATACATCCACAAACTTGTATTTTATTGCTTCTTGGTATGCACAGTTCAATCTATTACAAGATAAGGGGCCTGGATCACCATGCAAGGAGTCCACTACAAGGGCCTGCAACACACTGGCTTCACAAAGCAATTTTGGCAGAGCTTTGCTACCCAAAAACTCTCTCCTTTACAATGAGCCCAACACTCCAATTTATAGAAAAATCAGAAGGAAAAGAGAAGGGAAAAATGGAAATCCCAAAATCTGTCCTTCAACCACCTGTAAGAGGCATTAAATTGAGTGAAATGTTTATAAATTACTTGCAAAAGGCTCCCCATACTGTCCCATGTGCTGCAGCAGAGAAAGAATGATGACCATGCCCTCTTAATTGCACTCCCAGCTACCAAATAAAACACTGTTCTAAATCCGGCCACGTTTTCTTAAAAATATCAATCAATTTCCACTAAAATTTTGAATTTATTGATTTTTGTGCATCGACCTCGGAACCACGATTCCAACGGTACTAATTTTGTGCAATTTCGTTGACAAATGCAAAAGTTATGGCCTTCTGAGTGTAGGCTGCTGTTTTGGACCTGGCAGGCGTTTTCTGTCATTTGACGGGAATGAGCATTAACTGAATGGAGCCGAAAATATTTCCCTTATTTAAATATATCTGCCCTTGTTAAAAATAAGAAAGTCGTGCTCGTTCCAGAAAGTCCAATTTTATGAAAATCGGAGCTCGGAGTCAAAAGTTATGGCCATTTGAAGTTCCCATGGGTCAAATGTTGACTTTTCTCCTCCGCCTTTTAGCCGCTTCGGCTTTTCGCGTCCCACGCGTCCCTTTGTCCCATTTGGCACAGTGCTGAAATTTCCCATTTCAGCCGAACCGGCCAGTTCACGTTACTCGCTGTCCCATTTGCCTTCGGGCCATTTGGGACAAATTTTCCCGATTTCGCTCGGTACGGCCGGTTCGTGTACTTTTGTCCCACACGTCCCGGACTGAAAGTTCTTATTTCGGCCGATCGGGCCGGTTCACGTACTTCACGTACCTTTGGCCCAACTATTTCGGGCTGCCTTGACTCATTTTGGCCGATCCGGGCCGGTTCGCGTACTTCGCGCTAGATGTCCCAGACTTCCTGTTTCAACAGTTAGTCAATTTTTTCCATTTTTCGGCCAGTTTGGATTTCCGCGTCTTGCGTGTCCCTTTGTTCCAAATGTCCCCAAATGCTGCACAGACCACCTGGCGGCCTTTCGGCCGGTTTGCGCTCTTTTGTCCCAACTGTCCCGACTGTTGCGAGGACTAGGACTTAGCCATTTTTCATGATTTTTTCTTGCCCGATCCTATTTTTTTACAATTTTCTTACCTTTCCTCAGAACTTGCTCTCTTCTACTTGGACAGGGGAGTTAGAAAAAATATGAGGGGACCCTAGAAACATGAATTTTTTTCCGGACTCAATATAATTGCTTGGGACTAAAGAATTTGAGGCATGTTATCAAAATTACCTTGAGGGGTGAATTTTGGATAGCAATGCTCAAATAGATCCTCTCCGTATCCCTTCAACTTTGAATAAGACCAAGCAAAGCAGTCCTAATACTTATTCAACAAATTGACATAGGACTATTTTTCCTCCTTGTTCAGATTGCTTCCCAACCAGATCTTCCTTGGTTTCTCCTTTGTACCTAGGTCATGCTCTTCAACATCCTTTAAGGCTGTTATTTGCTAGTTAATAATGAAATCAACATTATTAAAGTGTGATTCAAGAGCAACCAGTCCTCTAGGGATGGTATTAATTTTTAGTTGGATGATATCCTTGCCAAACAAATTTTCTTTACCCTCTGCAGCACACACCATTGGCTGCAAATCAATATACTGATAAGAAAAATCCCCTTTTTTCTGCATAAATCTTTTGACCTGAGCATCACATTAAAATTTTTCCAATGTTTAATGTTGGTAGGGAAAGATGGCCTTGTTAACACTTCAACATCATATTAACAATATGGGGACATTACACAACTATCAAACCAAGATCCCAACACAACAAGCTTAGCTATCATAACATTGAACTTCCAATCATGATGCACAAATTTAAATGAATCAAACATCTCAATCATGTCCCAGATTGCATGCTTGTACCCTTTCATTTTTTGATTTTTTGTGGCATATAATTTTCTGATTTATTTAACAACTAGTTTTGAATCTCCCTTAACAATGATTTCTTTAACATTGTATTTCCAAGCAATTCTCAAACCTAACAACAATGCCTCATACTCAACAATGTTGTTAGTACACTCAAATTTAAGTTTGAAATAACAAAAAACTCTTCCAAGCTTGGAGAAATCAGCAATACACTAGCACCATTTAAAAATTTGGAGCAAGCTCCATCAGACAACATAGTCCATGGAGAGCCTACTTGTTCAAGATTATTACATTGATCCATTATGTTATCTTTCCCATCATCAAACCTAATAAAGTTATCAGCATCAACACTTGTGTACAACACTTCATAAGATGCATTATTGGGGTCTTCAATGAGGTGGAACATATTCTTTTCCCCATACAACTTGACAAGGTTGTCCTCAATTGGGATGGTGGCATAGGACATATCCATTTGAACACTCCTACCAATACTTGTAGCCAATTTTTTGGACAACAACATACCCTACTTGGTCGGGAAATCAACAATAACAACATCAAATTTCAAGTTCCTACCTAGATAAGCTATAAGTTGTACCACCAAACCTTTCACACATCCCACCACTAGCACCTCTTTGGAATCCATGGCAGTGCACTTCCCATATGTAGATGTTACTTCGATATCCAGTTCATTCATGACCTCTAAAGGCATAACATTACATGATGCCCCCGAATCAATCATACAAATATGCAACAATATATCCTTAATGATCAGCGTGGTGAAGAATGGATCCACATTTTTTTGAGAATCTACCAAGGATGTTCCCAAATAAACCTCGAGTATTTCATCTAGATCTTTTGATGCTTTTAGTGCTTCTAGATCTTCAATGATTGGAGGAGTCTCCATAATATTTACATTTCTACCTAGGGTACTCTTCTCTTCTTTCAAACCTAAATAATCCAATGCCCTCTTCTTGTGCTCAGAAATCCTAATCAACTCAACAATTGGAACACTAAATTTGATTTGACTCAAAACTTGGGCAATGTCATATGGAACACACTTTGGCAAGGCAGCATTGGAAGGGAGATTGGTAGACTCATCAGATAGCACATGGTTTTTGATAGTTTGTACATGAGGATAAGTATTAATCTTGTTTGGGATAGTAAGGCCTTTGGAGGGTGTATATTTCTTAGGAACCTATTTAGGAATATTTGAAAGCAATGGAGTTTTAGGTTTGGCTTGAGGCCATGCTTGTTTGATAACTCTACTCCTATTATTGTAATCCTTTTCTTGAGCAACAACAATGTTCTTCAATAATTGCCTATCCTCCTCAGATGGGATTCCTCCATCATAGTTATTTATCATTAAAGCTCTTAAATATTCAAATTCATTATTGGGAAATTCAAAAGATTGTACAGTATCTACTTCTAAAGTATGAGAGGGAGGAAGAAGAGGTACCTGGTGAATGAAATCCCAAAAATCAACAGTAGTTGTAGCACTTATTACCTCATTTAAAGTTGCTCCTTGTTGTGATCTTGTAGAGCACTCCATCAGGCATACATCATCATCTGTGTTATCATCATTAGATTCCTCATCTACTTGCTGATCTACTTCACATGAAGCATGGGGCATGAAACACTTGTCACACCAATCAATTACATTTGTTTCTTCAACGACAATAACTATGGAATCCAGAGGATAAGGCACCATTCTGTTTTGCCTTCATAAATATATCTCTGCTCATTTCTAGGATGATTGGTAAATCTTTCTTGGCCTTGTTGCTTATGCTGACCTTATGAACTCTGCCCAATTCCTTTCTCTTCCTGGGCTAATTTATATGATATTTCTTTGATAGCCCCTTCCTGAGTTTTAACAACCTCCTCAAGATCCACACTCTTTCTTGCTTGAGGTTTTTTTGGGTTTATTAGTTTAACACCCTCCCTCATAGGAGGTTTTCCAATGGCCTTAATGTTGTTCTCAATTTGCAGAGCCATAGTAAAGGCCCACCTCAAATTGGTAGTGTTTTTGTCCCCCGAATAGTAAGAAAATTTCTTATCAAATGCATCTGAATATTTTATAAGACAAGATTCATCACATGGCCTTAAATTTATAGGAAATATCCTCAATGTCTTACCAAATCTAGTGTTAAATTCATGCACTAACTCATTAGGATTATTTTGAATATTCTCAAATTCTTACATAAGAAACCTAGGATACGTTCTATCAATATAAATGTATTATTCATTTCGGTCTAAGAATTAATGGAATTATCCAACAAAACTTTGTACCAGTCCCTTACATCTTCCTCCAAAATATAGATAAACAATTTGATATATACATCTTCAAATTCAATATCAAAGTCTTCCATCATGTTGATAAAGAGATTTAGATATTGATCACCAATTATAGCATTATTTCCTTGGAACTTTGGTATTTTATTTCTTACATCTTTGGGAATTACATTTGGATAATTGGTTATCCCTCTAAAACTTATATGCCCAAAAGTATTTACAATAAATGGAGGTCTGGGTGGGGGATTGGCCATGTTGTTTTAAGGAGGTGAACTTCGAGGACAGTCAAATTGATAAGGGACAAGGGGTCTTTAAAACATAGGGGTATAACTTCCAAAATGGATATCCCCTAAAGGATCATTTTCTTAAAAAACCCTATCAAATTCAAAAAACACAGGAGTAGAATGAGAAGAAAACTTTTCAAATTGAAATGAAGGCCCTTCTCTAGATGGATAATTTAATACCACAAAAAGACTACCTGATTCAGAATCAATTGAATGGAAATCCTCAATGATAGGCTAACCACTTTCATCAATGAAGATTTGTTTTCTTAACTGTTTATCTCCAACAACTCTCCAGGATCTTCTTCCTTCTGAATTTCTATTTCCTAGCTTTGGAAATAATGTCCTAGTAGGATCCCTAGAGAAGAAAGATCTTCTTCCTTCCAGATTTGCAAATATTAGTAACAAATCTTATTTGACAGAGGTTAAGACACTGGTATTTATCAAAAAATCATATTAACACAGAGTCACCACTAAGGACTTCCACCTTAGTTGTGCAAATGCACTAAAAATATGGTCTATCAAATGTTTTTCAACACTAGAAACTAGAAATGGAACAATCTGACCTTCCTTTACCTAGATTTGTCATTGAAACTTAGTGCAATAACTACAGAAACTTGAAATATTGGACACAACACCTGTAACTTTGAACACTTCTTACAGGCCAAAATACAGGTTGATGTCGAAACAATGTACTAGCACTTAGAGTATATTAGAAATGTTTATCAGGGCCTAAGTTTGAAGAAATGAAAACAAAACCAAAAAATAAGTCTCGATAACACAAATCAGTTCCTCGGAAATGGCACAAAAACGGTGTTGGTATCCAAATTGATTCTTCCTAAGAAGGATGAGCAACATCACAATTTTGACAGGAAGCTTAGAGACAAGCAGAGCACATTGTGTGTCATTCTGTAGCTGGGGAATAAATGCAGCTTGCTCTTTATCACTCGGATGTGGAGAAATGGGTAGTACCCTTAAAAGGATTTGATCTATCCTCACTAATTTAGGGTTGTTACTTTTGACCATGGTGAGAGGACCCTTTTGTAGCCTTCTGTTTGTATAGGAGATGGAGATGTCCTTCTATAAAAATTTATTAAAAATACATTGAAGAAAATATGATCAATACAACAAAATCTAACACTCACAAGTTGTCAATCTAGATAATGGAGATATTTTCTAAGCAAGGTTCAGGCTACTGAAGAAAATGAAAACATGATTGTTTATTCATGTTTTGGTAATAGAAATTATGCATTTGTACACACACAAGACAAACAAGGGTAGTATGGGTATGATTGGTTTTTATTAATATGAAATTTGGTGAAAGGTGAGGCAGAGTGGACTTTGATTTCACCAGATCTTTGAGAAATTTTACAAAAAATGGAAGGCTTGATTAATAGAATGCTTCAAAACAACTATAATTTCCCTTTAATTAGAATACTATGTTTTCAATGGAGGCCCAGATCAACACGTTTTCACGCAAACTTTAAGGATCCTTAATGAAGGCTCAAATTGAAAGACTTAATTAAACACTATCAAACTTTGTTTTCTCACACCTAATATACCCTCAAAGGCTAACAGAAAATCTTAATCATCATGCTATGAGTAAATTGAAATTTTAAACTTGTTTACTTCATTATCAAATGAAAGCTCTTCTGATAAATGAAATTGCATGTGCCACCAAACTATCACAAAGACAAGATCTTTTGTGATTCAAAAATATTTCAATGTAAGATTGTAATGGGAACAAGAAACTATTTACAAACATTCAGAAATGAAGCAGACACATTTTTTCTCAAATTCAAATAGAGATTTAATCAAATTTGATTAAATTTATCAGCAGGGGAAAGTTTTTAGAAAAATATCATAGCTTTTCAATGGTTGTACACTTTCAACCACCTTGACATGATCAAATTTAACAAAAAATAAATAAACAGGTTCTTCAGATAGTCTCTCAGAAAAGATGGTCTTTGTCAAACTTTTTCTCTCAAGAATTAGCTCCTGACCTCTAACACTCCAACCATTTTAACGACAAATTTATGCAATTTGTAATATTTCATTTACAACAAAGTTTTCCTCCCAAAACTAGAAACATTGAAAGCACCATTACGTATGACGACCTTGATCGTGACTCCCAGAATCAGATTTGCAAAAGGTTGTCATGTGTGAAGAGGGAAAATCACTCCAAACATTTCCAACATTCAATTCTTAACCAGTTAAGTCGTTCTTCATCTCACTCACCAACTACTACCTCCTCCAATCTGTCAAATCTGTTTCTTTCTGTGCTAAGGAGGGAAAAATGGGAAAATCAGATCGAGGCCAATAGTCAGATCACATCTTAATGGTAAAAGATGTTTTTAGACTTTTTCCCACCAAACCTACATATCAACAGGTCTCTTGCGGGCCAAGGAAAGAAAGATCGTGTTGAATCTGATAATCTGATTACATCTTTAATGGTGAAATAAGTTTTCATACCTTCCCCAGCAAACCAGGATATCAAATTAATGTTCCTCTTCATTTTTCGTGCACGAGACTCAAATAAATGATAAAAAACTATAAAAATCCACATCCCCAGGAGCTTTAGACAAGAAATTGCGGAAAATCAAATACAGATGCATAGTTTCCATCGATTTCCCTTTTGAATTTGGACCATCCATGTGGGAGATCTAAGTTAAGATGGGCCTAGGGGTTCCTTTTTACTTTTTACACCTTTTCGAAACAATGCAAAATTTCTCAATTTTCTCTACCCCTCTACCTTTAAAAAATGGGCTTGATACGTGTCCCAATGTGGGTCCCAAAGGAACCGTGACTAAATTCAACTATTTCACCCATTTTTAGAAAAAGGAAAATTTTCCAAATTTACCCCGTAGTTCCGCCCTTCCGCTTTTAGTTTCTGATGTGGGTCCCAGAGAAACCATGCTTCCTTTTTACACTTTTAACCCCTTTCTCAACAAAAGGATTTTTTTCCAAATTTCCCCAAAATTCTGCACCTACACCTTTGAATGAAGGAAATTTTTACTATTCTCTGTCGGGCTTGCAATTAATTTTGAGGATTTTAATCTTTTTGACAATAAGGGGCAATAAATCAAAGTTAGCTCTGATGGCCCATCTCCCCGCCTTTTGAATTTTCAAACTGCCACGCATCTCAATGGCGCATCTTGAGATGGTCGCCAAACGTAGACACCTTGAATGAGCACAGGCTCACTAGATGTCGCAGTCTATAAGAGTCTGCTAAAAAAAATTGAGAGTTCAACTGAAGGCATCATGTGTCCAAGGTCAGACACAGTCTTCTTCGGTCGTTGAAAATTCCAAGTAAAAAGGGAGAGTGAGTGTAAGCCTCCAAGTGTCTTCCTAGTGTTTCTTCAAAATAAAACTCAAGGGTTGATCCCCAAACATGTGGTCCCTCCATGTGTCTTAGGCCTTTTAGGAAGTTTCTTGAAAAATTATAAGGAAAGAAGACCCAGTGGAAACCTCCATGTGTCTTTATGGCACAACTTCAAGATTGTTCCCAAGAGTGGAGATCCTGAATGAGCATGGTCTCACCATGTGTACCAGGCCTTAGAAAATTTATTTAAAAATTTTAAGTCCCCAGTGGAGCCGATGGAAACTTCCACCTGTCCCTCTGTCACATCTATTAAGGTGGGACCCTAAGATATATCTTCAAATCAGCGTCAGTCCACCACATGTCCATGGCCCGCCAAAACTATATCAGCTACATTAAAAAGAATTCTAAGTCCCAGAAAAGTAGTGGAATCCTCCATGTGTCCTCTTGGTGTAACTCCAAGGCCAAAAAAAATGGTGATTCTTCACATGAGCACCGCTCCTCCACGTGGAAAAGTTTTGGGTTAAAATGATTAAAAAAGTATTAGAGTGCCCCACCAACCCACATCTAACCAAAAAGGGCCACGTTTTTATTGATGCATATATTTAAATTTGATGCGAGAAACACACCCGTCAAGCCGTAAATATGTAGGGAAACTACTATTTGTGCATGGAGATGAAATTTTCTTCAAGGAAAGAGAATTCAGAAATTTTGTAAGGTTCACACATGACCCTCGAAGCTATATCCATTCACATTTCTTCAAGTACCTTGGACAAAAATGGTAGGGACAACAACACATGAATATGGAAAATGGAAGGGAAGGAACAACCTGAATTTTATGCCCAAATTGAAAGACACCTTCAGATGGATAGAGGAACAAATAAAAAAAATTAGGTTTTTAAGTGACCTTCCACCAAGGAGGAATGAATCATGGCAACCAAATGGAGGAAAGAGTTTTCAAGCACCAACACAGGGAGACACAAACATGACAGAGGCCACAAACTGAGGGATTTTAATGGCAAACAAGGCAAGACTAATTCGAGCACCAACACCTTAGAGAAATGAAACACCATGACATGTTATGTACAAAACTTGATATCATACATGATCCAAGTGGAACATGGAGAGTGTACACAAGCACTTCTTCTGCTGAAAACAAAATCTACTCCTACTCCTACACTAACTCTAACAAAGAAAAGATAAACAACGCCTGCCATAGGTAGGGAGAATTAGCTTCCCTTTCTCAAAAATTGGGACCATGTAGTTGATTTTGCGTTGGACATGGTCGAGAATGAGAGTAAAAAACCACCTTGCAGATGGTGTCTCACCCTCCTCAAAGTATCAACAAACATAATGTACACCTCCATGAGTTGTTATGTGCTTGGACCTCAGAGGTGTTGTTGTTGACCTTTGGTGCTTTATAGCTCAACCTCATGCTCTGAAATGAGCATGACTGGTGGAAACTCTCTTGGATCCAATGAATCCCTTTACCTGATTAGGCATGGTCTGATCCGATTAATGTACCCATTTTTCTAAACTTCAACTCCAAGAATGGAGTCTTCCTGCTAACATTCCTAGTTGGATGTTATGAGAGGGATGGTGACATCCTCTTGCTCCTTCCCTTCCTTCTCCTATGAATAACATGGAAGATTCACATATTCCAACCTTGGTTCTAGAGGGCTGTTATGAAGCACAAGTTGTTGTACCTGAGTTATCTCTTCCATGACAGCAAGTTCATGTTTTTGGAAGCTGGAAGATGGAGGATAAAATAATGTGATCTCCATGGGATCCTCTCCACTAAAGTAATCTTCTAAGTTTGAAAAATAGTCTACCTCCTCATTGTCTTGTTGGTTATGCTCTACCTCCTCCATGGTGTCCTCCTTATCTACAACTACCTCATAATGGTTCCCTTCATCCTCAAACATGAAGTTTGAAAGCTCAAGATCTTCTTCAACATTTGACCTTGAAGGGGATGAAGTGGGGGAAGAACTGAAGGTTCTTCTATGTCCTGATTTGTACTTAGAGCCTCTAAAACTGTATGGTCCTCCACCATCATGGGTTAATCAATCAAATCAGGCCCTTGAAATGAAAGAAAAAAATCTTCAATGATGCTTTCTTCATTGAGTGGCCTCAACTCTGATTTGATCTCTCCCATCTTCTCCTCTTTAATGGGACTTAGAGTTGGTTTTTCTTCCTCCTTGAATGGTTGTGCAACTTGGATTAGATCAGCATCTATTCAAACAAAGTTCCATAAACAAACTTCTGATTTTATTCCTCTTGTTCTTGCTCTTCTTCTGTTGCAAACTCAGCCTCAGCCACCACTTGATCTTAAACTCTGAACTCCTCTCTTTGCTTAACCATCAAGGGGATCTTTGTAAACCCAAATCTGGTAGCCCAAATCTTCATATTTTATGTCATTTCTTCTCTATTGGGCTCCACTTCTTGTTGTTGTTCTCCTTGAGTGGATTATTGGGTCTCTTCCCAACATGAACTTTGGAAAGAAAGAAGAGTGACAGGTTGGGGTTCAACCAATTTTTCTATTCTTTTTGGTGGAGAGGGGAGTTAAACTTCTTGTTTTTTTGGAGGGAATGACTGCTTGGGAAGTAAAAGGGGAGAAGAATTGAAATGAGATGGAAGACTAGGAGATGGATAAGGGAAATCAACACTTGGGGCAGCAAGTGAGGGGATTTAATCTTGATCATGTTGAAATGATAAAGTTTGAGAAAGAAAAAATGAAGGAAAAGGAGTTGGTGATTGACTTACCCATTGCAAAGGTTGTCTCACACTTTGCTCATATACCTTAATATCCTCAATCCACTGTGTAATTTGAGGCAACACTTCAACCATGAAGTCAAGCTTCTCCTGAGGGTTGTAATGTCTTGGAAATCAGGCCTCCCCATGGACAAGGTGCCCTGAAACCAATACTGAATGCCTTTATTTGTGTTGTAGCCCTAGCATGCACCATACTAGCCTCTATTATTTGGATATTCTCCAACAAACCAGCATTCTTCGTGTAGCTTTCACCATTATATGCATCCCTTTGTTCTTGATAAGCTCTATAGCATAACTAGATTTCACACCACTCATATGGGTAAGCATAATGGTTTTGAATTTGATCATAATGTTGATCTAGAGGAGTTGAGAAATGCATTGGAGGTAGACTACACTGCTGTTGTTTTAAGTGTGAGTTTCAAGATGGAAATGAAGTCATGATTGCACAACCTCATGGAATGGAAGAAAATGGGAGATGTGGAAAGGAATATGAATGAAGATGCATGGAAATGGATGGAAAACGTCTGTAACTCAGAGAATGGGTCCTTTACAAGATGAAGTATCCATATGTGCTTTGAATTTTCCTATAAAGGCTGAATCTTAACAAGAACACACTAACATGCTAAGATGAAGTCGTAAGGTGCTTAAGAGCTGTCCCACTGGGTGTGCAAAAACTATTAGTGTGCTCACACGGTGGCTTAATATTTTCTATTAAATAATAAGACACCTTGGAAAGATGAGAGAATCTAACCTCAGTGTCCCACCAAGCATGCCAAAACTATTAGTGTAGAATCACATCACCCCCAAATGTCTTGAGTCTGAAATGGGGCATCCAATGTGATTGCACAACATTGGACCATCTCTCAAGCTGTGGGACTTGAAAAAATTTAGATGGACCTCTGGAGAAATCTAGCTCTTGCTTACTAAACTACCTTCCACAAGCTACTCGAGTGTAGGAAAAATCTATTCTAATCCTAATCTAACTGTTCCAAGGAGACAGTGAGAGAGACAAGGTGAGAGAGAGCCTACACTAAGCGGTGATACACAAGAAAAGGGAGTGGCTGATCAAAGATTTGGCTACTTGAAGTTGAGAGAGGTAAGCGGAAGAGAGGGTGGACGAGATGCACCAGAAACCAAATATAGATTCACATAGAACACCGCTCTAATACCCATTAAGCATATCTCCCAGAACTTGCAATAAACATCATTGTATGCATAGTATACCCTACAATGATGAGAGGTAAGAAGAGACAATAAAATGAGCCAATGATGGATATATGCATCATGAAATAGATTTTATTGCTCCAAAATGTTACACGGTACATCATCAATGGGAAAGAGGAAAGGAAATACCATTACAAATCCATGAAAGGAGGCTTAGACTCCGCGTTCTACCCTAAGGGAGAAAGAGATAGGGCGGTAGAAGAGAAACAAAGATCAACCCTTCGAATATTCCTCTCCATTACAATATATAGGAAGAATAAGAGAGAGAGGAGGAAAGAATTCGAACTCTGCTCCAACCACTATGGGAGAACATTGAATTCACCTGATGGCTCAAACACTAACCATTAATGCCTCCCTACAGATACTCCTGAAATTTGCCAATCTTGATCCACCATGTCTGTTGGTGTATGAAAAAAGGAAGAATGACGGATCAAATTGGATCTGATCTGGTTGTTGGAGTAATCAGATCACATATTAATGGTCTAAAAGACATTTTATTTTTTTACCCACCATGGACCATTAAAAAATATATATTTTATGTTTCCACAGCATGGAGGAGGTCGAGACATTTCCAATGGGTCCTTTCCCACTCAAAACTGAGCTTTCATTCAAAAGATATGGTTATCTGAAGGTTTAGGGTCGCGACCTCAAAATATTCAAAAGATTATGTCCATACAGGGTCCATGTGTCAGCCTCGTGGATCTTGATGATTCAGCCCTACCTTTTGATTCTAAAATTGCACTGAATTGACACATGGCATCTTCCGTAGGCTCCTCTGTTTTCCTTTGTGTTTTTTCTGAATCCCTCTTGTTGGCAGAGACACTGTGCCAGACATGAGACATGTGGAGGCTTCGTGCTCATTTGGAAACAACCCCCAAATTTTTATTTTAAAGTTACGCGCGTGAGACACGCGGAAGTCTCCATAGGCTCTTGAACTTTTCAACAGCCACCCTCACCTTTTAGGACCTTAACCATGTTGTGGGTTGGAGCTTGTTTAGGGACTTCCTTTCGGGTCGCGCCTTTGAAATTACATCATTAAGACACGTGGCACCTTCCGCTTGCTCTTCATACTTATCCGATTCAGGTTGATGCCTTTCTCAGACCCTTGGAAATGTGGAATCCCCATGCTCATTTAAGTCTCTATTTTGGGTTGCGCCTTTGAATTTTCACTGATGAGACATGTGGCATTGTCCGTTGGCTCTCTATACTTAGTTGTTTTAAACGGTCAGCTCTGTCCCCTTTTTTGACTTTTCAGATGTTGAATTTTCCCCTGTTCGAACCTGGGACACGTGGAGGCTTAGCGCTTGTTTGAGTCTCCGGATTTGGCTTCAATCCTTGGAGTGTGTTGTTTAGACATATGGTAGCTTCCGTTGGCCAATGAATTTTCAACTGTCGATAAGACTCCATGGGCTCGTGGGCCTGCACTTGAAAATTATGCCATTTGAAAAAAAGTCAAAAGGTTTCAATGTCCCTCAAAGACCCGCTGGCCCGCTTCATATTTGGGAAAAATTTCCTCCTTGGCCCCGTAGACCCGCTTTTGGAAAAAGGTCATTCTAGGGCCCGTCGGTCTACATTTTCTGATTTTTGGGCAAGAAGACATTGTTAAGCCCGTTGGCCTGCTTTTTCCACTTTGTAAAAGTAATCCTTCTCGAGCCCACATTTATACTTGTGCTTTTGAAAAAAGGGAAAAAAATTCAAAATGTCTCCCGCCGCCCCACTAGTTGACAATTTCCTTTGGAAAAAAACCTTCCCTAGGCCCACTGGCCCACTTTTGGCAAAAACTCCCTCTAATTCCCGTCGTCACGTAACTTTAAAAATATGAAGAGTTAGAAGGAATTATATATATCTTTAGAAAGGGGAAGAAATTTCCTATCTTTTGGAAATTCTTTCAGGGGACGTAAGTGCTTAAAATATGTGACAATTGAGATTGAAGCATAGAAGGGGAAAATGACATTAGTTTACCCAAAATAGTGTGAGCTTATTTTGATCAATAGTAACCTCATGCTCCTAGCACGTTCCATTATTATTTTGTTCATCTTTTCTGACACCCCATTCTACCGTGGAGTTCCTAGAACTGTCTTTTGCACATGGATTCCATTCTTAGAACAGTAATCATCAAATTCATTGCTATAATACTCCCCTCCATTATCTGACCTAAGACATTTTAGCTTAAGACTTGTTTCATTCTCTACCAAGGCTTTCCATTTAAAAAAAGTGTCAAATACATTAGATTTAATTCTAATACAATAAACCCAAACTTTCCTTGTTACATCATCAATAAAAGTAAAATAATAACTTGAACCCCCAAGAGATGATACTTGAGCCGGCCCCCACACTTCAGAATGCACCAGCTCTAACTTACTCTCTTTATTTGTAGATCCAACCTTGAGAAACCGTACTCACTTATATTTACCATATATGCAGTCCTCACAAAACTCTAAATTTTTTTCTGTATATCTGAGAAAATACTACTTTATGATCTCCGTGCCCTTATGTCTCATATGACCAAGCCTATAGAGCCACAATGTTTTATCTACTTCTGAAGCCACAAGATTACAAAAATTAGTGTTATAAGTGGTTAAATAGAAGGTTCCAACCTTCTTACCTCTTTCCACTACAAGAGCAGCCTTGTTAACCTTCCAAGAGTCCACTGTAAATATCATATTACAACCATCACTTCTAAACTGCCCTGCCAATATCAATTTTTCTCTTAATGTAGGCACATGTCTGACATCCTTAAATAGCCAAGTATTCCCATTTTTCATCTTAACGTGATCAAAACCTTTTCAAAGTTTGCTGCAAGGCTCATCATCACCAAGAAGACCATGCCCAAAATATCCTTGAACATAATCAACAAAATAATGCATATGTGGAGTAGCATGGATTGAAGCCCCTGAATCTTAAAACTAAGATTAAAAAATATTTTGCAAAGAAAGAATCAAAGCATCTTGACATACATTACCCATTGCCACATTTTCTTCCTTGTTTTCTTCATGTTGTTTCTTCTTGTCCCAAAGATCCCAATAGTCCTTCCTTGCATGCCCATACTTTCCAAAGTGCCAGCATATTATCTTGCTTTTGGATTTTGAGCTTTCCCGATCCTTTGATTTTCCACGGCTTCCTCTATTCTTCTCTCTCCCTCTAATTTTCACTATCAAAGCATTCCGCGAAGTAGAATATTCCCTAGGGATTTTTCTTCACATTTCCTCGCTTATAATCACCCCTACAAAATCCTCAAACATCAAATTTGAATTAGCTAGAACTGAGTTGCTTACAACCATTACTAGGCTGATCCAACTCTCAGGTAAAGAGCAAAGAATTAATGAAGCCTTAAATTCTTCATCAAATTCTATTGTAACTGAAGCTAGAATATTTACAACCATATTAAAACCATTTAAATGATCTACTACTAAATCATTCTTAGAAAACTTCATATTAAACAAATATTTCATTACAAATTTCTTATTAGAGACATAGGGTTTTTCATACAACTTCCCTAATTCATCCATCAGTTCTTTTGTTGTCTTTTCCTTTGAAACATTAAATAATACCAAAGATGCAAGACACGGCCGGATTGTCCAAAGTGCCTTCCTATCCAACAAATCATATTCTGCATCTATCATGCTCGAGGGTTTGTTCACCTTCTCAGACAACAAAATTTAAAGATCCTTATGATAAAGGTAATCTTCCATATGCATCTTCCAAAGACTGAAATTATGCCCTTTGAATTTATCAACCCTTGATCTTCCATCATCTACCATAGCTCCCACTTAAGCTAAAATTTTCCCTATGATTCAACACTTCAGAAAACAAAACCAGGCTCTGATACCAATTATTAGGAAATAAGGGATAAAATATGTGGAATAAACCCTTACAGAATCACAAAAGTATAAACTAATATGCAACAAACATTACAGATCTCAAATAAAAGTGCAGAATAAAATAACACACCACAAAGAGACAATATTTAACGTGGTTCACACAATTTGCACTACATCCACCAAGAATCACTTGCTCAAATTTTAATACAAGCCATCGCTCTCTCAATACAATACCCAGATCTATTTGGAGCTATGCTAAAAAACTCTACAGAATTCACACCTAAATTCAAAACACATATGGAATGTTACATTATCCCTACCATATGCTTAAAACCATATAAGTACTCAACTGCTTAAGAAGTTTTACAAAACCGTGGGTATCAGAACCATGGGCCAGAACCGTCCCATAAACCTATGGGTCAAAAATACCGCCGATATGAGAAAATCATGTTTCTCGGTATATCGGGCATGTTTTAAGGCCAAAAAAAATTCTCAGGGGATGCGCCCCCGAACCCTATCAAGACAAATGTGCAAAGTGTATAGTACTATTAGTATACAGTTTTCAACACTTTCTCACATGAAAACAGGCTCCACAACCTAACACTACATCCAAAAATTCCTTCTCATACCTTGTTTATGCACACAATATATAACAAAAATACTTCACCCAACCCCTCCTAAAATTAGATTGCAGTTTGTACTCGCCCATGCATGTTAATTTTAGCCTTTATCATGAATAAATAAAGGGATAAACATAACCATGCAATTACAATGAGGCATTAATAGCCTTAGTTACAAAAATACACTTAGTCAAAGTGTACTTGACTACTCTATTTTTTATACAATTAATAAACAGGGGTGATTATTTTTGGCTAATATTAGCCACTTTCTTTCTGTGACATCTTTCTCATATGTGCATGCAACTATTTCCTTTATGTTGTAGATGATAATTAAATAATCACACTTAATTATCTGATGTGACACTTGAATATTCACCCACATTGCAAAGGTTATTTTGTCGTCTTCTATGTTTTGTCCATTTGTGAAGGCATGCAAAAATACTCTCGCGAAAGTAAAACAATACTTTTGATCTACAACACTAAGCAAAAATTATTCACCCCACTGTGGGGACCAATTTAAACACATGTGAAAACAACATCTTCATCCTTTCTACGAGGTCTTTAGCAATTTTTAAGGTATTTTACAAGGTTTAAAGTGACATTGAATCCTTTGATTTTTGACTTAAACATGGCACTATAGTTTGTGTTAAGGTCACGGGACCCTAATCATTCATCTCCTTTGATTTTTCAATGAGACATAATAATAATAGAATTTTGTTGCCCTTTGCATTATGGCATCATATACTATAGCCTAAAATGATCATTATTCAATTATTGAGCCTTGGCATATATAATTTGGTCACCCCTTTATCAATGGTATTATTTTGAATAAATTATGGCATATAATTATATTTAAGACCTTTATCAAAGGTCAATGCAAATGATTTTGTTTAATTGGGAACTTGTCCCCCTCCATATGATGTTCCAACCCTTCAAATTATCGGTATAAACATCTAAGCCTCGTAGAGTGAGGGTTGGTTCTTTGATTTCCACATAGGTGCTATCTGCAACTATGATTAAGTTATGGTTTGAATCCGCGCCGTCGATCTTGTATTCTCCTGGAAAGGTAGTTGGATAATAGTTTTCGTTTTTGATCATTGTTTTTTTTACCCTGTGATCTGATTCATTGGTCTAAACTGATGGCGAATTAGGTTTTCATGGCGTTGATTAAACTTGGTTGATAAAACTCAAATAGAACACTAAATGATGATTCATTTGCATTTGTTTGAGAAATCCGGGAGAAGCCCTATCGTATTTTCTCCAGAATGTAATAGATTATCAATTTGAATATCTCTTGTGTGTACAAACCTTGCTATTCGAGCTATGTAATTTCAGTTGCACAAGGTTTCATTCTACGGCCACAATTTTTGAAGGTCAGTCTCTTGCTCTAGTTTGAATTTTAGAAGCCCGCGATCTCTTACGACAAGGCTCTATGCGTTTATTTTAGTTGCGTGTCCATGGTCGTTACTTTATATTTATTGATTTGTTGTCCTTTTCAATATACTGCCACCATTATTTATTTTTCAGAGCTCTAATATTTGTGTTTTTATATTGTGATGCCCTGCAAGGGTGGAAACTCATATTCTCTGTCGTTTTGAATGGTGTGTTTGCCCTTGGCCACCATTCTATTGGTCTTGAAATAGTAAAAGGGGTTTATATTTTTCTTACTTTGACTCTGGATTTTGCTCAAAACCGTGATATCTTGTAATGGTTTAGTTGATATTTAATGATTGCCATTGGTGGATAAGGTGATTCTCTACTCCTCTAAACTTTGTAACCTGTAACATAGATCTATTGAGCTTCCTTTCGGCTGAGTTTTCAAGATTCTTTTCGAATACTCGCATATCTTTAAAATATTTATGTTTTCCTTCATTTTTCCATGCACGGCCATTATTCTGGAGCTCTGTGTTCAATTCATTTTACTTTCATGGTTATGGTATTGATTCTTTCATTTAAACTCTTACACACCTATTTCGTCATGAATATCCTGGGAGATTTGCATCTTATTTATCAACCATTCGTGTATTTTGGTACCCACATTATTTCAGAAAGAATAAATTCATTGCAAACTCTGCTTCCTTGAACGTTGATCTCGAATTGGTCCTTGTTTTCACTCTATCATGTGTTTAGTTGTCAAGTTGGGATTGAATCTCTCCGAAACACTGCATGATTCATCCACTTCTTGATCTCTGAGAACATGGGTATTTTTATTAATAGATAGGAAGGGACAACAAAGATCATCTGGCCCTGAAAGAATTATATTTGTAGCATCTACCTAGATGTCAGCGCCTATACCCAAACACTAGCACCCCGGTGCTCCTGTCCTCTCTCAGGCGCTCCTAGTCTAATGTAGTTTAAGAGTTTAGAACCCTCATTGAGCCTCAACGACCCTTTTCTCAATTTTTTCCAGCAGTTCACTTTCCCAAATCACTTCCAGATTCTATATCTAGAGATGGGGTTTGCTATATAGTAACGATCATAGATTCCCGTAATACATTTAAATTACGCGAAGTGAAATTATTATCTATGGGAAAATTAAAATACTATGATACTTTTTCATTTTCATCTTCATCACCTTGGTATTAAAAAAAAGTCTACTTTCAAACCATCTCTTAATCCCACTTAATATAAAACCATATTATGTATCTGCAATCTGATACACTCCTTTGGATCAATGGAGGTAAAACCCACTGGATAATTGGTACTCAGAGATATGGGAGTTTCGAATTTGAGGCCTTACCTATTTACCTTCAATCTGACAGCCCGTGTTTCATTTTTAAAGTAGATTCTTTCCATTATGAATTGAGTTTTAGTCGTATTCCTCAAGCTCATGATGTCTTTTTGGAAGCTCTATTACCGAAATATCAACTTGAAGGGTAGCTTCTTGATTTGTTTCTATCCATTTGTTGTTTCTATCAAAATAAGTAAACAATTAGGATATGTGGTGTCAGGCCATGTGTGAGATGTGCCTGTGAAACTTTGTTCAGTACATTCACATTTCTTGTATCATGTCAATAGTAATAGCAGTGTGGGTCGACTCTATGAAAC
This sequence comes from Taxus chinensis, assembly GCA_019776745.2. Classification (NCBI taxonomy): domain Eukaryota; kingdom Viridiplantae; phylum Streptophyta; class Pinopsida; order Cupressales; family Taxaceae; genus Taxus; species Taxus chinensis. Next base: position 152,397,907 of record CM034148.1, read on the forward strand.
TGGTGGCATTCATCATAGTTCTTGCAACCTCTTCATGCATGGATTTCACATCCTATATCGTAATTATTGATCTTGTGCACTAAAACTTGTAATTATATCTAAAATACATGCAGATGTTTGAAAAGTTTCTTATTTTAAAACTGTATTGATTAATTAACTTGTGTAACATCTCAAAAATTCTTGTAAGTTAAATTAACTACGGTTAAGTCTAAACAAGATTAGACGATATCATCATTGGGTGTAAAATTCATTTGGTTCATCATATCATGACCCAAAACTTATGTTGCGGGACATGACACTACGAAATGAATAACCCTGCACTCACTTTGATGATCTTTCCTAAAACATGACCAGGTCTTAATCATAGGCAAAATGGTTCATAAATGATAGTGAATATTTCGGTTATTTGTATTCCGGTTACTTTATTTTAATTGGTTTGGTTGTCTTTTGTTTTGTTTGATTTTTACATGACTGATGATAATTGTCTCTGTTTTATTTGACATTGCAAGCTAGCTTTATAAGAATACCCACCTTGATGATTTTCGTATTGGAATGTTTTATATAAACTTGAAAAATCCTAATTTTTATGGTAAATTGTTGGAAATGATGTAGGCTTGTCTTGAAGGTTAATTTTAACTTAATCATAAGAGGTAACAACTAAATTAAAACAAATGGTTCAAATATTGATTAGTGTATATATATAATATATATATATATATACTTGTCTTATGGTTATTTTAACTTCTAAGCAAGGTTAGCTAAAGTATGTATGGAATATTAATTAGTGGGTGCCTGTGTATATATATAGTAAAATAGAGGGATTTGGCATGTAAGCCAAAAAATTTATTTGTTATTGAAATTTATTGCCGTTTCATTGAAAGACCTTCACATTGCACAATTGTGTGGCCACTAAAACACGATGACCAGCATCTAGAAGGAAAATTCTTCTGTCCAAATAAGTTCTCTCATTACATTTTTCTAGTTATCGTCTATTTTATCTCCCCTTCTGGAATACCTGCGCGAGCTTTATGAGAATATTCGAATTATTATTTACGGTTTACTTGGTGATATTTTCCGTATTGGAATGTTTTATATAAACTTGATGAAATTCAATTCTAATTTTTATGGTAATCAACAATATTGTTGGAAATATAGATGTACTTGTATTATGAAGGTTAATTTTAACTTAACCATTAAGCTGGGTAACAACTAAAGTAAAAGAAAAGTTAAAAATGCTTAATCTATGTATAATAAATTATACCCAAAAGGAAAAGATATTACTGTACAGAAAGAAGGAAAATGTTTTTTGAATTTGTGTGTTTAAAATCGATTTGTACTTGTGGGTTTTCATTTTGTTAAACTGAAATTTGGTTGTGTAATAGCAAATCGATTTGGGTATATAAATCAATTTTATAAAGGAATATTTAGGTAACCCAATCAATATGGGTATATATATATATATATATATATATATAATATGGATGTCAAAGATTTGGCATGTAAGCCAAAATTATTTTATTTAGTTATTGAAATTTATGGGTTTCATAAAGTGAAACACCTTCACATACTTGCACAATTGTGCGTCATGCACTAAAACTTGATTGAGACGTACCAGCATAATTGGAGGAAGCCTTATGAAATAAAAATTCTTCAATATGTTTAAATGATGTAACCATGGTGTTGCTATAGTTCTGATTCATTACATTAAAGTGATTCTATGGTTATTTTTCCTTCGTCTATTTTCATTCTCCCATCATATTGTTTTTACAAAGCTATGTAGAAATTTTAAATGTCAAATATTTATTGATTGAAGTTGCAATACGAATGTATTGAACTTTGTGATTAGAGGGAAACGTGATCGCTGAAACAGAAATTGGTTGTTCTATTTGTGTGCATCCATAGCTATATCTTTATAGAAACTAGGTAGTAATACATTTTAAGCTGTATTACCATGTGCTTGTTGATAAAACAACATGTATATCCTTTCATATTTTATTAATTAATTGCATCAAAAAATGGATTTAATATTCATGCAGTTGATTTTGAACTGACATCATACTACTACTCCAGTCTTGCAGGACCATTAGCCGTTACATTCGGATGTGTAGAAACTCATGTCTTGTGAAGTTTTATCGTAGCATGGATTTAAAGGAGATACTTGGATTTCAATTTGCGAAAGGATGATATCCTTGATTTTTTGGATGAACTATTGGGATCTTGGACTCATTGTAAATATTCAAACCTCACTATGTGAGAATTATTATACCAGTTATATATTTTTCCTTAATGACATATGTAACATATGATTTTAATAAAGAGATGATTACTTTGTGTGTAATAATATCTCAATATGAGTAAATGATGAATACTTGAGTTGTGAAATCTTACTTTTCACAAATTATTTAATACATTTATTTGATAGTTATCAATGTATGAAGCCGATAATTGCGTAATTATTGTAACAATCAATTGTCTTTAATTTCCAAATTAAATAAGCTATTTAGTGGTGTAGCTAATTGAAGGAACAATTAAATATACATGTTTTAATATATATTTAATTCGGACTTTCGGTAAACTTGGTATTAATATGATAAGATTGTAAAGCTTGTTGTATAGAGAATGGAAGAGTATCAATGTAAAAAGTCATAGCAATCAACAAGTTTTGCACAGAGAAAGTACACCGAATAATGATATTATAGATTCAAATGATTCGGGATATATCAATTCACAGGTAGAGGTTACATATATAGAGTTTGATCTCCTTGATTCTAGGAGTCAACACTCATCCCACATATCACTCAGCATCCCACAAATCTCTCCCAATACCTATTCTCACTCAACAAACCTAGAATCTCTCTAAGAGATCTCTACGAGTTGTCACCAAATCATTATTTGCACAATAATAATAATGTTCACAATATTAAAATATTCCTAACATTCACTCCCCTATTGTTAACATTATTATTTCCACACATACACTCCCCTAATGTGAACAATGTAGAAAAGAATAGTTACACTTTCTCTGCAGCTTGTCACACCCTTGTTTGCTCATGATCTTGGTACACATGTGGACCTCAGTCCAAGGTAAGAACCGCTGTTCATGAACCTCTGTTCATCAATACGAACCCCTGTTCGACAATAATAGACCTCTGTCCTAGGTACGAGCCCCTGCTCATGAACCTCTATTCATCCTCTTCAAGTATCATAATGCCGACTGTGTACTTGTGTTTTCTTCTTTCTACTATAACATATTTACATCAGTAGGTTATAAAAGGAAATACAATTTTGAACAGAAATGTGACATCTGTTCTTATTATAAAACACACAATAATGGAATCAAACACACAACTGACATAATGCCTGACAAACTCATTACTGCGGCCCCCATCGCTTGTAAGACTGGCAAGAGGATGCTGGTTGTCCTCCTTCCTCCGTTGCCTCCTACCTCCATCTGAAAGTTATCTAAAGAAGGAAGTCTTCAGATTCATAACCATCACCCAAAGGTTCTTCTTTATCACTGTCTTCTTCTTCATTAGCAACCATGGCACTTTCTTCTATTTTTCCATCAAGTAAATCTCGTGCTCTTTTCTTGCAGTTTATAGATAGATATCCATCTTGTTTACAATAGTAACAAGTGATATGTTTCTTTGTATCTCTAAAATTTGATCTTTGTTTAAAAGAAGATTTAAATCTCCCTTTATCATATGACTTGTTTTTACCATACATTGCAGTTTCTTCTGGTGTAACATTCTTATTTTCTTCATCTATCAGTGAAGAAATTAGATCTTCTAGGCTGGGATTGATCTTGCTCAAAGTAAAAGCAATGTTTGAATAGCGAGATGGCATACTATGGTCAACAATCTAGCTTTGTGCATCATCATCCTCTACTTTAGATTTTTATCCCTGATAATTGATTCAAAATAGACCAAAACTTACTTATATGTTGTACCATGTTTTCTCCTTCATCCATCTTGAGTCCAAACAACTTTTGCTTCAAGGTCACTGCTGCACTTCTAGTTTGGGATCCAAAGAACTTGTTCAATGTTGTCCAAATGAAATTTGAACTTTTTGAAAGGTCTATATGATGCAAATGTGCATCAGACAATCCAAGTCCAATGATTTCTGTTGCTTTACGATCTCTACTCTCCCATTTGGTTGCTTCATCAGCATCGGTTGGTTTCTTAAATGTTCCATCCGCAACTTCAAACAAATCTTTGTTAATGAGTGTCAACTGAGTTCGTACTTGCCAAGTGTGAAAATCCTTTCCATAAAAATTTTCAACATAACCCAATTTATCCATTATGACTCTCCATAATTTGACACAAATAGGTGTCAGTTTCAACCGAAAATACACCCTTTTTACAAACAATTTAAAATTTTGACACTATTAAAAATCTTTTAACGTCTTGACGATACTGACTAGATTGACGCTTTCACTTACTACACTAGACAAAACGACAATAAAATTTAAAAAGTAATTAGATATTACTTTTTACTATGACACACATAAATGACTTAGACCAATTAGATCCAATTTTTACTTGGTATTTTGAAGACTATATTAACTATGATTAATATAGCTAAAGGACAAAAAATTAAGCCATCAAATAGACTCACTATTACATCACTCAAACTATACTAATACCTAAACATAAGGAAATTATAAAATTTATTTGAACTCAACCATAAACTTGATGGAAGGAAGACACGTAGAAACTATTACGGTCTTAGCTTATGGGCATAACAGATTGATCCCATAAAAAATGAAAAAATCCTTATGTCTGGTGTTAGAAGGTGGTCTTTGGTGCGTGGCCATGGTTGGTAGGATTCTATTGAGTGAGCTCCAATGAGCATGCATGCATGGATCAGTCCTCAGCAGATCAATGTGCAGATCCAAACCGACAGCAGATCCAAAATGGCAACACTTTCATGGGATAAATAATTGTTTTATCAGGCGCTGAATTGCATGTAATTCCATGAATCTCCTGTGTAGACCAGATCTGCGGATGGGCTGTAAATGGAGATCAGTCCAATGTAAAAAAAAATGCAGGAAGATGATCACTAGTAGCAGCTTCTGTATCTCAGACCCATCATCATATATCAGATTCGTAAGGTTCCTTAACACAAGAAAATAGATCTGGAGATCTATGACAGTCAAATCAGGCACCAAAAGAACTATAAATAATGTTAAAACTTCTTGAACATATTGAAAATGATACTACATATTGTTACAGCAGGCCGTAAGGGAAAAAATCAACATAAAATCCCTTTCGTATTTTCCACATTTCTCCACATCTAGAATGTGAGTTCAGCTGAAATTCGGACAGTACTTTTCTTGAACACAACTCTATGAACCCATTAAAAATTAGAGAAACCCAGATCGTAATATAGATAATTATCGACATGTTCTTTAGAGCAGTTCTAACAGATTCAAGAAATTGCAAAAAAGCAGATGATAATCATAAAGCAAGGCAATATAAAAATCACATAGAACTACCATTCCTGCTCTGATACCAAAACATAGCAATCAACAAGCTTTTTCAGTAGAGAAAGTACACCGAATAAAGATATTATAGATTCAAATGATTCGGGATATATTATTCACAGGTAGAGGTTACATATATAAAGTTTGATCTCCTTGACTTCTAGGAGTCAACACTCATCCCACATATCACTCAGCATCCCACAAATCTCTCCCAATACCTATTCTCACTCAACAAACCTAGAATCTCTCTAAGAGATCTCTATGAGTTGTCACCAACTAATTATTTGCACAATAATAATAATGTTCACAATATTAAAATATTCCTAACAAAAAGACAATTTAAGGTTAAATAATCAAACATCAGGAAAAAAGAGACTAAATGGGATTGTAAATAGATGAAAAGATCCATTAGGCATATTAAGGGATAAGTACATGTGGAATGTTGATATAGTTATATTTCAGCATAAGGAACGTACTTATCTCATAAATATCCTAGTTGGCATTTGGCATCTATCTCAATATGAACCTCTTGCAAGATAGGTTTAATTGGAAATAATATTAAAAATAAACTATAAAGATCTAGATAATTGTGAAAGGGATATTTGTGAGGTGGCAGAAGACTTAAAACTCGTAAGACTAGTGTGTTTTCTTAATTTTAGCCGTAACCTGCATGGCAGATAACTTTGGCCAAAGTAATGCATTGATGGCTTTGCATTGTCTGATCACCTAGTCCTCCAATTAAATAAAAAAATTGTCTGTAACCTGATCATGGGAAGTTGAAATACTGCACATGATGTAGACAATGGTCAGATACCAGAATATGAAGTTGGGAAACTAGGTTTGTGGTAGACCCAAGGACTTTCACATAGTTCCCATGACCTTTAAAAGGTTGAGTGGAAATGCTAGTAAGCGTTGTCACTTGAAGTAGTGATGAAGGGAGATCACGGAGATCTGGATACACCCTTCTCTGCTGCACATGGATTACATGGATGTTATCTGATAAATCAAAAGAGAAAAAATGATTAATGAATTTGATTAAATAAATCTGTATAATGTTTTACTATGTTTATGTGTTAAAACAATCCTCATTTTTCAGCTCTTGTAATTTTGAGCATTACAACTTGGTTTTCACTAATTTCATGAGTTGAATCCTTTATTTTGATATTGCTCTTGAAGACATGAGTGTTTGTAGCTTTGATATTGGTAGTAGATGGAGATATTCATAATGACTATTGTAGTATTTACACTTTCTGATGAGAATTCTAGCTCAATATGCATTGAAAACCTTCCCTGAGTCATGGTACTATTATAAAAATATTTTCTTAACTTTTTCAGATCTGAAAATAATAGCAGCATTTCTTGTACTTGATTCTTTCCATTTTCAGGTCTTTGAATGAGATTTTTCTTCCTCAATGCAACTTGATCAATTTGTACTCATAATGTACTTGAATGTTATGATGCTAGCCCATTCATATCTTTTTCTATCTTTATGAATGGAAGTAAAAATATACTTGTATCATATGCTACAACACAAATTTGTTCATTGCTTTCAATTCTCTATGCTTTAATATTATTTTTTTTACTAAATGTAATCTATATTTGATTATATAGAATTTGAAACATGAGTTAGTTTGTTTTTTTACTACAACCTGTACTATTACAATTAAAACAAACAATTAGAAAATTAATAGGCCTTTTCCTCTCTTGTATTCCATAGTAACTTTTTTTTCTTTCCTTTTTCCTATCATGATTTTTGTGAATGCCATAATCTTCTACTAGATTGTAATTTTCATTCACGTATCAGTTACTTGATTTATCTTATGCCTGTTGATCTCAAGAGATCCATCTGCCTGAAGCTAGATAACACATGAGTATAGATTAAACCATGAGCTCTTTATTGATGTTTTTTCCTTTTCACTCTTTAGGTATGTTGATGGAATGAAGGATGAAGAAGATGAAGATGGAGGTGGAACTGGAGCAATGAATATTAGGAGAAAAACCAAGGTGATGGTGGGTTTATTCTATACTCTTCTTCTTTTAACTTTATGCACATGTATATTTTATTTCAATATTCATAAGTTACATCCCACGACCTATGTCAGAAACATAGAGATTTTCTTATGAATAAATGATATTTTTTCTATAATTGAGTTGTGTACATCCTTTTAATATTAGCTCTTATGATATGTAATGATGGTAAAATGAATTAAAAAACTCAATATTATACTTAATAACACTTAATCATAGGGAATGATCAAATTAAAAGTGCTTGTAAATTAATAATGAACACCTCCAACCTGAAATCAAAAACTCTGTTAGCTTCTATGGAATTTGACATCCCACCTACGTTGTGATTCCCACCTTCATCATGGCAATTCATTAGTTCTTCGGGGCTTCTATGTTTCCTTGCTAAAGATGAACATGGAATGACATCCCTTGTGACGTGCTACATTCTACAACAACACACATAGTTGGAGATCACATGTTGTTAATTAATTACAACAATTGGACACAAAATGAAAATTCAATGTCTTCCCTTAAGTTAGGTCCATATCATCAATGCCTTCCATCTGAAACTAAGTCTTGAGTTGCCCATTTTTGCATAGGTACAAAAAAATTCAACATGACGCATTGATTTTACATATTTTTTTAGGTTTTTGATACTTATTTGTCTCTTGCAATTCATCATTTCATCCTCTATTATTTTTTTCATTCGACATATTCCAAGATATGTATTGTAAAATATAGTGAGAGATATAGATTATCATCTGACCTTGTAAAAATCAAATTATGAGCTATGAGAGGGACCACGGTTCCTATTCTGCATACCAGGCACCCCAGAACCCTTCAGGGTGCTCCAGTGTGCTCATATATTCCATATCTATCCTTTTTATGACTTCATTGTACTCGTTCCAACTTCTAAAATTTACAGTTAGACCTGCGACACATTACAATAATCTTCTGCAATAAGCTGAGTTCATTCCTTTACTGCTACGCCCTTAACCTATTGCTTGTATTACGATATGAGTAGACGACTTGTGGCTTACCATATCATTTTATTATATCATTTATACTTTCTCATGCTTAATAGGTTGTCCTGGGTGATGGCCATAACATATGAATAGTATATATAAAGGATTTTAGGTAGTAGTTCATTATCATTTGAGCATTTGAGTCTTATTATATGGTTTGGAGGCTGCCCCCTCGAAGTGGAAAAGCTATTACAATTGCATATTGAGATCATTATTCTAGAATATTGTGTTATTTTGTGTTATATTTCTGCTCATAATCTAAATTATACTAGTAATTTCATTACAAGTGGTATCAGAGCTGTGATCTGGGTGAAAATTAGAGCAAAAACCCTAATTTTTTGTTTCCACAATATATTTTGAACCAGATGGAATTTATGGGAAATATGTTTACCATATTTCTAAAACATTTCAAGTAAGGTTCCCGGAAAATTTTAGACTTTTTTGATTTATTTTTCACAAGTTATTACAAATTTAGGTTTTTTAATAAAATCACTCCCTAGAGTGCAAATTATAGAATTTTTCAAAGTTCTTTAAATTTTCGGAAAGGTTTGAAAAAAATAGTATTAGTATCTTCTATGTGTTTTTTCCTATTTGACCGAATTTGTATCGAAACCCTAAACCCTAAGGTTTGATATCATGGCAGGGCCTTCCACAAGAGCAAAAAAGAATCCGGTTACTCCGGGTAAAACCCCAGATAAAGATGAAATAGTGATTGAAGAGATGGATTCAGAAGGGTTAAATACAGATTCCTCAACATTAGGGTTTAATTCAGTTGATCATAAGGCAAGTCAACTTGAGTATGAGCTGCGAAATGTACAATTTGAGATGGCCTCTAAAGGAGACATAGCCCAAATCAATCATCAGTTGGATGATACCATGCAACATGTAAATGGTAAATAGTATGGCCTAAATCCATCCCATATTAACCAAGGAGGATATTTAGTTCAAAATCATGGAAAAAATAACCATGTTGGATCACTTTGCCAGCCCAATCAGAATCCAACTTATTTGCAACCACGAAACATAATGCCAAAAGTGGATATGCACAAATTTGATGGTAAAAATCTCCTAAATTGGATAAATCATATGGAGAATTTCTTTGAGATACATCAAACACCATTTAGACAAAAGGTTACATTGGCATCCCTGTATCTTGAACAAGACCAATTCATTTGGTATCAATGGTTATGTGCTCAGAGGTAGAAGAATGGTCTCGGTGTCACTTGGATAGTTTTTATTGAGGATTTGCAATTGCACTATAGTTCTAGTGTTTCAGAGAACTACTTTAGTCAATTAGAAAAGTTACGACAAACAGGATTAGTCAAAGATTATGTACATCAATTCCAAAACCTATCCCTAAGGGTGGAGATTATACCATAAGAGAATTTGAATGACCTATTTCTTAGAGGTCTTAAGGACCACATCGAGCATGAGGTACGTATGTTTAATCCACTCAAGCTTTCTAATTCTATTATCATGACACAATCAAGCAGAGGAAAAAGTTATTTGTATTAGAAGGCCACCTTTCATTAACACCAAAGACCGTAGTATCTCTTACCCTTCATTTTCTAGGCCAATTAGACTGACTCCTCAACAAATCAAAGAAAAGAGAGAAAAAGGATTATGCTTTAACTATGATAGAAAATATGGACCAGGACACAAATGTGATGAGAAGAAGTTGTTCTATATTGAAGGAGGTAATGAGGGTGATGAGGATTCTAAAAATATAGGAGAGGTTGAGGAACTAGTAGCAGAGGAAGTAGAGGATCACCAACCTACAATTTCTTGCCATACATTGTCAGGTATTAGTACTCCTCAAACACTCAAGGTTATTGGCTATCTCAAAAAATAGAAGGTGGCAGTGTTGATTGACTCAGGGAGTACTCATAACTTCATAAATAGTAAGTTAGCTACCCGCCTCAATTGTTTTATTTACCTAGCTCCAGAAATGCAACTTATGATTGCGGATGGTGGGATATTCAAGTGCACAGGAAAGTGCAATAGTATCAACCTTTCCAGGGAAGACTACATGTTAGACTCACCTATGTTTCCTATTTCTATGGGAGGGGAAGATATTGTTTTGGGTGTCCAATGGCTCACAGCCTTAGGTACTATAGAGATGAATTTCCAAGAATTGTTCAAGCGATTTCATTCAGATGGAAGGACAATACAATTGAATGGGATGGTAGATAAGTCTCCATAAATTATTAGCTCTCATCAGATGCAAAAGGTTCTCAGAAAAGGAGTAGATGGATTTATAGCAAAGTTATTTTCTATAGAAGTACAAAATACAGAGTCTTCAATGCCACCTGATCTTCAGAATATTGTTGATGCTCACTCATTTATTTTTGATGCAATTCCAAAGGGAATACCACTAGTTAGGGATCGTGATCATGCTATTTAGTTTATTCTAGGGAGCCAAACACCTAACATCAGACCATACAGATACCCATATTCCCAAAAAATTGAGATCAAAAAAATGGTTCAGGAAATGTTAAAGGCAAGTATCATCAAGCCTAGCCAGAGCGCATATTCTTCCCCAGTGGTCATGGTATGTAAGAAGGATGAAACATGGAGGATGTGTCTAGATTACCGAGAACTCAACAAGTATACCATCAAATATAAGTTTCCTATTCCAGTAATTGATGATTTACTTGATGAATTACATGGTGCTATTTATTTCACAAAATTACATCTTCGTTCGGGGTACCATCAAATTAGAATAAAAGAGGAAGATGTCCATAAAATGACTTTCAGGACTCATGAGGGCCATTATGAGTTTTTTGTAATTTCTTTTGGTCTTAGAAATGCGCCTTCAACCTTTCAAATCTTGATGAACACTGTTTTCAGGCCATTTTTAAGGAAATTTGTATTAGTTTTCTTTGATGACATATTAATTTACAGTAAGACATGGGAAGAACACTTACAAAATGTAAATAAAGTGTTAGAAGTTTTGGAGAAAAATACTCTCTATGCAAGGCCATCTAACTGTTCTTTTGGTTTACAAGAGGTAGAGTACTTGGGTCACATTGTATCCCATGAAGGTGTCAAAGTTGATCCTCAGAAGATCAAAGCTATGGTAGAATGGCCTAGGCCCAAAAATCTCAAAAATCTTCATGGGTCCTAGGAATAACAGGGTACTATAGAAGATTTGTCCAGGGATATGGTAGAATAATAACCCCAATCACTACATTGCTAAAGAAGGATGCTTTCCATTGGACAGACTTAGCCACTAAATCCTTTGAGCAGCTGAAGGAAGCCTTGTATAGCACCCTAGTTTTGGCTACTCCCAACTTCTCAAAAACCTTCATTGTTGAATGTGACGCTTCAGGATCAAGATTGGTAGCAGTTCTAATGCAAGAAGGAAGATCAATTACATTTGAGAGTCGCTAACTCAAAGGAAAATATCTTCTCAAAGTTGTCGATGAGAAATAAATGATGTCTATTCTTCATGCAGTAAAGAAATGGAGGCCCTATCTCATGGGTAGACACTTCAAGGTAAAAAATGATCATGATAGTCTCAAATACTTTTTGAAGCAAATGTTATCATCTGAGGAACAAAAAAAGTTGGTAATAAAAATGTTGCGTTATGATTTTGAAATCATATACAAAAAGGGTAAATAAAATGTAGTAGCTGATGCGTTGTCCAAAATAGATACATCCACAGATGCCTTATTATGTGGAATGTCCATGTTGATGGCTGATTGGGTGGATGAAGTAAGATTGGAATGGGATCAAGACAAGGATACACAATCTCTAATATATAATATCAAGTAAGAATCTATGTCATCTAACAAATTTGAGTGGAAAGGTAATGCCCTATGGTACAAGGACAAGTTATACTTGAGTAAAGATTCTAAGTTGAAGCATAAGATTCTTGCAGAGCTACATGCCTCACCTGTTGGAGGAAACTATGGGTTTTTGAAGACATATCATAGAATAAAAAGATAATTATTTTGGGAAGGACTAAAGGGGGATGCACAAAATTTTGTATCAGAGTGTTTAGTGTGCCAACAGAACAAAGGGGAAACAATTAAGACACCAGGTCTATTGCAACCCTTATCGATTCCTAGCCAGAGATGGGAGGAGGTCTCCAGGGATTTCATCACCGAATTTGCTTGTTTAGAGGGTAAGAATGTTATTTTTGTGATTATGGATAGGCTCACAAAATATGCCCATTTTTGTGCCCTATCACGTCTATTTGCAGCTAGTACAGTCATAGCTATTGTTTTGGAGAGAGTTAAAAGGCTACAAGGAACCCCAAAAATAATTGTAAGTGATCGTGATCCTATTTTCACAAGTAATTTTTGGACAGAATTATTTTCATTTTTTAGTACTCAACTAGCTCACAATTCATCTTATCATCCTCAAACTGATGGGCAAACAAAAGTGGTCAACAAATACTTAGAGTGGTATCTACGTTGTTTTGTATCAGATAAGCAAGAAAGATGGATTAAATGGCCACCACTTGGAGAATGGTGGTATAACACATCTTTTCTCACATCTTCTCAAAGGACCCCATTTTTAGCATTATATGGTTACTATCCACCTTCTATCGCTTCCTCCTTGAGGGTGCAAACTAAGGTCAGAGATGTTGAGGAACACATTCAACATCAACAACAAGTTTTGGCTAGTTTGAAGGAGAATTTAGCATTAGCAAAAAATAGGATGAAACAACAAGCAGATCAACATCATAGTGAATGACATTTTAAAATTGGTGACTGGGTTTTTGTATGTCTCCAACCTTACAAACAGATGTCTCTAAAGTAATGGAAAAAGTTTAAAAAACTTACTCCTAAATACTATGGCCCTTATCAGGTTCTACAGAAAATTGGCAGTGTTGCTTATAAATTAGAGTTGCCTCCATCTTCACACATACATCCAATATTCCATGCTTCATTCCTGAAGAAGGTTATTGGACAAAAATTTGAATCCCAGACAGAGTTAATAGAACTTGATGAGGAAGGAAGAATCATTTTGGAGCCAGAGAAGATTCTGCAAACACGTACAAAGAGGCTAAGAACCAGAGACATTAAGGAATATCCGATCAAGTGGAAGAATCTGAGCATAGAAGATGCCACCTGGGAGGATGAAGGTTTTCTACAGCATCATCCAAGATTATTCAATGTTGAGGACAACATTGGTTTGAGGGGGAAGGGAATGCTATGCCCTTAACCTATTGCTTGTATTAAGATATGAGTAGCTAAGTTGTGGCTTACCATATCATTTTATTATATCATTTATACTTTCTCATGCTTAATAGATCGGCCTTGGTGATGGCCATAACATATAAATAGTATATATATATAGGATTGTATGTATTAGTTCATTATCATGTGAGCATTTGAGTCTTATTATATGGTTTGGAGGTTGCCCACTTGAAGTGGCGAAGCTATTACAATTGCATATTGAGATCATTATTTTGGAATATTGTGTTATTTGGTATCATATTGCTACTCATAATCTAAATTATATTAGTAATTTCATTACATTTCCCTTCTCACACATTTAAGGTTTTATTTCATTTAGTATAAATATTTGAAATTATTCGATATTGTTTTAGTGCATTTTAAAGTGTTTTAGTCCTCCTATATTTTTGCATAGTTTAGTTAATTCTAGTTAACCATTTTAGTGAACCTAACCTGTCATCATGGGTAAGTGTAATAAGAAATTTATTCCTTATAAATATTCAATTAATCTACAATTTTATAGTTGAGGTCGATATTTTATTCATACCCCTACTCATCCTTCTTGTTATAGACATTTTCCTTCATTCATTCAGCATCTGTATTTTGATATAGATCCTAGAGTTATCCATGTTGTTGTTTCATCTTATCTGTGTACTATCGGTCCTACTATTTTAGAAAAACTCATCGTAGAAATACAAGCTCTTCCCCGTTATCCCATAGTCACATCTACTACCATTACTGAGCCACAAGATGATTTGCATTCCCTTGTTGATTCTCCCATAGATGATTCTCCTAATAAAATAGTTGTCCCTACTTCTCCATCTGCCGCGATTGGATCACCATGTCTTGAAGCCTCACATGAATCCATTCTAACTATTTGTATGGTTGATATGATCACTTCTTATTTTTTTCCAACACTAGATTCTACCTATGGTATTGTATATAGAGCCTATTCCATGATACTCTCTTTCTTTACCTATCCTTCCTCCCCGCCTGCCACTACTACTGTTATTATTCCATATAGGGGACCTTTGTAGTCTATGGATGTTGTTCCATCATATACACAAACATCATCCTCTTTAGTGTTCCCACCATTCACCTACACTCTCTTCATGACCAATTATTATTAGGAGGACATACCACTAGATACTTCATACATGGCCACTATATGTTCACATAAACATCTCCTTAAGCTTGGTTTTGAATATAAATACCTCCATTCTCCCTAAATTGATCCACATTTGTATCATGAATTTTTTATCATCACTGTTGTGTATGACCTACGTGTTTTCCATCTTTTCATTCATCTTACGCATAATCGTACTACATATCCTCTCACTCTTGGCCGATCTTGGCTAGATTATATTTGAGGAACACTTCATCATGATCACATTGAAATATCATTTCTCTTTCCATTCAGGATTGTGTGCATTTGTATTATCTCCTTTTCATGTTATTCACCCAACTTCACTATTTGGTATGCTCAGGGATGATGATTACATCCCTTTACGGATGAACAGTATGCCATGATCATGCATATCTTAGGCACTCATGGTTATTTAGATGACTAATCACGTACCATTGCTTATCAGGTTTCCCATGCCATTCAATATAATTTTTACCATAATATTGATGACCTTTTAGAAGAAATTACTCCTCCCCTACCTTCTTGCATTAACAACAATCCGTCACTACCTCAAGTATGTCCTATATCCACCCATTTACTTGAAAAAATTTACTTTCATAGACATTATTCTAATACACAACCATTGGATTCAATACACACATTGAAAAATCAGTGTCAGTTCATGGAAGCCACAACTGCATCTCTCATTACTGAAGTCGACAAACTTAAGGATGCTTCTCGATCACATGTTAGCACTCATGCTACACCACATACACCATCCACATCTATGACCTACCATATAACTGATCCTCCAAGTATACCGTTGCCTCCACCTCTCATCTTTTACTATAATGGTACGACACAAGACATTTTCATTTAGTTTCTTAATCATTAAATGATTACTCTACCACCTACCCATCACTATCTTCCTTCTTGACTAATAAAATACCGTGATCATCCAAATTTACACTATCATCAAATTCCTGAGCATCATATTAATTATTGTCACACTTTGTAATGTATAATTAAATATCTAGGACATCTAGGCCTCCTTTCATTTTCTAGACAACCTTCTCCTACTAGTCATCTAGCCCATCGGGATCGTTCATCACATAAGTGTGAAGCTAGTACTACTCAGGTACCTCCTCAATGGTGATCTTTCCCAAATCGTCCACCATCTCCCCCACTGACCTTATCTCTACAATGTGTTCCTACATCGCAATATTTTTCATACATTCATGTTTCATGTGCATATAGATTCCGTTCACTGGCACCACATTTATCTACTATAATACTATAAATAGATCATGGCCCTCCACTTTCATCATCCCAAGAGTCAACTGAGGGAATCTTCTCCTTCAACCTCAATTGTTAATCCCTCCTTCTTGCATGCTTAGGGGGCAAGAACACCCCCCATCCTAGTACATACATATCATTATCTTTAGATCTTCTTACATAGATGTATCCATCATGCATTTTCTCACCTTCTTTACTTGGTGGTGCACTCTTGTGCATTGGTTCACACTTGAATGTTCAGGGATTATTATTACACTTAACCCCACACATTGTAATTAGGCATTACACCTTGCATCTCATCAGACATTGTCCATCATACATAATCCATTCTTCACTTAGTGTACATGATTCAATGTACTTTATTCTCATCATGCATATACTATTAATTCTACGCATTATATATGCCCTTAAGATATTTCACATGGCACATTTAAACATCATCTATATTCTACATACTACACTAGTCTACATTATATATGAGTGTAGTTTGTTATTTTATCCCTACATTCTAAATTATACTACTCCTTTCCTTACACATCCCTTACATTATTAACGCTATCCATGAATAACCTATACATAGTCATACCATACACTATGCATCTCTACATACATTCTACATACTACACTAGGTTACATTACATATGGGTTTAGTTTTAGAGTTTCTTGTTACAAATTCCATTTCTCTATAGACCTATTATTACATTTTACACATTACATAGTATACATCTTGCATGCCCTAGATATCCTATATTGCATCACACACAACGCACATTTATATCATTAATATATATAATATATATATATATATATAAATTCCTCGGTCCATACTCGAATGACAAGCATTTACGAATCAAATGTACCTTGCATTCACCATGCAATATTTCCTCATGTGACATTTCAAACCTAATTACATACACTTTAGGCTACATTCTCATCTATTATATCATCTTGTAGTGACATACACTTTAGGCTAAGTCGTCACCTATTTATTTAATCTTATAGTGATATATGCTTAGTAATAAATCATCACCCATTCTTTCATCTTATAGTGACATATTATTTAGAAAAGATCATTACTAATTTTAATCCATTCCATTTATAGTTTAGAGTTTAGAGTTTGGAGGACTCAGAGCATTTCCTCCCTACACTTCTTTAGCCAAGGTTGTATGAGATCACCCAAAAAACTCGCAGTAGTATAGGATATCCTACTACACCCTTTTGCTCGACATGGATCAGATGCACATGTTCCATTTACACTTTCCTTTTCCATTATTTTGCATTTTTGTATATTACACATTTCTATACACATGCATATTTTATGAAACGTTCTTACATACATACATATTTTACTACGTGATCATTTTATCCTTGCACATCTAGCCATAAGAGAAACAAGTAGTCAAATTGGGGGCAAGGAAAAAAACAACAACGATAGAAACACTTCTTAGTGTCACACCTTGCATACTAACCATGAAGGTACACTACACATTGCGACATCTACACACATGTATTTCACCCTAGGTTCACTCTCATCACTTTTTCTATGTGCATTTTTCATCTATTGTTTCCACACTCTTCCATCTTTTGTTTTCATTCCACACTTTTGTCTAGTTCTTCGGCACATTTTATACAGAACTCGACATGGACACCAGGTGCACATCTCTATCTACTTTATGTTAACAAGCTTTCCGATCACCAACATAAAGTGGGGGTAAAATGTAGTCACAAAATCCTTAACTTTAGGCATTATTTAGCTCTATCTCATACTAATATTTATAAGGTTCTTAAGTGAAAAAAATACTAATTAATCCCACCTTTTGGCCACCTTACTTTACCTTTTATTTCATCATTCCCGCACATTTCCATATACGTGCCAAGATATTTCCTCGTTTTCCCATCATTTTACCCTTAATTGGGGCACCCTGGTACCACCTTAGCCGCATTGATCATTTTTCTACCTTCCCAAAACTTTTTGGGCTCTTACTAGACATTTTTCATCCTTATCTTTTTCCTAGTCAACCATGTTGGGGTTAGTTAAAAAATGAGAGTGGGAGAACCCTATAAATAGAAAGTTATGATACCATAATGATGGTACAAGAGACACTTACTACTATCACTCCAGCTTGAGTTGCATCTATTGCACCACTTACATCAGAATAATTCCATACATCCAGGCTAGGAGATCTGCATCAACAAACCCAACATAAGAGGAGGGATTTTAATCTATTCCATACGCACATGATAGTATATTTTATATAGTTTTAATTTCTGACTACTTCAAAAAGTGTGACTAGCACATGAGCACCGAGGGCACGACATGCACACACACACAAGAACTACATTTGGGTTAAACATGTAGTGAAACATTCACTTTAGTAAGCCCACTGTTGTTGTAGTTGAGGTCATTCTGAACAATTCATTTTGCATCTATTATTTTTAGGGTTTTAATACTTCTTTGTCTCTTGTAGGTCATCATTTCATCCTCTAGTATTAAGTACATTCAGTGCATTCCAAAAGATCCAGTGTGACAGATAGTGAGAGTTATAGATTATTCTTCTACCCTACAAAAACCATATTTGGAGCTATTACAGGGACCAGGGCACCTATTCTTCATACAAGGGTGGCTCGAGGTGCCCCAATACCTGATTGGCCAATCCAATCTGCTCAATTTTTCCAGACCTAGCCTTTTCAGGACTTCTTTGCACTCATTCCAACTTCTAGAATTTACCATCATATCTACAACACATTACGACAATCTTCTACATTTAGTTGAGTTCATTCCTTTACCCTCCTTGCACATTTAGTGTTTCATTTCATTTAGTATAATTATTTGAAATTTTTCCATATTGCTTTAGTGAATTTTACATGATTTTAGTCCTCCTATATTAGATGAACTATTATTATACATTCCCATAGTTTACTTAAATTAGTTATTCAATTATCCCCAACATATGTAATCTCTATATGATACTATTAGAATAATCCATTTTCAATGTTGTACCTTAAATGTTGAAAATCTTCCACTTGATGAGATACTAAATGATGGCCATTTTCCTCAATTTCTTATTGTGTTTCTGTAAGATTCCTTCACGATCTAATATTATGCATTCCTTCTAATAAATATTTTTCTTTACAGTAATTAAAATACACCTTCAACCCAATGATTGTTGGTGTGTGTATTTTCCACATCATCAGGTGAGTCATCTCACTTAGGTGAGATCGTAGGTCCATGTGTCATTTAGGGGTCATTATGAGATTCCCTTACGTGTCAGTGCATCAGCGTGTCAGTGCGTCAGTGCATCATATGCATCATTGGGAGTTACACTTCTATTCTGGGAATGTAACTCCCCCTCTCTACTCGAGTTGTCATGATTGCAGCACTGGGGGTTACTCAACACCTCCTATATGTACACCCCATTTGATCTATGAGATAGAGGAGAGTTTTATGGCTTAACCAAGTTCTGTCCGTTTGTTGAATCTTTGCATGCACATTTGGTTGATGCTCGCTCCTCCCGAGATCCTTCACGCTGTCGTTTACACGTCCATTGATGTGCATGTCATCCCTCGTGATCCTCTCTTGCGGGTTTTCAAACCCTCTTTCATGGTATCAGAGTGGATCTTGTGGATCCGTGCACTCATCAGCATTTTTGTGTGTGTTTTCTGGCTTCCGGCGTGATATTCAGATTCTCGTGCATGTGTCGTAATGGAAATTCTGACTGTGCTCTACTTGCACTGATTTCGGGGCATTTATACCTCTCCTTGGGTTGTTCATGTGTTTGAGGTGGTCGTGTTTGAGTTTCTGGTGTTTTTCAAGTTTAGTGTCTTTGACCGCTCGATTCTCTGGCTTTGCATGCGTGTTCCAGAGGAATTTTTGTAGGATTGGGCTTTTTCAACTTGGCTCGAGTCTACTTCTACCGTGCTTTTTGCATGAACATGTTTGTTTGAACTCGACAGATCTGGTTTTGCAGTTAGTGCATTGTTTGTCTTGATCTTCGAATCACGGGGGTTCTTTATCGATCCTTGACCTGCGAGTTTGGAATGTGTTCTTTACACGTCTCACAAGGCTCCTGAATCCACCATTTGGCTCAGCCTTCTGGTTTGGTGCTGGGATCTGTTTAATTAATTCTCATGCTCTTACCTCGACCTGCATTGTTGCACCAACTCGTGCTTTGTTCTGCCCAGCTTGTGTCTCTATTCTTCTCGGGCATTGCTTGACAGCTCATTTTTTGGCAGTGGCTCGGATTGAACATTTTGGCAATGGCTCGGACTGTTGTTTTGCCTCCTGCTCAAACAAACTGTTGTTGAATCCTTGGACGTTTTTTTACACACAACGGCCATTTAAAGCTCCAATAGTGAGCATATCTACCAACTCTCTCTACACCTCCAACGGTTACTCCTCCACCGTGCTAACTACTCCAACAAACTGCGTTTTTTTTGTTTTTGCTGGGTGTTTTTTGGGCATTTGGCGTTTAAAAAACTTTGCTACAGCCTCCGATCTCCCTGACGTCTCCTCCAGCTCCTAGTGCATACCTGCAACCTTCACACGTGGCCATACATGCAATCCTGCAGTACGTGCATCTACACAACCATTTTTTGGCATTTTTGGCATTTTTGGCCATTTTGGGTCTTCAGTCAAACCTGCACGCACCTCCAAAGTGGCCACCTCTCTCTAACACAGCATGTGGGCCCCCTCCTTTCCACCTCTTTTTGATGTTTAAAGGTGTTAAAAAATAAAACATTCAGTTTGGCATTGGTATTTTTATTTATTGGGTTGTATTTTGCTTGTAATTTGACCTCCCTACGCTTGTCGAAGACGGAGGGCGAGGTCCAGGGTTGGAAGGAGGCTAACCCCCCCTCGCAGTCAAAACAAACCCCTATTAAAATTTCACACCGTTTCCAATGACTAGTCACATGATACCCTTTGCACCCATCTCGTGTACTTTTTTAATGTGTTTACAGTATCTAGTGCATTTTTCCATCAGTTGCGGGAATTGTATTTATGCCATAACTTTTGACTCGTTGCTCGTTACTGAGTGCTTCCTTTGTCAAAGTTGCATTATTTTTCACACACTATGTGATGGCATTACCAATTTTGTAAACGCACTACTTTTATAAAGTGCCACATTCTGGGGGGGTTGATTGTACTCTTGGGTTTTTGCACGCATACGCATTATCGGCTGAGTCCGACGTCTTGCTTTCGTGCACCTTGCATCTTGAATTTTTCATCATGGAGAGTGTTCTTTCTAGACGTGAGCATTTTAGGATCACCTTACAGCCTCCGCCACTTCTCACCAGGAGAGAGACCTATTCAGCTTGGCGTGCTTCCATGGAACGTTACTTCGTCCACGAGGGTCTTTTAACCTTCTTGATTGGGCCAGTTCCTGTACCCGCTGATCATCGTCATCTAGAGGACTTCCTCGACACTTGTGACCATGTCTTTGGTCACATGATGATGAATGTCTCTCGATCTCTTTGGTTTTACGTGGCAGACTCAGATCCACCTCACTGTGTCTGGAGCATTCTTCAGTCCTTGTATGGAGACCCTTCACATACTACCATCGTTGTTGTTGTTGCTGATTTAGTTGTCTCTTCCATTTCTTTGTGTGATGACAGTTCCACTGAGACAGGATTACTTGGTTCTACATCTGATGACGAGGATTGTGCATCCAGTTCTGATGTCGAGAGTACTACAGAGGACTCTTCTCCTCTTTCTCTCACTATTCCAGAGAGTGTTGACACTTCCCACATCTCATCAGATATTGAGAAGTCCCATTCTCAGTCTCATACAATCATCACACCTGCCTCCTTTCCACTTCCAGTGTGCGAGGCCCTTTTCACCCCTCTACATTCATTAGATGACTCATACCTATCATACATCCCTCTTCTGTTTGTTGAGCCCCCTCATTGGGACGAGTATCTTCCTGACCTTAGTCGTCTTTTCGCAGAGTCTACTTGTGATGCACTACAGGTCCCTCATCCATCTACAGGTTTTTCAGAGGAGTTCATCATCTCTGTTGTTGGGAGTTCCCCTTCTGGGACTCTTACCACTTCCACTTTTTCGGAGACCTTCATTGATCCACCCTCAGCTGTGGATCCCTTTTCTGTTGTGGAGGATGTTCTATTCCCTTCACATCACTTGGACATCATTTCTACGGGTGTTCCTCTTCACTCTGATAGTTCTACGCACGTGGCATTACCTTCGGTTCCTTGGCACTCACTCGCTAGACCTATGTCACACTTCAGTGCACTAGACTCAGAGTTCTTCATGTTGCTGCCTTCAGTTTCCTTTGTGGAGTGGGCAGACTTCCAAGCATGTCATTTCTATCCTTCCTAAGGTTAGGCACACAGTTCGGTGTGGGTGGCTCTTCTTCAATCCAGAGGCAGAGGATCTAGTCATCGACATTCTTCTGGGAGACTTCCTAGAGCTGCAGAGTTCAAATCCATCTATGGCATCTTCTGCATTCCTCTCGTCTCCCTCTTCTTCTCTCTTCTTCTTCTTTTTGAGAGATTACCTCTTTGTACATGGGTACCCTTTCAGGCTCGTTTATGGCCAAGACCCATGTTTGACATCTTTCTTAGATTAGAGAGTGCTTTGTTCTCTTGTGGTGGATGTTTTTCCCACTGGGTTTTCCTTCACTAGTTGCGACTTATTTCTTGTACATGGGTACCTCATCAGACTTTGTGCCAGGACCCATTTCTCATTTCTGACTTGCCACCTCATCCTAAGTTATGATGAAGGGGGGGTGTTGGTGTGTGTATTTTCCACATCATCAGGTGAGTCATCTCACTTAGGTGAGATCGTAGGTCCATATGTCATTTAGGGGTCATTATGAGATTCCCTTACACGTCAGTGTGTCAGCGTGTCAGTGCGTCAGTGCATCATATGCATCATTGGGAGTTACACTTCTATTCTGGGAATGTAACTCCCCCTCTCTACTTGAGTTTTCATGATTGCAGCACTGGGGGTTACTCAACACCTCCTATATGTACACCCCATTTGATCTATGAGATAGAGGAGAGTTTTATGGCTTAACCAGGTTCTGCCCATTTTTCGAATCTTTGCATGCACATTCGGTTGATGCTCACTCCTCCCGAGATCTCTTCTCACTTTCATTCGCACGTTCGTTGATGTGCATGTCATCCCTCGTGATCCTCGTTTGCGGGTTTTCAAACCCTCTTTCAATGATCTTCATCGAGAAAAATAGACAAAAACTATAATCATTTTAGTTTATTGAGGAAACACTTGGTAATATGTATAACTACTTGTTAATAGGCCAAAGTTCTTTAGTGAAAACTTGTTATCTTTTTTTGTTTCAAATATATTTTTTATATAGTTCCAATTCTGTAAAGACAAAGTCCTTAACTTAAAATATTCACTCACAAGGGTGTTTATAACTATGTTAATTGATATAGTTGTATGGTATTACTACATTCTCTTTATGCCTAGACATTAACTGTTGTTGGTCTTAAATGTGCTCTTCAATTGATCTTACTTTGGTTTAGACCTTTTTGTTAGAAGTGAGGTATGGTAGAGGGTTACTGCATAATGACAAGAAATTAGATGTTTTAGGTGAGGTGTAAAATAAAGTGTTATTCTAGACCATTCTACGAGTCTTATGCATTGAACCCATCTTTTCTACTCAACTAAAGAAAAATATCATAGATACCCATCCCAATATTTTTTTACTACCTTACTTTATCCATCATATTGGAGGTGATATGATGAACTACTTTCCAATTGATTACCCAAACATGAAAATAAATCAATTCAAAATTTTCTAGTGAAGATAGGATCACAATAACTTAGTATAATAGTAGGTATTCCATGTAGATTCAAAACTATTTCAATAAATGATATAACAACTATACCTATTGTAAGGGGATATAAAAAATCACCAAAAATGATAATAATTAGGGAGTCTATCAAAAACCACCAAATGAACACTTTTCCCTTTAGATTTTTGAAATCCTATGATGAAATCCATGGAAGGCTTTTTCTATTTCTTACTAGGAATAAATAGAGGTTTTAGAATGCCTAATGGCTTAATAGTTTCTCTCATATTACAGTGACATACTAAGAACTCTCCCTCAAATTTATGGGAACCCTATTTTAATCCTTATTAAAATAACTCTTTTTTAATTATATGAAAAGTTTTAAGGAACCTAAAATTGTCACCCACTTGTGAAACATGGAGAACTAAGGGAACTTGAATTTAAAGGGTACATTTATTTCATAAGTACGATAACTTATGGTACCCAAATGTATTTCCCTTTCATTCAAAATGTTCCAAAATAGTCAAAAAAATTATATATTCTAAATGTGAGTTTGGGAAACTATTTTATTATTTCATTGTGATCTTGCTCGATCTTGAATATAATATGGACATGACATATAAAATCTCTTATCTAGGCTTATTTATCCTAAATAGTGCATTAGATACCACTTCATCTTTTCCTTTCTTGTAAATGATATCAAATTCATATCTCGATATATTTGTGGCCTATTTTTTGTTCTTCAAATAATAGTTGTTTCTTGAGGGAATTATTTCAGGTTGTCATACTCAGTCTTCACCTTCAATTGATGACCCGCGACATACAATCTCCACTACTTGACTACATGAAGAGTAGTCATGTTTTCATTCTTATAAGTAGGATATACTAGGTTCTTACCTTTGATTTGATGCCTCTAAAATTCGATGGAGTAGATCTATTGCACGAGTACTTGACCTATGTTGTCACCTAAAGCATCAACTTCAATAATGAAGGTTTGAGAGAAATATGGGGTAGTTGGTATTAGAGTGGTACAAAAGGCATTTTTTAGTGATTCAAATTCTTTGGTTAATTTTTCATTCTAAATAAAAGAGTCGTTATTAAAAAATAATATAATTGATTATGCAATTTGAACATAACTCCTCATAAATTTGTGATCTATAAACCCATAATATCTAATAAATCCCTAATGCTTTTAAAGATTTTATGAATCTTCCAATCCACCATGACCTAGATCTTACAATCATCCATTGAATACCTTGATGATAAATAATGTCACCAAAGTATTTTACTTGTATAAATCCTAAAGAACACTTGGATAGCATGGGATAATGGTATTGTTATTAAATATTTTTGAAAACATTATTGATATGGTGTAAATTTTCCTCCTAGCTATTTCTATAGATTTGTATATCGTCAAACAATACCAGGACAAACTTTCATATAAGTGGCTGAAATATTTAATTCATCATGCTATAGAAAGTAGATGTTACATTTGTAAGGCCAAAAGGAATTAGTAGAAATTAATAGTGGATTTTTTCTTAATGTTGTTTTGTGAATAACTTCATCATGAATTATAATTTTATGATATCAGGACTGAAGATGTAATTTTATGAAATAAATATCACCATGAAATTCATCTAACACATCTTCAATGATAGGATTATGAAACGTATCCTTCACTATGCATTTTTTGAGCTCCTGTTAGACTGGGGACGTGCACCAACCTTCATCCTTCTTTAACACCATCAACACTAGATAAGAGTAAGTACTCTGAAAATGTATAATAATACATGCATCCAAAATATTTTTTACGATATTTTTAATTTCATTTTTTCGTTTATAAGGATATACATAATGTATGATGTTAGGTGTTTTGATTCTTGGTACTAGTTGGATATAATGATCATGATCTCTTTTGTAAGGTAACCATTTTTGTATATCCATAAAAATGATTTAGTTCTTATTAATATATGTTTTACATCTAATAGTATAACACATATTGATGGTTGATTTTCTAAAGAAAATAGTACATACCAATTTAGGAGAAATTACGTTAAACAAGCGCAGCTCAAAAGTATTATCTTAAGAATGGAACCTTATAAAAAAATTGTGGAATTTCATCTCAACAATTCTAGATTTAATAATACATTGGATCCGTAACACAATAATTTTTACCCCTTTTGAAATGGTATGCATGGGGAAATCTAGTAAATAATCTCACATGGATAACTTAATCTTATTTAACTTTCTGAAAACACTATCTCTAGCTCCATATGAAACCATGGCCTAAAACATTGAGGATGAATTAAAAAATAACTTTCTAGTACTTTCATAGTCAATTAGTGATCTCACATTTTGTTTCTCTACTAACACAGAAACCTTCATGGTTTATAGTGTTTTGATCCCTAAAATTACATGACAAGAGATAGTTGGTTGGTATTATTCATCCTCAATCTTAGGAAACCTCTTCCTCTTCATTATCACCTTCAATGTAAAATAAATTATTCTCAAGCAACTTGTGTGCCTTTTTACACTTGTTATCACAAAGTTAACCTATAAATTTTTCTCACTTGTCTTGATTTGTTGATGTTTCAATCATGCCAGGTGGGGAAGTTAAGGTGTTGGAATTATGAATTCCTTATGAATATTAAAGACCAATTGTTTTATCATATCTATTTCCCCCCCACAATGAGAAACTATAATAAATTCTAATATTGAACCAATGTTATGAAGGAGATAATCAATTTAGATGTTATCATTGAGTCTACCAAGGAATAAATCATTTATATGATCCTATGAAATTTCATTCTTTCATAAGGACATGTTTTATAAATTGTGTAAATAATTCTTGATATTCCCCATGTTTCAGAGTTTCTCTAGACCTGGCTACAATAGTTCTCTAAGCTCATTAGAGAACATATATGAGGTAATAGGAAAAACCTTTATTTATTTTTATCTTACACATCCATCTATACCAAATGCACTATTCTAGTTAGAAATACAAGGATTCTATTTCCACCTTTTTTAGGATGTGACTTGATGTCGATAAAAATGATTTTACATTTTTTTGATATAGAGGATAGGATCGTTTAAATTGAGCTTGAGTATTTATACTTTTTAAATCATGTTTTGCCACTAACTAGATGTTTGACTTTACTTTTATATAGGATATCACTTGTATGGTGTAATTTGAATATGAGTATGCATTACTTGAGAAACCCATTTGAATTGAATATGAAATCATATCTGTATTCATGATTGAAATAGTGAATATCAACTATTTCCTTATTGGTTTAAACCTCATCTTCAATTCACCTTTAATTTCTTTAATACCATGGTTGAGACTACCTTTAATTACTTCAAGATTAAATTACATTACTTGAATGTTACATTCCAATTCTCAAGTGAGGTCATCATTTCTCACTATATTATTAACTTTTTTCTAGAGTTGGTTGAATAAATCTTATATATCACATAAGAGGAAGAATAATAATCCAAATATTAATTATTTATATTGATTCCTTGAGTTTCATAACCCATTTATTTGTACCTAGTTGATTGTCTTGTTATGATGTAGGGTTTAGGACTTGGGAAACAAAGATTAGGGTAGCATTGAGAGTTTGTGGTATCCTATGTTTATTGGACGAATAGAGAGAAACATAGAAAATAACCACTGGATAATTTTTTTCAAGATTTCGAAAAATACATGAAGCCTCTAAAATATTGACATATGGAATCTTGTGTAGTGCATTTATGAAAAGAACTAAAATGGATATAACTTTCTTACAAGAATTCAAAACCTCTTCAAAGATGGAGAGAACCTTACTTGGTTTATTTCATCACTTCAGTTAAAAACTTGCAATTAAATTTGCATTTTCACTTGATTCTTGCCAAGATTGAATATCTAATACTAGAATTACAGAAATTTACTTAGATAGATCTTAATTTGAGAGATACTATAACTCTAAGGAACACAAAAATATAGAGAAATGATCACAATATACAAGTATAATGACTTAGCCGCTTAGAGGTGGAAATCTCCAAACCTTACAATAAGACTCAAGTGCTCACTTATTAATGCACTAAAAACACAACAAAAATCATTAATTACTTCAAAAAAAAATTGCTGAATATATATATATTAAACAAGGTCTCAAGTGTGATAAGTATTAATTGTGTTGAAATAAATGTATGTTTATTAACTTCTACACATTCACATGTTAATCGGAATCAAATTAAAAATTAAATATTATTAATTTAATTTCTAAATACATTTCTGAATTCAACCCTCTTCTAAGGTTTCCCTTTACTTTTTATTTAAAGCATGACTATTTTTAATCACATTGCTTTACCCATTCAAATTCTTATAGGGTTTATAATTTAGTCATTTTCCTAAGTGGGTTCAAATCTATTTCAAAAATTAACTTTAAAATCCATACCCATCATTTACTATATCAACTACACATTTTATTTTAAGTAGTTTAATCCTCTTTTATCATTGTTGATAAAACTCATCCTCAATAATATTTATTTTATTTCCCTATAGTTATGTATTATTTACTTAATTATTGGCCCAAAAGAGAGGGGTTGTAATTTTTTCTAACTCCCTAATGTACCAAGTTTCCCCATTCACCAATTACCCATACCTTTTATTTAAATCTCATTCCCTTGAAAATGCAACCAACTTAAGTTGTAGAGACAATCCTCCAATCTTAGATTAGATTAAAATGGACCCTTGGATCTTAGGTTTTCTTAAATACCCTAAAAATCCTTATGATATCCTTCTTATTCCCTTTTTCCCTAATCTATTTTCATTTGCTGCTTGTTGTTTTGCAGGTTGAAGGAAAGCAAAATCCATGAAGATTTCAGGGGAAACCATTGAGGGATTATTTTCTAGTTTTGAAAATGAAAGGAATAATTCCTCGACTCCAGAATGTGGTTTTCTTTTTCTTTTTTTGTTTATTTATTTATATTGATCATATACCCACAAATTTAGTGTATTTGTGTATATATACATACACACACATATATTGTATTTTTCTATAGTCATTTCTCTTCTGTTTAACAAGAATGATTTAGGGTAGCTAGGATGTTCCTTTAACTAGAATATGTGCTTCAATGGAGGCCCAGATCAGCACTTTTCACACAAACTTCAAGGATCCAAAATGAAGGATCAAATTGGAAAACTTAACTAAACATTATCAATCTTTGTTTCATCACACCTAATATACACTCAAAGGATAATAAACAATCTTATAGTCATGCTAGGAGTCACAGTGATGTTAAATTAATTTATTTCACTATCAAATGAAATTTTTTCTGATAAATGAAATTGCAAATGCCACGAAACTATCACAAGTTTAATATATTGTGTGATTCACACAGATTTCAATGTAAGAATGCAACGGGAACAAGAAAAACTACTTGCAGACATTCAGAAATGAAGAAAACATAGATTAACTCAAGTTTGATTAAATTTATCATGAGGGGAAAGTTTCTGAAACAATCTCAGAGCTTGTCAATGGCTATACACTCACAACCACCTTGACATTATCAAATTTAACACAAAGGGGATAAACAGGTTTCTTAAGATAGTTTCTCAGAAGGATGGGTTCTATCAAGATTTTCTCTTAGAAAATTAGTCTCGACCTCTTACACTCCAACCTTACAACCATTTACATAGAAAAATCATGCCATTTATAAAAAATTTACAATAGAGTTTTTCCCCCCTAAAAATCCAAACATTGAGTATACAAGGGCTTGCCATGATCCCGATCATGATTTCCAAAATCAGATCTATAAAAATTTGTTAGGTGCTCAGGGGGTAGATCTTTTCGAACATCTCCTACATTCAAATCCTTCTGGTAGATCACTCTTCCTTTTACTCGCCAACCACTTCCGCCCCTAATTTGTCAAATCTAGTTCTTTACGTTCCCAGGAAGAAAAAATGGGACATAAGATCGCACACAAACCAAGATATCAACAGGTCTCTCACGTGACAAGGAAATAAAAATCAAGTTAAATTTGATAGTCAGACTACATTTTTAATGGTGAGAGACGTTTATAGACCTTCCCCACGAAACTAGGATACCAAATTAATGTTCCTCTTCATTTGGTGTGTAGGAGACTCCAAGAAATGATAAAAAACCATAAGAATACGCATCCCAAGGAGCTTTGGAGTGAAAATGGAAAAAGAAAATAGATACAGATGCACAACTTTCATTGAACTTTACTTTAAATTTGGACCGTCAATGAGGGAGATCCACTTTAATACGGGACTGTGGGTTCCTTTTTTCATTTTAAAACTTTTTGTAAAAATGTAAATTTTTCACATTTTTCTCCGCACCCCCTCCCTTGAGAAATGAGCCTGACATGTGTCCTAAGGTGGGTCCCAAAGGATTCGTGGCTAAATTATGCTATTTCACCTCCTTTTTGCAAAAGGGAAAATTTTCCAAGTTTTTCCCACAACTCCGCCTTTCCATTTTTAGTTTCTGATGTAGGTCCCAGTGGAACCATGCTTCCTTTTACACATTTCCCCCCAAATTTCCCCTGAAAGTTCACACCTCCGCCGTTGACCTTCCCATCAAATTTTGAGTTATCCTTTGTTGGGCCTGTAGGCCATTTTGATGTTTTAATCCTTTTGATGACAAGAGGTAATAAATTCAAGTTTCCTCCGATGGTTCGCTTTCCCACCTCTTTGAATTTTCAAAGCCAACCTTGACTTCCCTTTTTTCAGGCTTCCAGGCCATTTTGATATTTTAATGCTTAAGAGGAAAAAAATCCAAATTTCCCCTGATGGTACGCTTCCCCACCTTTTTACTTTCCAAACTGCCATCCATCACAATGACACATCTTGAGATGGTCCCCAAAAGTTGAGACCTTGAGCGTGGGTTCACCATGTGTCCTGGCCCAACATAAATTTTATGAAGTCTTAAAGTTCAAAAGAAGGCACCATGTGTCAAGGTCTGAGGAAATATCCTTTGGACATTGAAAAGTCCAAGAAAAATGCAAAATGAGTGGAGGCCTCCAAGTGTCCTCCTGGCCCTTCTTTAAAATAAAATTCAAGGGCCGGTCCTTAAACATGTGTGGTCCCTCCATGTGTCTCAGACCTCTCAGAACGTGTTGAAAAATTACTAAGTATGGGAAGACCCGACAGAATCCTCCATGTGTCTTCATGGCGCAATTTCAAAATAGAGCCCAAGAGCGGAGACCCTGAATGAGCAAAGGCTCACCACGTGTCCTTATTCTTCCAAACTGTACCAGCTGTATAAAAATTTATCTAAGCCTAGGAAAATTAGTGGAAACCTCAACGTGTCCTCCCAGTGCAACTCAAAGGCCAAACCAAAAAGTGAACTTTCAAATGAGCATCGTTCCTCCACGTGGGTCAGTTTTGGGTTGAGGCAATCCAACCAAAAGGGGCCAAGTTTCCACTAATGCATAGATGAGAATTTGATGGGGAAAACTCACATGTCCAACCATAAAATGCAAGAAGAAAACTATGTGAGCCCAGAGATGAAATTTTATTAAAGGACGGAGAATTTAGAAATGTTACAAGGCTCAAATACATTCCTCCGAGCTACATACATTCATTTTTATTCAAGTATTTAGGGAAAAAATGACAAGGACAACATGTCCTGACTATGGAAAATGGAAAGAACAGGACAACCCAAATTTTTACACCCAAATACAGACCTTTTCAGATGAAAAGAGAAACGAGGAAACAATTTTGGATCTTTACGTGATCCTTGGTCCATGAAAGTTCTGATTACGGTAACTGAAGGAAGGTGGAGACTTTTCAGGCACAATACGGGAAGATAAAATGTGACAGAGACCATAAATTGATAGATTTTTAATGACAAAATGGGGCGAGACTATTTTGAGGACCAACATATTAAATATAAAATGTGCTAATAAAAAATATATCCATATTTTAATAATTATAAATAAATATTTTAATGTATATATATACTTTTAAAACAAATAAATGTATGTATTTTTATAAACATTTTTATCTATTTATTATCAAATGCTACCAAGTCCAAATTGGTTATAAAATGAAATATAAAGGAGTAAGAGTATTTATAAATTTTATGATAGATACTTATGTGTATGCAAGGGTTATTGGTTAATATTCCTTAAAATGGACACAACACACAAGTAGAGAGTAGAGTGTAGAGTATATTTTGTTGCTTTCAAATTTACAATCGTGTCTAACGTTTTAATATTTCATATTTCAAATGAAGCAACACTTTCAATAAGATTAAAAGTTCACTCTTTTAACCATTTTCATAATTTTCAAATGTTATGATAAACCCAACTTACAACGATTTAGAAATACAAACTCCTTTAAACTATATTAACACTACAATTTGATAAATAAGATTTACAAGAAATCTTCTTTTAAAATACAAGAGCTACAAGCCTTCCACTCTAAGTTGAAAAACATTGCTAATTTGACAAAATAGGAGTTCTTCAATAGGCTTGAATACACTAGTCTTCGTATCAATATCATCTTCCAACTTCATAGCTTCAACTTTTCACTCTTTCATATCTTCAAATACGAATCACATACAAGAAAAAGGGAGTAGGCGATGCTCTCTGCCCAACCTTTAATCCAATAAAATTTGAAACCATCCTTCCTATTGGCCCCCGAGCCCCAACCATAGAAAAATGGGGAGATTTTTCAACTTTGACAAGTTCACAATTATAATGGCTTCCACAAAACATACAATCCACAAATTTGTGACACATTCAAATAAGCACATAAACAAGATTTACTCTTTTTCAATAAACACATAGGTTTGACAACAAGAAAAAGGAGAAAGAAAATATGGGAACCACCTCCTTTTAGCTCTCAAGTGAAATAGGGGTTCCACCCAATAGCCTCTATGTCCACATCAAAAAATAATATATATATATGTATGTATGTATGTATGTATGTATGTATGTATGTATGTATATCATTTTCTCTCCCCATAGGTGGAACACCCTAATCACACTCCCTACAAAGTGCATGCCTCACAACTCTCTTTTCCCTCCCAAATTGTCCCATTTTCAATCTTCCACACCATTATTAAGGTCAAAATCTACCCAATCCCAACATAATACAATAATAACACACATAACATACACTCAAAATCACAAATTTGGCTACTACATACATATATAAAAGAAGCAAAAATAAGTGAAGATCTGACGTCCTCTGCATTTAGCTTCAAAAATATTCACATAACAAGCTTCAAGCACCTTAAATCCAATAAATATCAAAAAATACAACTCGAAAAGCTCCAAGCATGCAATCCCAAGCCAAAATTCCAAAAATTCAAGTGTAGAAATGAGACAAGTAACCTCGATTACTCTAAATTCACATCAATAAATAAAAAAAGAGGTGAGGATGATGAGGTGGCTCCATGTAGGACACCACTTCATCATTCCTCAATTCCAACTCAACAAATCAACACACAAATATCACTACTAATAAATGAACAAGTAAGGATATGACATGCACAAGAGTACACTCCAACATGCAGTCCACACCTTCGAAGGACGTATTAAATGAGGTAAGTATAAGAGTGACTTTATTTACTCTTTTTCATTCAACAAATGCATTAAAAATGCTAAAATTAACTCCATACTTCATAAATATGGTTGGTGGATGACTTTGAGAAGCAAGGGACAAGGTTAAATTGTCCCACAAGGCTCATAAAGTGGCCTAGATAAGGAAAAATTTGAGATTGGGAAATGAGGAAGAGTACACACTTCAAAATGAAATTAATTCCATTCAACATCAAGCAAATATCAAGGACCATCTACCTTACTTAATGCCCAATTCTAAAATCTTCTTTCTTGGTAATCAATTAAGTTAAATGAATTAATTACATGTATACTAACATGTACTAATAAAGTGACTATATTTTACAAATAATTAGATACATACACCACAAAATAAATAGCCAAAACTAAAAGAGTGAAACATCACAACCCATGACCACAAACATGAGGTCATGCCCCTCATGGGAAACCTGCTAATCAAGCATAGCAATTAAATAACACACACATAGAACACAACTTAACGAATTGGCCTGGTTGCAAACACCCAACATTCTTCTAGGGTTGGTCCCCAAGCCTCTTCTGGTGTATTGTGATATCATTTTCCTGCAATCGTAAAAAACAATACCTTTTCCACCTCAAGGATACAACAATAACATCAAGAAATAACACATACATATTGATCAATAACATCATCATATGACATAACTAAACCATCATCAAAGTTAACAAATTCTATAAATTAATTTTCAAATTTGTAAACATTTCATTTCCGGCATTCTCACCAACATCAATGAGGTCAAAAGGCCATCCTGATCATTTAAACATAATCAATACATCAAAGAATAAAACACATATTTCACTTATCAATTATTTACAATTACAATTGTTCCATATCCATTAACATTTACCAACTATAACAATTCATATTTTTAAGACAACTTTTGAATACCATACACCTATTGTAACTGATGTCTTTTGGATGCAATCAACAACATATCACTGATCTCTAATGTCCTCACATCATTAACAACTCTCAACATCCAAGAAAACATAGGGTTAGTTCAATAATCCTAATACAATTGTCAGAACACAATAACAATCATAATGTCCATCATGTCTATCTATAAGCTATCCAAGATATAATAATAATATCCATGTATCAATGAAACAATAATAAAATCATAGTAAAATAAGTGTTGAAGAGGAGTGGGCATTACAAACTAACTCATATATATACCGTATGATGCTATGCAAAGCACCAAAGATGAGTTACTAAACATAGACAAGTATAAATAGATGTGATATAACATGATAAAAAGTTATGTTAGCCACATATTACCTACCCATATCTCAATATATAAATGAGAACTACATTCGTAACATGTTATATTTTAGTAATTATATTTTTTTCATATTTATATTCTATTAATTAATAAAATACATATTGAAAATAAATTAATAAATTCAATTTTTTATAAGGATATTGTGTTGTTTAATCTGTTATCTACAAAGGGTATAACTTAACATAACCCAACAAATAAAATATTTGGAGCATTTCAAATTTTCTGACTAATACCTATAATTAGCTTTTTTTTTGAATGACCAGAGAAAAGACAAAAGGTAAGCATAATGCCGTCTTTTGTATGGAGTGTTTTGTTACAAGCAAAATTTGGAAAGAGTTGTTGAACGAATTTTGATAAGTTTTCCTGTACTGTAAATTATTTTCTAATTCAAATATTTCAAAGAGTATTTTTTTATTATTGTATTGGCATGATGCACTTTGACTATTTCTCTTATCAGAATAAGTCAACTTAGGACCTCGTTTACATTGATTTTAATCGTTCTCTACATTTTTTCATAGAAATCGTCATCTGCTTGGGCAATGACAAATTATGATGCAAAACGAATACTTATATTCATTTGACCTTATCACAAGTTTTAAATTTTATTTCTCTCACTCAATAAGAATTTGAAGATTTTTTATTTGTTTAATTTTTTCTTGTTGGCATGTTTCACATTGTATGTTGTGTCGGTTTTCCATTCTCCATTTGTGATTTCTTGAAAATATAAATTTTTAATATTCTTGTGAATTATTAAGCCGAAAGGCGTGTTCTATGTGGGAATGGCAGAGGCCTTCTGACATGCACCAGGGCATCAATGACGGGACTTCATTGGTCGATGATGGACAGATGCCCAGGAGCCGTAGATGTGGCGGATAGAACAGAGGACCATGTTCGAAGGAGGGAGAAGTGTATAGGTCGTCAAAAATAGAGGACAGTTGCAGGAGTCCGGCGTGGAGATGGGCATACATCTGCCATCAAAAAAACAAGGGGAGTATGGCTGGACCGTAGTGTACTAGTACGTAGCAGTCAAAGAAGAATAAAAAAATGCCTTGCTTAGGGTTTCGGGAAGGATTTTGTAATGAGGAGTGTTTTTGGCATCAAACACTGTAGACGAAAGGTTGATTTCTCTTTGCGTGCTGAGTGTGGTTGGAGTTGGACATTGCGTGACTGGAGGAAGGCATCCAGCATCACAGCTGTGAAATTAAGGTTTACCTCTCTGCTCCCTTATTCGAGGATTCGGTGTTGTTTCATTATTTCATAGACATCGATTAAAGAAAATCAAATTCAGAAAAGGAGTGTGCTTGTTTTCATTTTGAGATGAACTTAAATTCCCGTTCTCTTTGTTGGTGTGCGTTTTATGGGATGAGCGGAGCAATGCCCAAAATGTCAATCTCTGTAAAATCGTAGAAAACCCTAGTCGTGTATATTTACTTTGGGTTTTGGTTTGCTTGCTTTTATTTTAGGCTTAAATAGTAAAAAAATCCTCCCACGCACACCTGAGGATTTTGGTCCTCCCTTTTCCCTTCATTGCCCATGGTATATTTTACTGGTACTTTATTTGTTTTGACAGACTCGTGTTTGTCTTTGCTATCAACACTCGGATACATGCATTTCTCAATTTTTCTTTCTACAGAAGATAAGTCGGTTCATATGAGACCATTTGCAAATATCTCTGTTTGTATTTTAAATTCTCAAAACAAACAAAGCATAAATGATAGAGGAATTTTGTCAGATGTGGTTGTAAATGTCCTTGTAGACATGTATGCAAAATGTGGAACTATAGACAAGGGATGTGAACTGTTCGACACAATGCCTCAAAAAAATGTAGTTTCGTGGACAGTCATGATTGCAAGATATGCCCAAAATGGATTTGTTAAAAATGTGTTATAATTACTTAGAAACATTCATGCAATTGCAATTGGCAGATGTAAAGCCAAATTCCACAACCTTTGTCAGCATCCTCCCTGCCTGTGCCAAAATGGGAGCTTTGGAACAGGGTATGAACATCCATGAAAGCAAAATGTGGAAGCATAAACAAGGCACATGAACTGTTTTAGTACGTCAAAGAGTGAGAGCACTTGCAACTACATCTAACAAACCATTAGGCAGTCACTGATACCACATCATTTTCAGGCATTTTTTCAAACAGTTCATGTGCATTAGGTATGCTTCCACATCAGAACAGAGAAAAAATAATTATCGTCTTTATTGGAGAACTTGGAGAAATAGGAGGGTTCCTTGTAACTCAGATCCAAAACTTTATGGGTTCAATAAGGAAGTGCAAATACCAAAGTTTTCACAAAATTGTGGTTGCTCATAGACGGACAAACCATATTGCACTGGTTAAAAGAGAAGGTGAGGAGGATTTAACCGAGGATAAGACAATTAGAGAGGCAGCCAAGGATCATTTTCAGACATCATTATTTGATGATAATAGTGGCAGGATTGAGACTCGAGAAGATCTGCTTGAGGTTATCCTAAATATTGGTACAAAAGATATGAATGAGAGGCTGTTGAAGGAAATAAAGCTTAAACAGATTAAAAAAAAGTGAAGGAAATGAAGCTTAAAGGGTTAAAAAGAACGTGAAGGAAATAAACCTTGAAGAGATTTAAAAAGTCATCTTCTCCTTTCAATTGGACAAATCATTAGGTCCAGATGGCTTCGAGGCCAAATCCTTCCGTATGTGTGGATGATTCCAAGGTCTCGGGCAAAGTTTGAAAGGCATTTAATTTTCTCGCTTCAATCCCAAAATAAAATAATGCTAACAATATTAATACGTTGAGGATTATATATCTTTGTAATTTTTCTTACAAAATTATCTATAAATCATTGTTATTAGGCTGCAAACTTGCCTTCCTCGTGTCATATTGGAGGAATGAGCAGGGCCTGTTAAAGGACTTAAGATATTTGATGAAGTAAATATTGCTTTGCCTTGATTAATATTTACCTTGATTGCGGCCTTAATAATGAATCTATTTTGTATTTCGAGACATCTAGCTAACCTGCATATAGAATGACGACCCAGCCATGAAACAACCCATGGCATGCCCTTTGCCAAAGACCTGAATAAAACATATGTTCATATAACTGTGTTAGAAACAATCTTCCTGCAATTTCAGTTATCGGTAGCTTTTTTTAAGTGACAATGTCGTTCTGTAATCTTGCTACTATATTTGCTGACAATGGTCACCAGGTGTTGCTTTATCTGGTAACTGAGATGTATTTATGAACCATATATTTAATTAATATGACTACAGCGCGTTAGAATCTGAACGTATATTTTCCATACAATGGTGCTCTTATATGCCAAGTTAGTGTCTTGGATAGCCATAAACTAAAAAATGACTTTGTCATAAATAGATTTAACCCAAGTTTTCAAAATAGGTCACTAATTAGTGGAGAGACTGAAATCTTCACAAAACTTGACTGTCCATCAGTTTGGCTGGGATGCTGTGTAGGCATTTTCAAAATGGCACTACAAACTCTCCAGCTAGACTCAAGATACCTTTGCTGAGTTGTTTGTATGATTTTGAGCTTAAAATTGACAGGACAGTTTTTTAGATTTATGTGACAGAGGCATCTTTCTGCTACAACGAATGTAATCTATTTCTGTGCTATCAAAAATGTGATGCATTTCTGTATTGTAACCTTTGGCCTTTATTTGACATTTCCCAAGCATTAACAATGATATCATAGATACTTCCGTACTGTAGAGCGTTTAGGACATGTTAGGCTTTTGGAAAGGTTAGGGTCCCCATATCTTTCTTCATTCTTTGGAGGAGGTTGATGTCTAAAAACACCTCAATTGAGAGCACTTGCAACTACATTTAACAAACCATTAGGTTGTCCTTGATACCGCATCATTTTCAGGCATTCTTTCAAACAGTTCATGTGCATTAGGTATGCTTCCACATCAGAACAGATAAAAAAGAATTATCATCTTTGTTGGATAACTTGGAGAAAGAGGATGGTTCCTTGTAACTCAGATCCAAAACTTTATGGGTTCAACAAGGAAGTGCAAATACCAAAGTTTTCACAAGATTGTGGTTTCTCACAGACTTACAAACCATATTGCTCTGGTTAAAAGAGAAGGTGAGAAGGATTTAACCGAGGATAAGACAATTAGAGAGGCAGCCAAGGATCATTTTCAGACATCATTATCTGATGATAATAGTGGCAGGATTGAGACTTGAGAAGATCTGCTTGAGGTTATCCTAAATATTGGTATAGAAGATATGAATGAGAGGCTGTTGAAGGAAATAAAGCTTAAAGAGATTAAAAAAAAAAGTGAAGGAAATAAAGCTTAAAGGGTTAAAAAGAAAGTGAAGGAAATAAACCTTGAAGAGATTTAAAAAGTCATCTTCTCCTTTCAATTGGACAAATCATTAGGTCCAAATGGATTCGAGGCAAACTCCTTCCATATGCATGGATGATTCAAGGGTCTTGGGAAAAGTTTGAAAGGCATTTAATTTTCTCACTTCAATCCCAAAATAAAATAATGCTAACAATATTGATACGTTGAGGATTATATCTCTTTGTAATTTTCCTTACAAAATTATCTATAAATCATGGTTATTAGGCTGCAAACTTGCCTTCCTCATGTCATATTAGAGGAATTAGCTGGGCTTATTAAAGGATCTTAAGATCTTCCTTGATTAATATTTACCTTGATTGCAGCCTTAATAATGAATCTATTTTGTATTTTGAGACATCTAGCTAACCTGCATATAGAATGACGGCCCAGCCATGAAACAACCCATGGCAATCCCTTCACCAGAGACTTGAATAAAACATATTTTTGTATAACTGTGTTAGAAACAATCTTCCTGTAATTTCAGTTATCGGTAGCTCTTTTTAAGTGACAATGTCATTCTGTAATCTTGCTAGTTTAAGACTGCTCCTAGAAAATGATATTATTCTTTGTCAACGAAGTGTCTCACTTGCCTTTATGTACTTGTTGTGTTCATGAACTTTAAGGTTTTTCTCAAAATAACCTTTTTTTTTCCTTTATCTCATGGAAAATTCCCTACCATATTGTTTATAAAATTGGTTATTGATTATGTGTTTTTTTTTGGAATTTTTTCCCTTATACATTTTCATATATACTTAATTATGTGGGTGAATTTGGCTATCATAAAACATCTTATTGTTGTATGTGTTGCATGAAAAAACTATTTTTCTGCTTTCGCTCTTCAACCACGGCATGAAGGGGCAAGTGCCTTCGATAATGACTATCCACGATACTACATTTTTGTGAGGCATTATGTCGAACAGTTCACGTGCCTTGCCTACGCTTTCACATTTTTCATACATGTCTACCAGGACATTTGCAACCACATCTGACAAAATTCCTTTATCCTTTATGCTTTGATGGATATCCATACCCTGTTCCAAAGCTCCCATTTTGGCACAGTATGGGAGTGAATTGGAAAATGTAAACTGATTGGGTTGAATGCCTATTTGTTGCAAATGGTGAAACAGTATGACTGCCTCATGAGGATAACCATGTCTTCTGTATGCTAGAATAATTGTATCGCCTATGAGCAATGAAAGAATGGACTGTCTTTCCTTGTGAAACCATGCTCATGAAAATACAGGTCTGCAATAATTGAAGATATGTAATATTCAAAGGGGTTCTGTCTAGAAAAGAATCAGATTGCTTACTTGATTGAGAATTTAAAATACAAACAAAGATATTTGCAAACAGTCTCATATGAACCGACTTATCTTCTGTAGAAACAAAAATTAAGAAATGCATGTATCCAAATGTTGATAACAAAGACAAACATGGATCTGTCAAAACAAATAAATGTTGTATCCATGCAACTAATACGAATAGCCGAAAACAATAGTACACTGCCAGAGGTAGGTGCACACAACGTCTCTAAAAATTACATATTTTAAATTATTGTAGACTTGTATTTTCATGAGCATGGTTTTCATAGAGAACATATTTAAATGTATGTCTAGTGCAAAGTTTTGATAGATGTACGTACAGAGTTTGACCAAGTGAAACGACGAGACAGTTTTTCATGGAATACAATTAATGTAGCATACAGAAAACATGATTATTGTCACAAGGCACTCACACTATTTAACCATATGCAAGAAATAGGTCTTCAACCCAATCAGTTAACATTCGCGAACATACTCCCAGCCTGTGGAAAAATAGGAGCTTTGGAAAAGTATATGGAAATCTTTTCACACATGTAACTATTCCCCATTCTTTAATCCTATTGTCTCAAGAATTGTGAATTTTGTCAGATGTAGTTGCAACTACTCTACTAGACATCTATACAAAATGTGAAAGGATATCTAATGCACATGAATTTTTTGAAAGAATGCCTGAAAATGATGTGGTATCAGGGACTACCTAATGGTTTGTTAGATGTAGTTGCAAGTGCTCTAGTAGACATACAAAATGTGGAAGCATACCTAATGCACATGAACTGTTTGAAATAATGCATTTTACAGGGATGCTCTCACTCTTTGACGTACTAAAACAGTTCATGTGCCTTGTCTATGCTTCCACATTTTGCATACATGTCTACCAGGAAGTTGCAACTACATCAGTCAAAATTCCTCTATCCATTATTCTTTCATGGATGTCCATACCCTGTTCCAAAGCTCCTGTTTTGGCACAGGCAGGGAGGATGTTGACATTTTTTTTTTGGAATTTGGCTTTACATCTGCCAATTTCAATTGCATGAATGTTTCTAAGTAATTATAACACATTTTTAACAAATCCATTTTGGGCATATCTTGCAATCATGACTATCCATGATACTACATTTTTGTGAGGCATTGTGTCGAACAATTCACGTGCCTTTCCTACGGTTTCACATTTTGCATACATGTCTACCAGGACATTTGCAACCACATCTGACAAAATTCCTCTATCCTTTATGCTTTGATGGATATCCATACCTTGTTCTAAAGCTCCCATTTTGGCACAGGCTAGGAGTATATTGGAAAATGTAAACTGATTGGGTTGACGGCCTGTTTGTTTCAAATGGTGAAACAGTATGACTGCCTCACGAGGATAACCATGTCTTCTGTATGCTGGAATAATTGTATCGCCTATGAGCAATGAAAGAGTGGACTGTCTTTCCTTGTGAAACCATGCTCATGAAAATGCAGGTCTGCAATAATTGAAGATATGTAATATTCATAGGGGTTCTATCTAGAAAAGAATCAGATTGCTTACTTGATTGAGAATTTAAAATATAGACAAAGATATTTGCAAACGGTCTCATATGAACCGACTTATCTTCTGTAGAAACAAAAATTGAGAAATGCATGTATCCAAATGTTGATAACAAAGACAAACACGGATCTGTCAAAACAAATAAATGTTGTATCCATGCAACTAATACGAATAGCCGAAAACAATAGTACACTGCCAGAGGCAGGTGCACACAACGTCTCTAAAGATTACATATTTTAAATTATTGCAGACTTGTATTTTCATGAGCATGGTTTTCATAGAGAACATATTTAAATGTATGTCTAGTGCAAAGTTTTGATAGATGTACGTACAGAGTTTGACCAAGTGAAACGACGAGACAGTTTGTCATGGAATACAATTATTGCAGCATACAGAAAACATGATTATTTTCATAAGGCACTCACACTGTTTCACCATATGCAAGAAATCAATTCTTCAACCCAATCAATTAACATTTGCGAACATACTCCCAGCCTATGGCAAAATAGGAGCTTCGGAAAAGGATATGGACGTCTTTTCACACATGTAACTATTCCCCATTATTTAATCCTATTGTCTCAAGAATTGTGAATTTTGTCAGATGTAGTTGCAACTACTCTACTAGACATCTATACAAAATGTGAAAGGATACCTAATGCACATGAACTCTTTGAAAGAATGCCTGAAAATGATGTGGTATTAGGGACTGCCTAATGGTTTGTTAGATGTAGTTGCAAGTGCTCTAGTAGACATACAAAATGTGGAAGCATACCTAATGCACATGGACTCTTTGAAACAATGCATCTTGCAGGGATGCTCTTACTCTTTGACATAATAAAATAGTTCATGTGCCTTGTCTATGCTTCCACATTTTTCATACATGTCTACCAGGTAGTTGCAACTACATCAGTCAAAATTCCTCTATCCATTATTCTTTCATGGATGTCCATACCCTGTTCCAAAGCTCCCATTTTGGCACAGGCAGGGAGGATGCTGACATTTTTTTTTTGGAATTTGGCTTTACATCTACCAATTGCAATTGCATGAATGTTTCTAAGTAATTATAACACATTTTTAACAAATCCATTTTGGGCATATCTTCCAATCATGACTGTCCACGATACTACATTTTTGTGAGGCATTGTGTCGAACAGTTCACATGCCTTGCCTACAGTTTCACATTTTGCATACATATCTACCAGGACATTTACAACCACATCTGAAAAAATTCCTCTATCCTTTATGCTTTTATGGATATCCATACCATGTTCCAAAGCCCCCATGTTGGCACACTGGGAGTATATTGGAAAATGTAAACTAATTAGGTTGAAGGCCTGTTTGTTGCAAATGGTGAAACAATATGACTTCCTCATGAGGATAACCATGTCTTCTGTATGCTGGAATAATTGTATCGCCTATGAGCAATGAAAGAGTGGACTGTCTTTCCTTGTGAAACCATGCTCATGAAAATACAGGTCTGCAATAATTGAAGATATGTAATATTCAGAGGGGTTCTGTCTAGAAAAGAATCAGATTGCTTACTTGATTGAGAATTTAAAATACAGACAAAGATATTTGCAAATGGTCTCATATGAACCGAATTATCTTCTGTAGAAATA
The DNA here is from genome assembly GCA_019776745.2 of Taxus chinensis. NCBI lineage: Eukaryota > Viridiplantae > Streptophyta > Pinopsida > Cupressales > Taxaceae > Taxus > Taxus chinensis. The sequence goes on from CM034148.1 coordinate 152,441,530, forward strand.
AAAATTGAGAAATGCATGTATCCAGATGTTGATAACAAAGACAAACACGAATTTGTCAAAATAAATAAATGTTGTATCCATGCAACTAATACGAATAGCCGAAAACAATAGTACACTGCCAGAGGCAGGTGCACACAATGTCTCTAAATATTACATATTTTAAATTATTGCAGACTTGTATTTTCATGAGCATGGTTTTCATAAAGAACATATTTAAATGTATGTCTAGTGCAAAGTTTTGATATATGTACGTACAGAGTTTGACCAAGTGAAATGACGAGACATTTTTTCATGGAATATAATTATTGCAGCATACAGAAAACATGATTATTGTCACAAGGCACTCACATTGTTTCACAATGGATTTTTTGAAAATGTGTTATAATTACTTACAAACATTCATGCACTTGCAATTGGCAGCTATGAAGCCAAATTCCACAACCTTTGTCAGCAGTGTCAACTCATAATAAAATAATTATTGAACAGTGCCTAGTATTTATATTTGTCGGCCTTTACAGCGGTGTACAGAGTATGCGGAAGGCATTGACGTGGCTGAACATCACAATTGCAAATGCAAAATTTCAGCCTGGGTTCCCGATTGTATGCCAAGTTGCCACGTATGTGTGTGTTGCGATACAATTCACAAGTATAGTTATTCTTAGGATTGACTCCATACAAATTTGTGACTGATGTGAATTCCCATATATAAAAAAAAAGTATTTTTGGCTTTGGAATTGTTTTTGGTGATTTGTTTACTCATGTAGGTCTGCTTTTGTATTTTTTATTGGAGTTGGCTTATCAAAACGTTATCGTTGCTTTAGCTAGGTTGTCTGAACCATGAACTGCCATTTCAGGTGCCTCTTCCATCTTTTGGGGAATAAGAAATTCAAAACAATATTATTAAAATTATGTCAAACACCCCACTCCCAAGTTGGTGTAGATCGCCATCATTTATTTTGAGCAAATACACATATAATAAATCAGTAGATAATTTGTCTCTTTCCAGGTTTCCTTTGCATACGAAACAATTCTTCTCCGATGCATACTTCAGCCCATTCAGATTCTCGATGCCATTTAGTACTCATTCCTCTATCCTCTCTTGCTAGGGTTGGTGCCAGTGATGACCCTCTCTGCATATACCATAAACTTATTTCTATCAGGAATGTGCCCAAAATGTTTAAAATGGCAATTTAAAGCTTGAAAAAATGTGCATGTGCATAAGACACTTATTCGATAGATATTCCCAACCACAACTTCATCTCCTAAATTACAGGATTAAAAAAACAACATACCATTTTATACTTTTGCAGCACTATGTCACCACCATTGCCAAGCATATCTCTTGTCTGATCCCTATAAAGACATCTAAGAGATAGTTGTGGTGAGAAAGATCCCTGCCCAACAAAATAAACTTGCAAATGTATTCTAAACACACCAAACAGATGCTCAAAACAAATATTACAAGCCAAGAATAAATGCATACATACAGAGGTTCTACTAAATTTTAATATTCATCATTTAACAGTCTCATTGCAAGTGAGAAATATAAGATTTTTCAGATCCCCTTGGTTGATTCGTGTATGGCCCAATTGGGGTTTCACTGTAGGGAGATCAACTTGCCATTTGTGCATTTTTGCTTTGCCTATAAAAGATGAGTTAGGGTGTGCCGTGTTCTTTAGTGGGTTTAAGTTGAGGCCTCTTGGGAGCTCGATGATTGTGTTCCTGAGAGTTGTTTTGTATAGCCCAGCTGCATTAGATCATTGTGATCCTCACCCTTCACTCTCCAACTAGACCCTTCCCAGCTCGTTGTGAGCTTCACTTGCTCGACCAGTCTTTGGAGTAAGCAAGATTTCCTTAAGTTTTACTCTGCTACAATTGTTTAAACCGAAGAATCTTGGAGTTTGTATTTCATACCCAGATTTACTTGCATATTGACTGTCACCTGTAATCTTGTGCCAAAATACTCATTCAGAGATCTGAAAAATCTTATATTTCTCACTTCCAATGAGACTATTAAATGATGAATATTAAATTTTAGTAGAACCTCTCTATGTATGCATTTATTGCAAAAGCATAAAACGGTATGTTGTTTTTTTAATCCTGTAATTTAGGAGATGAAGTTGTGGTTGGGAATATCTATGGAATAACTGTCTTATGCACATGCACATTTTTTCAAGCTTTAAATTGCCATTTTCAACATTTTGGGCACATTCCTGATAGAAATAATTTTATGGTATATGCAGAGAGGATCATCACTGGCACTAGCCCTAGCAAGAGAGGACAGAGGAATGAGTACTGAACGACATCGAGAATCTTAACCATCACATTTATCTCCTAGAGCACACCCTGTTCAGAAAATAAGAGCAGCCCATTACAGAAACTAGCTTGCCAAATGTGCAGGTCACAAATAATAGCAATTGAAAAAACAAACAATGACTAGCACCATAGTGTTGAGGAGAAAGAAGAATCACATAGCAGCACAGGAAAAGAAAAACATCCGTACAATCTTCAGAAAAGTTTTTTAAGATAGAGTTTCAAGTTCATTTAAATTTAGGGAAGCTTTTATTTGTTATTTAAAATGTTTTGAGCTTTTTTTAATGTTTTAACTTTTTAAAAATATAGAAGGAAATTTAAAAATTTCATTAACGTTTGTCTAAAATCGAATGAATTTTGTATCTCTCAATCTTTTGAATTTGTCTACAAAATTTTGCCACATTGTGCCAAATACCATCATTAACCATTCTATAAAAGTGTTTTGCTCCAGCTCCAACCATTTTCTCCCTTTAATTTATTTTCTATAAAATTGCCTAGAACCAAATTAATTTAATTTCTTCTTCACCAGCTCGAATCTCTACAAGAAAAGTAGACATTTTGTGTCATATGCCATTGTAAACCATCACCCAGAAGCATTTTTGAGCAGCTCTTATATTGTTTAAGAATTAACTGTTTTTGTCCATAGTGTGTTTCGGGTATTACAAATTGCCCGCAATTTTGTATTTAATACGTACCTTTTATGTGGGACATAAATTCTAACAAAAAATTGAAAGATTTTGTAAAATTATACTCAAAATATGCTTGGTTTGGGCTAATACCATTAGCATATTAGCCTCTAAGTGTGGTCTGCATGAGTTCTTGTAACAAATCGTGATCAAAATAGAAGGGTGTTTTTAGTGGTGATAATGGTTGACTACACATTCTTATTCATGTCTGTTAATGCAGAGTAATTTTTTCTTATTTTCTTTGAACTTGTTTGATATAATCACCCAGTCTTCAAATAGGGTAAATATTAATGATCTGTGTACGTTCCCAGGCATTTTTCTTTACCATTAGCCCAATTTGCTTTTGAAATGTAAACCGCAAATTCCGTATTATCATTAGACACCATAAACTATTTTTAAAACAAATTAAGGAAATGTAATATTGCTCTCTTGATTTTTTGCTATTGAGTCATCCTTATTCCTTGCTTTGCTCGTAATTGTTTTAGATTTTCAGGTGCCTGGGAGCCACCATAGGTCGTGGGTTCTATCCCGCAACGTACATTGTTTTTGAATTTATGGATAATTAGCCACATACTCTAATGTCTCGTTTTTATTGAAATAGAATTTCATGCGAAATTTATAATCTTTCACAGTTTAATACATAATTATATTCAAGATAGCATTTTGAAAATATATTATAATGTTTAATAATCAATACTTTCACATCAAATTTCGTAATCATAATGTCATCCGGCTTTAACTCCTTGCTATATCTATTGTCTTTATAGTTAATTATTTGCATATTTTGTTGCTTAACTAGTTAATTGATTGTTTTATGGGATAATTATTTGTTTTTAAATGATTATGTTATTTAGTATTTAGTTACTATGTGTTTTTTTCATTTCATAGGAGTATACCTAACTTTTTCATGTGTTTCTTAACAATTTTATAATAGTTTTTTTTGCCATATATAAACTCAAATGATAAAGAAGGAAAAAAAATGAAATTTCCATAGTAAAAATGGCTAACATGCTTGTGATCATGCTACGAATCTTAGAAGTTAATTTAAGTCACCAACATCAAATTCCAATCTCCGTTCTAAACCATTCTCTTTGCTTTGGAAACTATTCTATCATCTGTATTATAAAGCTTCAATTTTAAAAAAAAACAAAATTAAATTATGCCAAAAAAATTACAATATGTCCCGCATATCACAATTTTTTTTGCCAAAAAGGGTGTTATGTCATTTCTATCTATATTTATATTTGTATACCTTTTGATCTCGTATGTGCTTGTTCTTGTCACACACAACCTGACGATGTCTTTTCTCTTTCCCGGTCCTCGATGTAGACGTTTAGGTTCTGCATCAGGCGACACTGAGGACAATCAATTGAAGCCCAAGGTTCTTCTCTGCATCAATCAAAAAGTAATGCTTTCTGTAAAATTGTGGGTTGAGAAGGGTCTTGTCAATGGCGCTACTGGTTCTATCATCGACATATTCTATGGAATATCCTCCGGCCCTCCAGATCTACCTCTTTTTGTCGTCATCTAATTTGATCGTTACATAGGACCTCCCTGGGATTCAAACAACCCCTTGCATGTTCTTGTTCCTCCCATTTCTAGAGGAGGCCGTAGACAACTACTGCTCAAAATGGCTTGGGATTTTTCTATCCACAAATCTCAAGGGCTTACACTACCACTTGCTACGGTGGACATTGGCAGGACTGAAAGACAAGGCCTTACATTCACTGTTATCTCAAGGGTTTCGTTTCTCGCTTCCCTTCATTTTTCTCCAGCTTTCTCTTTCCGCTGTTACTCTTGCATGTCCTCCACTCCCCTTCTGCACTCCAGGCTCCAAGAATAATATTGGCTTTGCTACCTTCCGTATTCTTTGGCTCTCCCCATAAATCGTTCTTTTTAGCTCCTTCCAACTCTCGCAGGGCCGCATTCTCATTCCATCTTAGTATCGTTGCCCCTTGTATATATCTCATGCTTTTTGTTTCGAAAACAACTTATGTCGCATATTTCTATTTCTTTTATCTTGTTCATTGCACTAAGTTGATTTGCATTGTTTTCCTCATACTTTCTCTTCTTCTTTCGTCCAAGTGGTCTTTCGGCATTTTCATCGCACACCCCGCGTGGGATTGCTAGTATCCTTGTCATTAATGTTTTGAACATTATATATATATATATATATATATATATATATATATATATGTATATATTTTTCTAGAACTTTGATTTAGAACCCTTGTCTTTTCCCATATTCCTTGTGGAATGAAGTTAGTAGGGAAATATTCAAACATTTATAGCTTCATATAGTCATAAAACGATGAAAATATATTACATTCAATAAATACATATGCTAAATGTAATATTGTATGGCAGGATCAATTCACTACATATTTATAATATTTCACAAAATGTGTGAATATAAAATTAAACCAATTTACTATAACAAAAGCGAATGTACTGTCTTTGAAATTGAACACTAAAACTTTATTGGACACTTGTGAAAGATCACAGATTATTACAAAATATATGTTTATTCGTCTCAAAATTCATCTCATTATATTCTTCAAATATTTTGTTAACTTATCATTAGATTTTTTTTAATTTTTCCTTTAAGCTTTAAGCCTTTTTTCAATGTTGTATATGTTAAATATGTGATAACAAATTAGAATTTTAGGTTTTTTGTAGTGCGGTTTGTAGTACCCACTTCCCTTTGACACCTTTTGATACTGATCATGAAACTGTTGACTATACCATGGACATTGTTATAGTTTGGTTTAGTATGATGATTAGATGTTAGAGCATGGATTATTGTTGACTCTGATTCATATATGATGCATGATGATTACTAGAGACATTTTTGAGGATGATATAATTTCCAACATGGTTATATTTATGGATGTTTTTAGGAAATGTGATATTTGGTTATATTGAGTAGACCGAGAAAATTGAATTTAAAATTGATGATTATATAGTTGCTGATGAAATTATAAGTGATATATATATTGATGATTTTAAAATTATATTTATATTCATTTGTATATTTTGATATGGTCATGAGGCCGAAGGGGTATTTGTATTGTGCAGTTTAAAAATATCACAACAAACATCGGAGGATTTAAGACCAACTACATTCGAATTCTAGATGAATTCAATAAGGTCACCATGGCAACTTGTATTGTTCATGTGTGTGTGTTTGATTGTTAAGGATTCCCATGTGGGAGGGGATCACCTTTAAATGTGACCAAGGTTTATGTGTATTTATTTATTTGGTTCCTTTTTATTGATGTTTGTATGTGTTTATTAAGTGATGTGTTTACACCTTTCAATATTTATTAATTGTGGTAAATTAATGTGAATAAACATGTTGTTAAAATTAAATAATCATATTGGGACATAAGAAATTAATTATTATAGTTGTTGGCCTAAAATTAAAGTCTTATAAGAAATGTGTAAGTGATGTGTAAGTTGATTTTGGAGTATGAAACACTCAACCTTTTTTTAAATTCAAATTTGTCCTTGGAGGCTGATTTTAGAGGCTTGTGGGACAAGTTAAACTTGTCACATACCTCTTAAATTTGCATGCCAACCTTACCTATGGTTAGAGGGTTTAAATCTAGCCTTCATTATGTTTTTTTTTGGTAAGTCAAGTTGTATGCTTTAATTGCACTTCCTTACATGCTTTCAATTCCAATCCTTATGAGGTGTGGGTTTGATTTGAGTGTATAAGTAAAACTATCATTTATTCATCTGCTTATTTATTGTACCTTGGAGATTGAAGTTGAGTTATGAGTTGGAATTGAGGATGTGTGATGTGGCATCCCACATGGATCCATCTCATCCTCTTCTCTTCCCTCTTCTATATATTTTAATTCATTTACTTGTTTTGGGGTTACACTCTTTTGATTACTTCACCTTGCATTGCTTCATGTTGGGTGACTCCTTTTGGTTTTGAGAACTCTTGCAAATTTTGGAGAAAATTGGATATTCTTGTTGCTTGTGGATTGTTGAGCTTTGACGGTTTTTGCATTGGAAATCTTGTTGTTTTGAATTTGAAACAAATTCCATTATGAAGAGGTAAGATCTTAGCTCTTGTAAATGCTCTCCTTTTTATTTGTATGCATACGTGAATGGTTGAATATTTCAATGTGTTGTTTTATTTGTTGGCTGGTATGGTAAATGGCCTAGGGATGGTGTAGGAGAATACTATGGAGCATTTTTATGAGAGGCATAAGTGTTTTGGGGAGGTATAAGTGTGGAGGGAGTTGGGATTTGGGTTCCACCTTACAAAGAAATAGCTTGCATTTATTTACTCGTTATGGGGTGCTATAAGAGGTTGGGGAGGCATAAGGAAATGTGAGGAATAAGGGGTACTTAGGGGAGACATAAGGGCATGTCAGGGATTTTAAATGATATAATTTTTTATGGTTTTCTCTCATGTGGTGATACCCATTTCCCCTTTGGGAGGCATAAGAAACGTCTCCCATAATTTCTTGCTCCTTTGGTTTGCATGATGAAATCTGAGTGTTTTTTGTTGTTTTGTTCTATGGTGGTAAACTGTAGTTTTGTTTTAGATGGTGTTTTGAATTTGAAATCTATATTTGTGTTGTGGAATCCTATTATTGCTATGAGTTGAAAAAATATATTTCTTATTGCAATGTGGTTAGGTCTCGGGAGCCAATGATGAGGCTGGATTCCCCTTGTCATTGGATGTCTTGGTTGGGTGGAGAGAATTTTCTTTCTCCCTATTCTGTTGTGATAAAATTGAAATAAAAAAAATGGAGGATATTCATGTTGATGTTTTGGAGCAGAGGAAAAAGACAAGTTGGACATTCCTTGTTGAGATTGTTCTTATTGTAACCATTTACCACTTTGAAGTAGATGACCTTATACATTATTTGTGATGGAAAGATGTTTTATATTGTGTAATGACCCAAAAATTCACACACACTAACAACACAGAAAAATATAGGATAACTTTTTTTTTACTTGCTTGACACATAACATGACACAACATGTCACCACCAAGGTTACAACTAACTCTGTGAACCACTTGATACAAGGATGACCACAAAGGTAACACGGAAACATTCACACCCATCAAGGATAATTCACTTTTCTTTATCACAAGACAACATAGGAAACCACAACATAACACACTTACAGTTAGGGCAAGCCACAGTGAGAAATTATTGAAGATTATTTATTCTAATGAAACATCCTTCAATCCTTGACTTACATTTTTCAAGACTCTGGATATGATTCATAGAATTACTCTTACAATGCTAAGTTTCTTACTTTCACACTAAAGAGAATTTTGGTATAAATCTTCTCTATTATGACCTTTATTTGTTTAATTCATTTATTTAGTAAAATGGGTATTTTAATTCCACAAGGCCATCTCACACTTACGCTACTAGAACTCGTTCATGCCCTTATAAAAACATGGGTTCACATTTAATGCACTTAAGAGAAGAAATACAAAGCACCTTGGAAAAAGTTACAGCAAGAAGGTTGAGTTGAATTCATTTTTAAGAACTCATTAGTTATTACCAGGATTTAATTGAAGCTTGAGTATTTATTCAGAATTATTAAAGATTTTACTTAGGCTTCAGTAAATGAGTTTTAAAAAAGAAAGAAATTTACCTTCCAAATGGTTGAGAGATAGATTGCGTGGTTTCTAAATTGTTTTCTCCTACTTATTAAATATTATAATCCTCCAGAAACTAACCATGTCTTTCCCTTAAGCTCATTTAAGAATTCACCATATAAGGATAATTTCTGCTAGCCTAGCTAGGGTTAGCAAGTTATATCATTCTACTTTACAAGGATAGTTTTGTCTTTGATTACTTACAGAATTACTTGTTCTCAAGTACGTCACCTCTACATTAATATATTTGAATATAAATTTTAGTTTAACTTCTATAAGGGTTAACCAACCCATTTTATTTTACTTATAACGCATTGTTACTAAGTCTTATAAAGATTTAACTTAACATTTATTCTCAAGATCAAAGTTTAACAATACTCATTTATGAAAAAAAACAAGGTTACATCAATTCTTAGAATACCGATAATCTATTAAGGTCACTGAACAAGCGGTAAACTAATTTTCTTATATTTTCAATGATAGTCAAACTATCCAAGGTTTCCAAAGTTAAGATGAAAAAGTCAACAATACATTATACTAAGACATTGACCCTCTTCTAAAGTTTTCGCTGGACCTTATCAATAGTTGAATAGCATAAAAAGGATTCGTGCAAAAGAACTTCTCCACTGAGGTTGATGTAAAAATCTATAGTCTATCCCTCATCTACTTGCATAAGCCATCTACAACAAATTTTCCACAAGAGTCAGTTCGCGGGAACTAAGCAAGATAGGGTTACATAAAGCCACAATAACTTATATCTAACAACACCATGAAAGGAAACACTTTATTACTAGAATTGGGTCAATGCTCTAAACACTAACAACACATCAAGTTATAATAAATTCTCTACCATGCCAATCAAAGAAGAAAGACCATATCCTTGAGTTATGAAGAAAAGTAACAAAAGTATAAGAATCGTACGAGAAGGGTCCTTGGCCCTATAAGAAGAAATACACAATCTAGAATAAACAGGATTCCCATCAAATAAGACATCCATATAAAATTATCAAAAGATACCAAAAGCATAGGCTTTAAGATTATATTTCTAAAAGACAAGAGTTGATCAGCCCAACAAGGAGGAAAGCACAGTGTTCAAATATCAACACGGAAAAAACCAAGAATGATAAAATTTTCAACCCTATAATCACTTAGAGTATATGACTGAAATTAAATACATAGACATGACATGACATAAGTTTTGAATTGAAGGAAAAGTATATTAGAATTGACTATTAACTCCCATAGATTCCCCAATCATTCTAGAAGGGCCAATTCCGTTATACGGTAACAACAACACGTGAGAGAAGAAGGGGGTTCCATCAAACAATAGTATACAAAACGTCATCCAAAATTTTATATCATTTAGGATTTACAAACCTCCACAATAATTCTAAATTTTGCTTAATTTAAAATAAATTACCTCCTTTCCAAATCAGCAATACTTTTAGGCAACCCTTGCTAACATAATCAACCATTCAAACACAGGTACAAATATAAATCACTAAGTGTCATTATCAAAGCAACACCTTCTGTTATAGATCCATAAGACTATCGATTGCAAATTAGTTTTCCCCAAGGTTAATAGCATTCAAGGTAAATTCCATCACAAAACTTTAAGGTAATTACATGCATAGAAAATGAACAATCTTAATTAATAGCGTTAACATTATAAAAGGGAAAGGACACAAGTTAAAAAAAAAAGAAAATTCCGGTAACAATTCTTCCAGGGTGGAAATATACCAAAACAATTCTAGTGTTAGCGGGGTATGAGATTTGCAAAATTGAAACCTCGAGCTTAGCTGATCCGTAAAACTAGTTACAGTTCAAGTTGATGGGGATGGTCAAGGTACTTCCTGAGGATGGTTTTAAAAGCCTAGGAACAATACTGATGATAACACATGAGTCTAAAAAACGTGAGGTCTGAAACATGTTGCACACAAACTTATTCATTCTAAATTTTTTATTACCGAATCTCCTACCCAGCTAGCCCAAGAATTGGTCACTGCAAACCTAAAAAATCTCTTTCTCGATGTCAAAATGGTTATTAAATGGATTTGAAATACATTTAACAACATATGACAAAAGACAAAGAAAAGTAAACTTGGATGATTGGAAGGAGCTTCACAATTATCGCAAGCTTCCTTTAACAACAGTGAAATCCTAGCTGGAACAACATAATAACTTGAAACTCAATCCCAGAGAAGAATACACATATATAAAAAAAAATATGAAGGTCAATCGATCGAACAAAAAAACATAATACCTAGAGGAGAGGACACACGCATGCTTTCCACTAACACACTGACAATGATAAAAGCTAAAAACAAGAAGGAAATAAGAAAAAAGGAAAGATCTCCCATCAAGGTGTCCAAAATACAAAACAATTCAAGGAAATGGTTGTTTGATTTCATTATAATTTTAAAATATAGAAACAGTAGAAAAGCGTAGAATTATCTTGCCTATTTCTGTAGCTATTGGGTGGTCCACACTCTTCTCACGACAAAATATGGCATAGGAAGTTGTAGCCATGGTATGGAGTCCCCAAAACATAGATCTACAATACTTTGAAGGAAACGTTGTCCCCAAAATCTAAGCATAAAACAACTTGATCAAGACACTGATTCAACCATATACGACTAGCCAAAATGGTTTCCAACCTACTCATCTCACCCTTCAATTGTAGCGCCCTAGATTGCATGCAAAACATGGGAGAGTAACAAGGTGAACTTCCTGAGCAAAGTGCCTCAAAGAGTTGTGGCCTTGAAAATACATGACTGCAGGAAAATCATAATAAGACTAGCAACCAAAAATGACCCAGAAGAAGAATAGAGGACCAAATTTCCCTATTGCATGTTCTCTCTCAACTATATATCCAAGACAATAGTATTATCAACTAAACCATCTAATTATAAATAAAAAACAAGAAGAATTTAATTCCTGTGTCAAGAATAGGACAAAATTCTATATAGATTGCATGTAACATTTGTCTTTGCTGAGGAAAATAGTTTCGTAGAAGGAACAAATGTGACACTTACGACATGATAGGCATATGGAGTTTTTCTTTGATGCTTGAAAATCTTTGCCATGATGGAAAATTCAATGGGGCCACATTCCTCCTCGTCAAATACATTACTCAAGGCTAATTTTTATAACTTTGTTGTATTACAGAGAAGCTCTACACCAGCTGGAAAAGAGCTATAATATTGATCTGCATGTGAAATCCCTGCCCTCGTGTCATTGTTTGTGTAGGCATACACAAGGCCACTAAGCAAACAATATATTCCAAAAATAAGAGGCAGCTCTTCTAAATTTTTGAATCTTCAAATAATACATCCATGTTCTCTCCATCTTTCTTTCTAGTCAAGGCAGAAAAATCTAGTCCATTCTTTCATTGTTTTATGCCTAGATCAATGGCCTCGTCATGCTTACATAATTAAAAAACAATGAAACAACCCCCACAAACCCACACTAAGCACATTCCAGTAGCTAGGCCAGGAGTTTTCTAGCCACTAAAAGAAAATAAATCTAGAGAAGAAAAATTCTAGTTTCCTTTTTGACGTTTCCTTCCATCAAAATGATAGCCAATGCATGGCATGAGAAAGAAAGAAATAAATAAATGGGATCAGAGTATGTTTCATTAAAGCGGTGGTTAGCTCTCCTACCAGCTGGAGTCCATCACACACTTTTCTTAAAGAAGACAAGATGGAATGACAGGTATTCCACCTCCATAAGCATACAACTAAAGACCAGGTCCTTTCAATAATCAAAATAAAACAAAAGAAGTGTATTACTGCCAGCATGGGAAAGAACAAATGGTGGGGTAGGTGGATACCTTGACAAATTGATAAAAAAATTATTAGCAAAATCTATATTTACAAGGCTTGCAACGATGCCTAGATGGTTAAGGGGGAATATTAAACATTAACACGAACACCACGCCTTAAATGATGGCACCACCAATGAAAAGCTCCTGTTGTGTGAAATGAGGCTCGGGCATGAGAGAAAATAGAAAGGAAACTAATAAAATTCATGAAAAAAATCAACACAAAAAGATAAATTAATCATCAATTGACAATTAAATACTCGTATTATTATTATCATCATTATTATTATTTTTACAACAGGCAGCTCAAAGAAGTGAGAACAAGATTTTCCTTTAAGAAGATAATCGTACATGATGCTACAGGATCAACAGTTGAGGTGTCAACAATGACCTGAGAAGGCAAAAAGGAGAGGGAAGGTGTAAAATCTTCACTGCGACAAAGATGAAGTCAGTAATGATCAACAGGAGCACATACAGAATCCTCCCATGTTTAGCAATAGGGTCATCATGTCAAGAATGAGGGTAACATCAAATGGGGCATTACATTCTCCTCCCCTTAAGAGAGGATTTTCCTCGATGTGATAAAAATACATAGGAGAAGAAACAGTAAGCAACAAGGGACAAATATGGGATAAAGGTATGCTCTCAAGTTAAGATTTCAGATGCAAAATCATAGCCACGAGGTGGCCTTGAGAAAGTTTGGCAGAAATTTTAACTTTCAAGGTTCTATGAAGATTGGCAGTTCGTTCTTATTCATTATTTCATTAGTCTCCTTCCATTAACATTATTCTTAATACAAGTTCTTTATAATTTCATTTTTGTATAATTTTGGTTTATTCATTCTTGTGGGTGCCCAACATGAACTACTATCACAATTCCCTACTAGGGTTATACACAATACTAAAGATTCACAACATACTAGTACAACATATTTCATGATGGTACCACACCACAAAATATTAGTTAGTTTATGGAAGGGAACATGCATGGTCCACATAACATAGTACATGTCACACATCTATGACTGACATATAAAATACTAAAAAAAAAGAGTACTACAACAACCAGACATTTCCTCAATTCCACATATGAAGATTTAACATGACTCAAAAAATAGCTACATGTACATATGGTCAACAAGGACATCAATGCCATATCCACAACATTATAAAACATATCCAACTAACATGAGTAACACATACATCATAAGACCACCACCAAAACATCACAATAACTCGACATATACCCAAAACAACAATCATACACATAAATCTCTTATGACTCCCTCAAACTCTTCTGCCTCCCTCAAGTCTCTTATGCCTCACTCAAACTCTTATTCCTCCCTCAAGTCTTTTATGCCTCTCTCAACTAGGCCAGTTGTCCCCATGGCCCAAGACACATAAAGTTTGAACACTCCTAACCCAAGTGACATAATAACACGTAGTTCAACAAACCGCTAGTTATCTGTAATTCCTTGGTGTGTACCCCTATGCAATGACGTGGGTCCATAGGTCCAACCATTCCATGGTGCATCCCATGACACTATTCCATACATCATGATAATGGAACCAACATAAATATTAGCACATTAGTTAGCATTAGTTAATAATACATTATTAGTTAGTCTTAGTAAATAGTTACATAACTGTTTTCCTCCTGTCCTCCCTCACACAACCTATATAATGGCTTGCACTTTTGTATTAAAATATAGCAATCAATAATCATTGTTCTTCAACCATCATTGGTATAAGAGCTGGTGGAGTTTTTCTATGCGTGGAGGATTTGGTGTGTTGTGCAGTGCGTGGTGGAGAAACTACTCTGTGTTGAAGTGGAGCAACCTGTGTTGGCTTTTACCCAGCAGCTTACACCTGTTTCATGCCCCAACATCTACATGCTTTACAGCCAAAGCAAAAACCCATGGATAATTTCCTACGTGGAGAATTTGCTATGTGTATAAAATCCGTTGATCTCTACCTGTGTGTAATTGGAGGCATTAGTTTGCAGATTGGTTGTTGTGCATGTGGAAGGAAGAGATAGAGAAGAATTTACTGAACACATGGTGGGAGGAAACTTCTACATGTATACTGTGTATAGAAGGAGCCCAAGCCAGTGCCATCTCTAGCCATCATTTGCAGTGTGGAAAACAAGGAGAATTTTTTGTGCGTGGACAGTGGCCAGGGAAGGAGACATTGTTGGATCCTCTCTGTAGCGACCAACATCTGTAGTGATTGATTCAGACTTTCATTATTGAGCGAGAGCCGTGATTTTTTGTTTTAACTACCATACCAAAGCCGTTAGAAGACTTAGCCAATGAATGAATCATTTTTTCCTATAGAACCACGTGGAAGACCATCCAAAAGCCCGTAGAAATATGAGCCCTGTACGTGTAAGCAAAGCCTGCAAATTACAAAATTGTGTGTGCGCCTATGTCACAAATTTTGGATGCAAAAAGCACCACGAGTAATGCACAAAATATTTGGGCATTTAGAGACAATGAAGACACCACTAGACTGTTCTTTACCTTGGTCAACAAGCTCCATAACACTGGGAATATTCTCTTTGACAAGATTGTGTGCCAAGGAATGTTGGAGTATTTTTGGTTTGACGTTCGATGTCAAGGACGATAGATTCATGTAGAACTTGAACGTGGTTATGATGCAGATGATGAACGTGAAGTAGAATGCCCAAAGAAGCATCAGCATCTCACTACACGATCCTATAGAGCCCATATTCGGGACAAATTCCTTCAGTAAACATTGTAGCCATTTTTGAAAAAATAAATAAATAAAATAAATTTTTTGAGTTTTTGAAAATGTCTGCTCCAAAAATATTGCTATCTGATGCCCAACTCTTGAAAGGGCCAAATTTCACCCCATGGAAAACCAAGATGCGGATGATTCTTCACTTTGAAGATCTTTGGGGGATCGTTTCTTGCAAAGACGCCCCTCCCACAGATGTTGATCTATTGGTTAAATATGAAATGGTTGATGTAAAAGCACTAATGCTTATCACCTTGAGCCTTTCTGATGAGGTGCAACCTTACATTCAGGAAGCAACCACTTCCTCTTAGGCATGGACCGTGTTGTCTACAATCTATGAAGCCAAGAATCTAATGAAAAAGTTGCATCTTCAGACAAAACTTCACACGATGAGTATGCATGATGGGGAATTAGTAGAAGAATTCTTATGGCGTGTGGCCGAGTTACGTGTAGAAATCTCTGCTCTCGATGAACCGGTGGACAACAAGTTGCTAGTCTTGCTCACCTTGCGAGCTCTTCCTTCCCGGTTTCGGAAACTGATCACCACATTGACCATCACTCAATAGAAGGTGAGTTTTTCCAGCCTGGTGAATTATCTCTAGTAGGAAGAAGCCATGCAGAATTTTTAAGAAGCCTTCAAAGATAAGGCTCTCATCACAAGGCAAAAGCATAAGCCTCAGAGAGTGAAATCAGCCCCCCATAATCAAAATTTGCATCCTCAAAAGCAATCTTCTCAGCGGCCACCATAGTGGCCACCCTAGAAGTAGCAGAACAACAAGGTAGATCGATGGTGCCACATTTGCTCTATGGATACGCACATGACTGCGAACTGTTATTGTAACGGGCACAGGCATGACAAAGCTGGTGAAGAGAGTACTTCTGGCCAAGGATATTCCAAGAAATCCTGATGGCATGCTCGTAATTAGAGGCAGAAGGGTCCCATTGCTTCTCAGCAGGATGCCACCTCCGATGAAGAGGTTCCAGACACGACTCATTCTGACATTTTTCTAGTCTCATAGACTTTACAGCCTTCAAAAGATTTCTGGTTGATTGATTCGGGCGCCAGCAAACACATGACTTGAAATAAGAAGTTATTCCATATTCTGAGTGACTGACCCATTGGAGATCAGATCACCATTGTAGACAATCAAGAGTATATTACGACAGGGATTGGTGATGTCATCATTTCTCTTGGGACATGAAGATGTACACTCACGAAGGTGCTATATGTTCCAAGTTTGAACTCAAATCTCTTGTCTATGAGTCAACTTCTTAACCATCGAATGCAGGTTGAATTCTTTGTTAAGAAAGGGGTCAAGTCTTCCATCATTTCCTAGGAACATTCAGTAAGTGCTCAAGCATTTCTGAACGGCTGTCTATTTGCACTAGATGCGGTCACTTCATCTAGCATCACTCTCTCTACTTCAACGGTGGATTCCATTGCACTATGGCACTTTTGATATGGTCATCTTTCTGCTAGGGCTCTGCATCAGCTCAGTTCCAAGGAAATGGTAAGAAGGCTTCCTCTACTCTCCCATTCCTTACATGTTTTCCCGGGATGTCTTGCGGGAAAACAAAATAGAGGTCCATTCAAACAGAGCTCTTATCATTCTATAGAGCATCTTTAGGTCGTTCACATTGATCTGTGTGGACCCCTGCCAGCTAGCTTTCAAGGTTTTGAGTACTTATAGCTCATCATTGATGATTACTCACGGAAAATGTGGGTATATTTCCTCCAAAAGAAGATTGAGGCATTTTCCAATTTCCAAACCTTCTACCAGCAAGCCACTAGGAAGTCTGGGAAGCCTCTCCTTCTCCTCCACTCAGATCGAGGGGGGGAATGTTAGTGCATTAGTTAGAATTAGTTAATAATACATTGTTAATTAGTGTTAGTAATCAGTTACATAACTATTTTCCTCATGTCCTCCCTCACGTAGCCTATATAATGGCTTGAACTTCTATATTAAAATATAGCAATCAATAATAATTTTTCTTCGGCCATCAATAATAATCCAATCCAAATGCCAAGTGGTAAAGTACAAGCCTTGGGCAAGGCGGTAAAACACTAAAATTTAAAAGAGAAACAAAACCCAAGAAAAATAAATGGTCAAATAGCCATATTTAGTGTCAAAATCCAAATGTTAGTGCCACAAACCAGGGAAATTCCCAAAATGGTAAAGTGTGACAATCAAAAAAATTGTTGGTCCCTGCAAAATAACGTAAAAAGTTCATTTTATGAATAAAATAAAATTATAATAATATCACATTACGATAACTGTGTTGCCTTATCTACCCACCAAGGGGTACTCAATGAGTCACTGGCACTCAGAACATCGAGCCTCAACTCGTAAAAATATATATCAATAATACAACTGTCTAATCATCCTACCACCACTTCGACAAGGTTAAACATAGTCATAGTTGCACTAAGGTTGTATCCATAAAACAACCACATAAAGAGAGAGGGAGGAGCATAGGCCACCATATATGGATCCTAAGGTTGGCTCTAGTGATTTGTCAACCGTACACCTTTCCTTACTCTAGACATAAACTTTTACCGATTTCCTTTTTAGGATCAATAGTGCAAGGTTCACAACATAATATGTAACTACATCACTAACACAATGGTGGTACACACATATTTACTATAACTTCATACGTATGGTAAATATATAGGGTAGATCACAATCATACATTCACTAGGTGCAATACATCACTTTACTACATTCTGCACCCAAAGTGAAACAACTATACAATAGGGTTCATATGCTCAATGTATGCCCCTAAATCACGACATGAATCATAACATATTACACAAATCATACATATGATGAACATAGTAACATCATAACATAACATTAATTTCTACAAAACAAGGTGATACACACATTTATTCAAAACATAGTAAAAACATCATGATACAACTCATTTCATTTTACATCAATCTAGTCATACAACACATCGATACACCTACATATCACAATATGCCACAATGATCCAACATTCCATCATTCAAATTAGAATTATTTTCACACATCACAAGCAGTATTTCACATGTTAAATCTTCATAGAATCCACAAGGAGGGGAGAGAATGCTCCCATCCCCAACATATCAACATGATAAAAAATACGCACTAAGTGACATACACATCATGTGCATTCACAATATCAGAATTACGACATGGATCACATCACTCTTCCAATATCAACCACCATCATGCAACACCATCATCATCACGTAACACCATCGCCACTCCAATCTAGCCCAGAGGTTCGAGAGCATGAACCTATGCTCTGATACCAAGTGTAACAACCCAAAAATTCACACACACTAATAGCACAGTAAAATACAGGATAAATGTTTTTTGACTTTCTCGACACATAACGTGACACAACATGTCACCACCAAGGTTACAACTAACTCTGTGAATAACTCGATGCAAGAATGACCACAAAGGTAACACGGAAACGTTCACACCCATCAAGGATAATACACTTTTATTTTTGACAAGACAACATAGGAAACCACCACATAACACACTTATCGTTAGGGTAAGCCACAGTGAGAAATTATTGAAGGTTATTTATTTTAATAAAACATCCTTCAATCCTTAACTTACATTTTTCAATACTCTGGATATGATTCGTACAATTCCTCTTACAACGCTAAGTTTCTTACTTTCACACTGAAGATAATTTTTCTTTAACTCTTATCTATTATGACCTTTATTTGTTTAATTCATTTATTTAGTAAAAGGGGTAATTATATTCCACAAGGCCATCTATTCACACTTAAGCTACTAGAAGTCGTTCATACGCTTATAACAACATGGGTTTGTGTTCAACACACTTAAGATAAGAAATACAAAGCACCTTGGAAAAAGTTAGAGGAAGAAGGTCAAGTTGAATTCATCTTTAAGACCTCATTATTTATTACCAGGATTTAATTGAAGCTTAAGAATTTATCCATAATTATTAAATATTTTACGTAGGCTTCACTGAATGAGTTTTACAAAAGAAAAGAATTTACCTTCCAAATGGCTGAGAGATAGATTGTTTGGTTTCTAATTTTTTTTCTCCTACTTATTACATCTTGTTATCTTCTAGAAACTAACCATTGATTTCCCTTAATCTTGTCTAAGAATTCACCATATAAGGATAATGCTCACTAGCCTAGCTATGGTTACCAAGTTATATAGTTTTACTTTACAAGGATATTTTCGTCTTTGATTACTTATGGAATTACTTGTTCACAAGTAGGTCACCTCTACATTAATATGTTTGAATATAAATTTTAGTTTAAATTCTATAAGGGTTAATCAGCCCATTTTATTTTACTTATAACACATTGTTACTATGTCTTATAAAGATTTAACTTAACATTTATTCACAAGATCAAAGTTTAACAATACTCATTTACGAAAATAAAACAAGGTTACATCAATTCTTATAATACCGATAATCCCTAAAGGTCACTCAATAAGTGGTAAACCAATTTTCTTATATTTTCAATGATAATCAAATTATCAAAGGTTTCCAAAGTTAAGATGACAAATTCCACAATACATTATACTAAGACACTGACCCTCTTCTAGAGTTTCCACTGGACCTTATCAATAGTTGAACAGTGTAAAAAGGATTTGTGAAAAATAACTTCTCAACTGAGGTTGATGAAAAAATCTACATTCTATCCATCATCTACTCACATAAGCCATCTGCAAAAAAATTTCCATGAGAGTCAGTCCGCGTGAACTGAGCAAGATAAGGTTACACAAAGACACAATAACTAATATCTAACAACACCATGAAAGGAAACACTTTATTACTAGATTGGGGTCAATGCTCTAAACACTAACAACACCTCAAGTGATAATAAAGTCTCTACCATGACAATCAAAGAAGAAATGCCTTGTACTTGAGTTATAAATAAAAGTATCGAAAGTATAACAATCGTACGAGAAGGTTCCTTGGCCCTGTAAGAAGAAATACACAATCTTGAAGAAACAAGATTCCCATCAAACAATTTAATAATTACAAGATTGTTGTTTGATATGTTAGATCTGGAGAAATGTAAATGTCTAAATAAATATTATTCAATGTGAGGAGTGTATAAATACAACTGAGAATGTGGTTAAGAGCTAACCGCCTGTAACTGAAAGATCGGTTACATGTAGCTAAACTAAACTATGTATTAATTATGCCAACATTCCCCCCCTTAATAATTTTTTTGTACAAATCTACCCCACATTCATCATCTTGTTACATTGCGACATGTCCTATTTGCTTCTTGCAAAAAGGACTTTGTCTAGATTTTCTTGAATCTCTGCGACAGATGTGCTCCTGTTTGTAGAAAAAATAGATGAAGAATTGAGCTTGAAAGCTCATGTGGTGCGCCACAGATGTGCCTGAGGGCATTTAATCTCATGTTTGTCATCTAGATTGACACAACTCTTCTCCGTCTATATGTCAAACAAGACTCAGTCCATTATGTCCTCAGATTGTAAGTTTTGGAGACTGGTGAAGAGTAGATACCGATTCTCTTTGGTTCTCTCAAATGCGGCACATCTCTATGGTTTCTTGTAATGTTGCTAACATCTTGGGGCACAAATTTCATGCTCTTAGACTGTTGCATGGGATCATAGGCTGGTTGTTCGCGTCCATCTTTGATAGAAAATTTTATGAATGAATGAAGGGGCTTAATCTCGTTTTGTTCCGATTTGATTCAAAAAAATTCCACATGTCTCTTCATCTTTTGTATGATATGCTTGTTAATGTATCGCTTGGTCTGTGAACATCAGTTGAGAAGATGTTGGGGGAAGGAGTCTACCAATGCACACCTGTGCTTTTCATGGTCGATGCCACTCATGTCAAACTCCACACAGTGCTTATAAATTGGTCAGTGGTCATTGCCACATGCTCTCTTCTCCCTCTTTTGTGACTCCACATGTACATCTCCCAACAGGCATTCTTATGATCTTAGTGTAATGATGGCCAAGATAACATAATGTATGAGAAAATCAACTTGCATAATCCATCAGTCAATACTTTATACAATAAAATGCCAAGATAGACACATCAATCACTGCTCATTTGTAATGTTAACAACCCGAAGAAACATGTATTTGGATATTTCCCCTTTCAGACAGCGTAAATATGAGTGAGCAAGAAAAGGGACACAACAGTAGACATGGATGAATACAAAAATGGTTTCACAACTAACTGCTTCGTCCTGTAGTCTGCTTTCTTCTCCTTTTAAATTCTTGGATTTCTTGTTGTACCACCGGTTTCCTCCTTTGACTACGCTCAAGGCATGAATATTTTCTTTTCTGGTCTCTACGATGCTACTCACTTCCTTGGCAATAGTAAATGGCCTCCATGCTTTCACCAATGGTCTCCATGTTTTCACCAGAGAATAAGAAAATCACCAATCCTCTAATGCAAAGTCTACAAGAACTGTTTCCTACGTAGGTGTTTGGTGCTCTATAGGCTGTCTTCCTCCACACGTAGCACACACAGGAGCATCAATGTCAAATCCTCCAATGTAGGTATGCAGTCAAGGATGGCAGTGCTAAACTAAATTTCCACGCAGGAGGGGAAGTGGCGGTTTCAAGTAGGTCTCCATCTTTATCTGCACGCTTCCACACTCCTGCTTCCACACCGCTCTGATGCCACTGTTAGATCAAGAGAAATGTAAATGTTTGAAAAAATATTATTCAATGTCAGGAGTGTATAAATACAAGTGAGAATGTGGTTAAGAGGTAACCGCTTGTATCTTAAAGATCGGTTACATGTAGCTAAACTAAACTATTTATTAATTATGCCAACATGATATATATGCCATCCATCTACAATTATCAAAAGATACTAAAAGCATAGGCTTTAATATTATATTTCTAAAATACAAGAGTTGATCAGCCCAACAAGGAGGAAACCATGGTGTTCAAAGATCAACATGAAAAGGACCAAGCATGATAAAATTTTCAACCCTATAATCACTTAGAGTATATGACTAAAATTAAATACATGGACACAACACGACATAAGTTTCGAAGCGAAGGCAAAGTATATTAGACTTGACCATTAACTCCCAAAGATTCCCCAATCATTTAATAAGGGCCAATGCCCTTATAGGCTAAAAATAACATGCGAGAAAATAAGGGGGTTCCATCAAACAAGAGTATACAAAAAGTCATCCAAAAATTTATATCACTAAGGATTTACAAACCTCCACAATAATTCTAAAGTTTGGTTAATTTAAAATAAATTACCTCCTTTCCAAATCAGCAATACTTTAAGGCAACCCTTGATAACATAATCCGCCATTCAAACATAGGTACAAATAAAAATAACTAAGTATCGTTATCAAAGCAACACCTTCTGCTATAGATCCATAAGACTATCGATTGCAGGATTAGTTTTCCCCAAGGTTAATAGCTTTCAAGGAAAATTCTTTCACAAAAGATTAAGGTAATTATGTGTATAGAAAATGACCCATCTTAATTAATAGCGTTAACATTATAAAAGGGAAAGGACACAAGTTAAAAAAATAGAAATTGTTGGCAACAATTCTTCCAAGGGGAAATATACCAAAATAATTCTAGTGTTAGCGGGGTATCAGATTTGCAAAGTTGAAACCTTGAGCTTAGCTGATCCTAAAAACTAATTACGGTTCAAGTTGATGGGGACGGTCAAGGTACTTCCTGAGGATGGTTTTAAAAGCCTAGGAACAATATTGATGATAACACAAGAATCTAAAACACGTGAGGTGAGAAACACGTTGCACACAAACTTATTCATCCTAAAAGTTTTATTACCGAATCTCCTACACAACTAGCCCAAGCATTGATCACTCCAAACCTAAAAACTCTCTTTCCCGATGTCAAAAGTGTTATCAAATGGTTTTGAAAGAGAGTTAACAACATACGACAAAAGACAAACAAAAGCAAACTTGAGTGATAGGAACGAGATTCAAAGTTATCACATGCTTACTTTAATGATAGTGAAATACTAGCAGGAACAACATAATAACTTGAAACTCAATTGTAGAGAAGAATATATATATATATATATATATATTAAAAAAAATATGGAGGTCAATCGATCGAAGAAGAAAACATAACACCCAGAGGAGAGGACACATGCATGCTTTCCACTAACACACTAACAATGATAAAATCTAAAAAAAAGAAGGAAACAAACAGAAAGGAGAGATCTCCCAATAGGGTGTCCAAAAGACAAACCAATTGAAGGAAATGGTGGTTTGATTTCACATTAATTTGAAAATATAGAAACAAAAGCAAAGTGTAGAATTATCTTACCTGTTACTCCAGCTATTGGGTGGTCCACAATATTCTCATGGCCAAATCTGGCACAAGAAGTTACATTGATGGTATGGAGTCCCCAAAACATAGATCTACAATACTTTGAAGGAAGTGTGGTCTTCTAGGATACTAAGATATAAATTAGAGCATAAAACAACTTGATCAAGACCCTAATTACACCATATAAGACTATCCAAAATGTTTTCCAACCCGCTCATCTCACCCTTCAGTTGTAGCACCATGGATTGCATGTAAAACATGGGAGAGTAAAATAAGAGGAAGGTGAACTGCCCGAGAAAACTTACTCAAAGAGATGTGGCCTTGAAAATACATGACTGCAGGAAAAGCATAATAAGACTAGCAACCATAACTAACCCAGAAGAAGAATAGAGGACAAAATTTCCCTATTGTATGTTCTCTCTTAACTACATATCCAAGACAATAGTATTATCAAGCAAACCATCTAATTATAAATAAAAAATAAAAAGCAGTTAATTCTTGTGTGAAGAATAGGACAAAATTCTATATAGAATGCATGTAACATCTGTCTTTGGTGAGGAAAGAAGTTTTGTAGAAGGAACAAATGTGACACTTACGACATGATAGGCATATGGAGCTTTTCTTTGAGTCTTGAAAATATTTTCCATGATGGAAAAAACCATGGGGCCCCATTCTCTTTAAAGACATTACTCAAGGCTACTTTGTATAACTTTGTGGTATGAGAGAGAATCTCCACACCAGCTGGAAAAGAGCTATAATATTGATCTGCGCGTGGAATCCTTTCCCTCATGTTTTTGTTTGTGTGAGCATACACTAGACCACTAAAAAAACAATATATTCCAAAAATAAGAGGAAATTCTTCTGAATTTTTGAATCTCCAAATAAGACCTCCACGTTCTCTCCATCTTTTTTTCTAGTTAAGGCAGCAAATTCTAGTCCATTCTTTCATTGTTTTACGCCTAGATCAATGACATCGTCATGCTTACATAATTACTAAATAATGAAATGACCCCCACAAACCCGCACCAAGGACATTCCTGCAGCTAGGCCAAGCGTTTTCTAGCTACCAAAAGAAAATAAATGTAGAGCAGACAACTTCCAATTTAATTTTTGACATTTCCTTCCATCAAAATGATAGCCAACACATAGCATGAAAAAGAAATTAAGAAATAAATGGGAGCAGGGTAGGTTTCACTAAAGCAGTGCTTAGCTCTCCTACCAGTTGAAGTCCGTCACGTGCTTTTCTTAAAGAATACATGATGGAATGACATGTATTCCACCTCCATACGCATACAACTAAAGACTAGGTCCTTTTAACAATCAAAATAAAACAAAACAAGTGTATATCGACCAACATGGGAAAGAAGAAATGGTGGGGTAGGTGGATAGCTCCACAAATTAATAAAAATGTTTTTCTCAGGAAAAGCTATATTTACAAGGCTTGTAACGACACCTAGATGGCTAAGGGGGAATATTAAACATTAACACGAACACGACGCCCTAAATGATGGTGCCACTGACAACAAGCTCCTTTTATGTGAAACGAGGCTCAGGCACGAGAGTGAATAAAAGTGAAATAAAATGTCTTAAAGGTAACTAATAATATTCATGAAAAAAATTGACAAAAAAAGATAAATTAATCGTCAATCGACAATTAAATACTAGTGTTATTATTATCATTATTATTATTATTTTTACAACATAAAATAAGATAATAAGAATCAGTCATATTAATAGCGATCAACATGTAACTCAAAGAAGTGAGAACAATATTTTCCTTTAACAGGATAATCATACATGACGCTACAGGATCCACTATTGAGGTGTCGACAACGACCCGAGAAGGAAAGAAGGAGAGGGAGGGTGAAAAATCTTCACTACAACAAAGATGAAATCAGAAATGGTCAACGGGAGCTCACAGGGTTGTCATGTCAAGAACTAGGGTAACGTCAAACAAGGCATTACATATTGGCTATGAAAGTTACAATTCGAAAGTTACATGATCAAAATGACGAAAAAAAACTAAAACACTTAAGAAAATTTTAAAAGAACCTTTTAAATCGAGCAAAGGCAAAATTGTAGTTGTTTTGGTGTCAAAAGTTACAAATTTTGAATTGTTAATCAATCAAAAAAAATATACCCTGCAATCCATCCTAAATTCCTCTAATAGCAATCCTACATGTTTTTTTGGCATGTTGAGAAAGGAAGGAGGTTAAATTGAACAAAATTTAATAAGTCAAATGTTACCAGTTTTAATTTTAAAATCTTGCAGATAGTTTTCTCAAACATGACCCTTTAAAATTTATCAAAATCAAATTCCTAAGATTGTTGTACAAAGAGGACATCGAGAGATTTCCAGAAAGTCCTCGTTTGCCAAAAATGAGTTCCCAATCAAAATTTATGGCCTTTTGAAGTTTTTACTTCATTTCGGGCTCAAAATAATCTAACTATAAAATTTTAAATGAATAAAATATTCCCTGGTGGACCCACGGGCTTAATTTTTCCCTTTGCGTTTTTGGTCCAAAAAGCGCTAAAGGTATGAAGCCTCCCGCCGCTTCGCCAAACCGATACCATTTTTTTAATCAAAACTTATCTAAATTTGAAAAAGGAAAATTTGAAAAATTTTACACACCAACCCACCCTTTATTGTTGGAAGCATTTCCGTGGGCGAGCGGGCCTGCAACACTTAACTTAACTTTTTTTTTGAATTTGGCAAAATTTCTTAATCCTCCCCGTCGGCCCGCCATGTCGCATCCAATGAGGAACTACCAAGTGGCTTCCTTTGGTGTTGGCAGAAGAGAAGAGCACTTTTAACCATTAATTCTTTCCACTTCAAAATTCAAATCTTTCCTAAGTTCTCTGCCGCCCTACTACACCGTAGCCAATGGTTGGTTGACATATGGAGTATTTGAGTGTCGATGGAGGAGTGGGTAAACTTGATCATTTTTTCCCTATTAAAATAAAAGTCTAAAATTCCTCTTGGTCTCGGGTGACCCTCCTTCCCATCCCGATTAAAATTTAGACACGTGTTCCCTTATGGATTCACGGGCGTGTGGAGGTAAATTGTGCCTTTTCCCAAGATGGGAAAAAGCACTAAATGTCTTTCCCGCACTACCGGCCCGCGTCTAGAAATATTTTGCTTTCCTATTCTGATGGTGCACTTTCCTTCTCTGGGTGAAATATCTCTCCCAAGTCCACATGACCGAGTTGGGGAAAATTTTCCTCCCTAGGTCTGCAGACCCGCTCTTGGGAAAATTTTCCTCCCAAGACCCTCCGGCCCATAACTCAAGAAATATAAGGAGTTAGGACTTCTTTATATCACTGGAAAGGTGAGGATATTTTCTATCAAATGGGAATGTTTTCAAGAAGTTTTGAATGCATTAAGCATGGGAAAAAGCAGATTGAATCTTTAACAGAGTTCTAGGAGTGGGTAAGTAATAATTTACTCTAACAATTTTAATATGTATTCTTTCCCCCCACTGTAATTAAACCTTGCTATTGTCTTATATATTGTGGAATTAAATATGTTGGGTATTTAATTGTTTTGGTCCCTTAACCCTAAAATTTTAATCAGTGATTATTTAGCTAAAATGTCAATTTGTAATCACTGATTAAATTAATCCCTAAGGAGGTTTGAGCTAGGTGTGGACTTATTACACTTATTGCTTTATAATGTAGAATTAGAAATTGTTATAATGGGAAAAGTTATCAGTTGAATTTAATTGTCCTTGAGACTTTGGTTGTCAACACTTTTTAAAAAAATTATTCCATAATTTTCTAAATAGACCTAGTTTTTTCATGGGTCTCAAGTGGGAGTTTTAAGCGGGTATTACACGGTCTTTAGCTCACTTCTAAAAGGGGGTGTCTCGGAGGCTTTCCTCCCACTCATGTTGCAGGGTGGTTCATAGGGAGTGGCGACACTTTATGGATCCCCTTTGGTGGGGGTTGAGTTAATTCCTTGTTCCTAGATAGACAAATTCAACAAAAATTTATTTTTAAGAAGGAAAATCCTAATAGCATTTTTCCACTCTATTTTTAGGAGTAGGAATGTGAACTGTACTTATTTTTATGGTAATCCAAAGTTTCTCATAATGATTTCATGTGTAATCTATTCATCTTGAGTTAATAAAAAGTTGATAAATTGTACCCTAGATGTTTCCATAAACACTTAACTAAAGTTTTATCACGTCAATTTGGTGCTTATCTCTTATAGTTTAGTATTTTGTATATTTATTTTATCTCCATATCTGTAAAAAGATTTTGTTTACTTAATTTTATGTGTATTCATTGTTACAAATTCTATGATTTCATAATAATCTACATATCTTAAATTCCTAAAGTTTTCTTGGTTTAGATTATGCATTAACATTATTGTTCTCTGATTCTTTTATTGTGCTTATATTTTCTCTTTTTGTTCCCATACATTTCTCTTATAATCAAAGACTATTCTCTTATACTATTATGTTTCATTTACATTCTTAATAAGAGAACACAATCTGGAAGTAGATTTCATCACAATCTCATTTATCTATCATGTAGTTTGTTTTTTAAGAAGAATGTAGACTAATAATATATAAAAATGCAAGTCTAGTATCTTTTTTGAATGTGTCTTTGTTCAAAAAATGTTTATATTAAATGCTTGACATGTGTATATTTAACATTATTAGAAATTTTATGCATGTTAAAAAATTATTTTAAAATGCTTATTTGTTTTTATTAGATTAGGTACAAAAACAAAATTTGAAGGGATCGCAAACCCTGTACAAATGAAGAATTTAGCAATGAAAGAAAAAAGGTGAAACAACAAGGAAACAAGGCCACCGAGGCCACAAGAGGAACAACCAAATAAGCAAAAAGAAACCACAACACAAGGAGAAACCGGAAAGATAAGGGGCCCTACAAAGCAGAATAGTCAAAACCACTTGACCATCCACCCCAGGGTAGCCTTAACTACCAAGATCTTTCCCTCGATAGGATCTAATTCTCATCTTCAAAGGATAATTTCTAGTTTTACCTTTCTTCTTGTTGATCATGAACTTCCAACCATCACCCCCATTAGGATTCAGGTTGTCATCCGAGTGGACATGTATGCTGATCTCAAAAGCCTATTTATTATTGATTTTAGGACTGTGAAGAAGTGTAGATTGAGGAGGCCACACCAACAAGGCCTCCCCCTTATTTGTAAATTGAGGCATTCAATGTCTTTATAAATAGGTTCCACTTGAAATTAAGAAATTAGTTTGCAGTTGAAGAAATAAACATCTCAAAATATGAAATACCCATTAATTTTATGGTCATATTGTAGTATAGATAAAGAAACATAACTTTTAGTGTAAGCTATGGGAAAGCTATAATAAAAAAATGTTTTGTTCAATGGTGCAGGTTGTATTTTTGTAAGGCAATTCAATTTATAAGTTAAGGTATGTGGGAAGAAACTTGTAGAGGTCTTTGTATGTATCAAAATATTTTTCAATAGATTTTAATTTCACATTGATTTTCTTGGGTATGTATGTGTATTTTATGTGCTTACCAATCAACATGTGCTCATTAAATTCATGTTCATTCTAGATTGATTCTTTACATTTGTATTGGAGTTAAGCTTTGAACCGAATTTACTAGCTATGAAATTATGATGCCCAAATTTATTATAATTTTTTTTTTAAGTATAGCATATGTAAGCAACTTCATCCATATCTTGCAACTATAAACTATTTTTTAATGAGAAAATTCATGGTTATCTGAGTATCGAGATAAATAAATTTCTTTTTTGTCACGATGTGTGGAATTTGATGGAGAATGAATTTACAGAACCCAAAAATTGGGAAGTGCTCAATACGTTGTCAAAAGTAGGGAAATATTTATTGAAAGAGGACAAGAAATGAGATGCAAATGTTAAGTTCATCATACAACAAGCCATGAATGAATCAATTTTTATAATAATTTTTACAACCACCAAATTCAGAAGAGCATGGAAAAGATTT
The DNA here is from genome assembly GCA_019776745.2 of Taxus chinensis. Classification (NCBI taxonomy): domain Eukaryota; kingdom Viridiplantae; phylum Streptophyta; class Pinopsida; order Cupressales; family Taxaceae; genus Taxus; species Taxus chinensis. The sequence continues at coordinate 152,471,054 of CM034148.1, forward strand.
TTGAAACTCTAAATATGAAGGATTCAAATTTAATAGATTCACACTTTACCTATGCAATTGAAGTTGTACATAATAATAGGTTTTGTGATTTTTCTTGATTTTCCTAAACCGGAAGAGCTCCTTGCTCAGGACGGTCAAGGGCAAGCATAGTCTTCGGGAATCACCCCTCGACTTTAGATTACGACTCTGATCTTGCACACAACAGTGAAACCTGATCTCTGTTACCTCCTTGCCGAGTAACATACATCATCTGTTGTATGCAATTAGCGATACCGACCCCACCATGCAGGTGGGAGTCTCTAGGGAATGCTCTTGGTGAACACTATTTTTCTTCCACCTAGCCTTAAGGAGGCCTCATGGCTAATCTCCCCAGTCCTGAAGGATACGGGACAAGTGAAAGAGAAACTCTTCTAGTTGTGTGCCTGACGGGAAGGCATTGCCCTACACAATCATGCGTTGGCTCAAGGGTTGTCACAAAAAATCCTTAGAAGTTTACCTACTAGGTTTGATTCTAGTATATTTATAATTTGACAGCAAGCAGATCTGGTTTTAAGGAAATCGAGTCATTTGTTAGATTTATACAATGGATACACATAGAAAAACATAGATTTCTATTTTTCTCAAGTCCTTACGACATATACAACAGTAGTGTATTTCCAATGAACCTATCTCTAACTATTTTTCTCATCTCTCCTTTTTTCAGTTGATTCCTTCAATTTGGATATCTTGTGTAAACTCGTTTACCTCTCTTGACATGCCCTATATATAGTTGATTCCTCTTAAACTTTCTCAATGGTGGATTTCCTATATCCCATTAGAAATTAGCTCAATTGTTCTGTAATTTTCCACGTCGTCCATCTATCTCCTCTTAGTTTGCTTGATCTGTAAATTAGATTTGGAAGTGATAGAATCTTCCCCACTCAAATCCTTATTAGACACGTCATTATGCAATCTTTAGTTCCTCGAGTTGAAGTGTCTATCGGTAGCTTACCTTTTACCTCCTTTATCATTTAACCAATTTGTTTGTTAACTCCTTTACATACACTGATCCTAACTTTTGTATTTTCTTAATGTTCTGCTCTTCTACGTGCAACATTTTTCCATCCTTCAAAGATTTTTCTAGTACTGGCCTATTCACTCATGTGCCCATATGGCCTCTTTCATGCATACTTCATGTTATATAAAATATCACTTGCATAGTCTTCAAGCATTTTCCATTTCTTCTCCAAATCTTCCTTGCTTCCATGGTGCCTATCCTACGCACCTATTTAAACTATGATGCAAGATTGTTATTAGTCCTTGAATTATCTTACATCAAACATATGAGGTGTTGGAAACATCAAATCCAACTAAATTGGATCAATTGAATGACAGAACCATCCTTGTAGTATCAAATTTAATACTATTTTCTCCCTTATCAGCTCAAAATAAATTTGATCAATTCAATGATAGAACCACCCTTGTACTATCAAAGTTAATACTCTTTGCTCTCTTATTGAACATCCTATCCCTCACCCACGTTAGTAATGAGGTCTGAAACAATCAAATGTGTGACTTCTGCCTTAACAACCACATGCCCCACCACGGCACTGCACCATTTATTTATTATAAATTTATTATACTTTGACTATGTTGAGCCTATGTGAACATGCGTGACGGTTAAGAAAAAAGTATTCAACAAGCCTATCAATGACCTTTTTGCTTCATCATATTCCACTTCCAATCCTTATCACAACCACATTGTGACCCATTCATGCTTCCTTTCTCATCCAAGTGATCTTTAACTAGCTATAGTATCACCACATCCACCTAATGTCTCTCTTCTCCTTTCTTCCTTTTGCAAGGTCTTTCTTTCCTTTATTTATTGACCACCACGTAAGCCTTTTGACTTACTGTCATTTGCATTGGTAATTTACATTCTGTGCACTTCCTTCCCATTCACCTTCTTACCTCTGTCCTTGTCAATTATGTGAGATATTTGTCTATATTCCTTTCATTTCCACATTCTTGTCATTACGCTATTGCACCTTTTTCATATCTTTCTTCCTCTCATTTGTTGGCTTAGTTCACTTTTAAACTAACTAAACCTCCCAATATTTACTTCTTTTGCCCTTTCCTTTGGCATCCATCAGGACCTCTTTATTTAGATATAATTTCTAATGTGATACTTTTTATCTTACTTATTTTTCCATTGCAAACATTCTCCCAAAATTTTCACCACTTACAAAATAGTAGGTCACAATTCAATTATTCAAATACTTAACCCATCTTCAATTATCTTGTGAACTAGATCCATATATTAGTATATTCTCTCCTTAACACTTTTCTACCAGTAGTTGATCTCCTCCCTCTTATCATAAATATCCTTCTATGCGATGGCCTCCTTTTTGACTAGAAGCCTTCTGTCCTCTTCCCTCATCTCTGAAATTTACTTCTAGTGATGTGTATCTCCTTTAGAGACCTCATTTTTTCCTTATTTCATGACATCTTCTTGGACCTCCCTCTCCATCATCCATTTTTTATGCTATCTTCTCGACACAATAATCTATGTTTCTTCACCAATACCTTTTTTGTTGGCAGGGAAAACTCATCCTCTTCTCATAGTCCCTTTGGATTCCTATAGAAAACCATCACTAATAATCTCGTCTTCATGCTTTCCTCTGATATCTACATGGATATATCCTCTAATTGTGATACCTTCATAGCATAATACTATTACTTTACTCACCATATGCTTTTCATCTTTATTCACCATATACTTTTCAAATATCACCTTCAAGGAACTTCTTCTTTTTCTCCTTCTCCCTTTTCAATGTCTCTCTACTTCCTTCCACTCCTTTTCTTACACATTATTCCTTTCCCCTATTGACATCTCTATTCCAGTGTGATCTTATTTACTTATATGTGTTATCTATTTTATTGTTTCTATCACATGGGGATGTTGACAACTACATTGATTATCACTCTATTACCTCTTACTATGATCTCATCTCACCTTCCTTGACCTTAACATATTATAACTCATACTAATTTTTTCCTTGTGTAATACTCTCATCTAATTTCATGACGGTGAATTTACTCTTCGTTGCACTATATTTTTATGTATAATATATTTCTCCTATAAGATGTCATATTTCTCCTTCAGCAATCACCCAAATTCATGTATTTTATTCAACACATTCCTTATGACAATACTCTATTGCTTTATGAAACACGATTCCTCTCAAATTCCTTTTTACACTGTAATGTGTCTTTGAATCTCTATACCTTCCTCTTATAATTATAAAATATGTAAAGTATTACAATCCTTACGGGACCTCACTATATTTTTTGTCTTTCGATAGAGAATCGCGTGGTCATGTAGTCAACGTTTACGCAACAAGACACAATAGGAATCCATCAATATAATCTTTCACATAACACGATCATTGAATGTTTTGATCTTCATCTCTACTTAACATTTTTCATGCACAATTACTTGATTTCCTTCTACTAGTAAGGAAACATTGTGTAGGTTTTACTGCCTCCTACGTCTTAGCATGTCTTGTGTATGATATCCTCCACCACTAAGTTTCTAGTTCTTAAATCAACCCTCACAACCAGTGATCACATTACCTTGGTATTGCACCTTACATGGAATATGTATCCTATCTCAATTTGTGATACTGAATTTTATTTCTTAAGCAACTTATCCTCTTTTAGGTGTTATTGTGTTTCACACTTTATCATTTACGTACTCTATGTGCATTAACTCCTATAAAACCTTTCCTCTTCTCTGCATCCTTGGAAATTTCATTGTCCGATGTCCTTTCATGCTACATATATATCAATATCCTTTGAACAAATTGATCTAGTCTCTTCATACCAATAATATCCTCTAATGCTCTATGTAGTACATGTTGTTTATGCAATCTGCATACAATATATCAATTTCCAGCATCAAGTTGGAGATTTGTATTCCCCTTTCTTCCTACGCATCCTTTTTGCACCTCATCTCTCCTTTATTATATGTCTTTGAGGAGTATGGAATATCCACCTATTATATCCTTTACTTGTGATAGATGGTTATTGAATGCCATAATTCTCTAGCATCTAATATTTCTCCTTCTCTAACCCGCTTATGCTTTAGAGCATCTAAACATCATGTTGGTGCTCAGAATAATCTCGCCCCAGTTTGCCTTTGAAAATCTATTGATTTATAGCCTTTTTTACTTTCCTTTTCCCCGTGTTGTGCCTGGTTAATCCTTGTTTCCATTTTAATCTATTCCTGAGTCGTATATCACTTATGGGTCCATGGTTTGCTCCTTGTTTCTTTGTTCCTCTGGAAAAGTCCAAAAACTCAGGTTTTATCATACCTTTCAATCTCCACAGCCAAGATTTGTCTTCCTTTTCATTTCTGCTCTAAATACTTAAATAAAATGAGTGGATGTATCTTTGAGAAACATTGCTAAACTCTCTGTCCGTGAAGAATTTTTCATTTTTTGGCTCGAATGATCAGTTTTCTGTATTTTACGGTTTGACGGGAATTTTCTCTCAGTAAAATTTACATCCTTACATTGACAACGTATGTGGCATCTTTTGGTTGGTCAGGGGATGGTGGGCGAATGCTTTAACTTATCAATTTTTTACTTTTTGGCAAAAAGGCAAAATTGGTCCCATGGCTCCGCTCAATTCTGATTGGTTCTTTTCGTGTTTACGTGGCTTCTTCTGATTTGATGGGGGGCGTTAGGTCTATTTTTGAACTTGATCCTTTTTGGGCTACTTTGACATAAATTTTGGACTTGCCAAGCGGCCCTGCTAGGATCTAATTAGAGAAAAATTAAGGGTAGGTAAAAGGTCTCATTTTGACCACGCAAGAGAACACGTGGAAGCTTCTATTGCTTTGTTCGGACTTAGACAAATTTTTATGTAGTTGGTACAGTTTTGTAGAGTAGGACACGTGGAGAGCCTGTGCTCGTTCAAGGTACCAAATTTTTGGGACCATCTCAAGGTGCACCGTGATAACATGTGGCAGGTTGAAAAGTCAAAGAGGTGGGGAGGCGGACCATCGGGGGCAATTTGGAATTTTGTCCCTTGAACATACAAATGGCTAAAAACATCAAAATGGCCCACAAGCCCAATAAATGAAAATTCAAAAGCTTGCTCCAGTCAATGGAGGGGGTGTAGACTATCGGGGAAAATTTGGAAAATTTTCCTTTTGGGAAAAAGGGGCCAAAAGTAAAACGGGAATCAATGTTCCACTCCAATCATATTTAGACACGTGTCAAGCCTATTTTTTCAAGGACGGAGCTACGGGGAAAACTTGGAAAAATTTTCCTTTTCCAAAAGGTGAGTGAAATGTCAAAAATTTTCCACGGTTCTGTTGGGGCCCACCTTAAGACACATGTCAGGCTCGTTTCTCAAGTTCGGAGATGCGGAGAAAAATCTGAAATTTTGTCAATACTTGTAAAAATTTAGAGGAAGCCCCTGGGTCCATTTTTAAGTTTGGATCTTCCACGTGGATGTCCCAAATTCAAAAAAAAGATCAACAGCAGCTGAGAGTTGAAATTTGATTTTCCCTCCATTTTTCTACAACACATCTGGAAGTGTGAGTTTTCATGATGTCATGGTTTCTTCTACATGGCAAGTAGAGAAGGAAGTTAATGTTGACATCTGAAGTTTGGTGGGAAGATATGAAAGGTGTCTTTTGCCATTAAAATGGTCTGACTTTCGTGCCCGATCATATTTTCTGTTTTTCTTCTCTGAAGCATGTAAGGGGCCAGATTTGATTGATATGGGCAAAAAGTGGTTAATGAATGGATGCAGGCATGTTTTTACTAAGAAAGGAGTTGAATGTGGGGGGAAATAGAATAGATTTTCCCTCGAGCACCTAGAGAGTTTTTGCAGATCTGATTCTGTGAATCATGAAAGAATCATAGCGAGCATCGGTGCATTCAAAGTTTTTATCTTTTCAGGGGAAGGGGCTATGTTGGAAATGATATAAATGGCACAATTTTTTCGTGAAAATGGTTAAGAGTTTCTCGAAAGATCATGACTGATTCTCTCCTATAGAAAAAGCTTGACAGAGCCCATCCATTTTGAGAAGCCGTTCAGAGAATCCTGTATAACTATCTTTGTATCAAATTTGATCATGTCAAGGTGGTTGCAAGTGTACAACCATTGACAAGCTTTGAGATTGTTCTGGAAATTTTATTTTGCTCATAAATTTGATCAAAATTTGAGTTATTCTGTGTTTATCTTGAGTAAAGTGTATTTATTTCATCTCTGAATGCACACGAGTAGTTTTTCTTGTTTCTATTGCAATCTTATACCAAAATAGGGTCCAATCACATAGGTCTCAGTTCTTGTGATAGTTTAGTGGCATTTGTAATTTCATTTCTTTGAAGAGCCTTCATATGCGAGTGGGATAAACGGTTTAAAATCACTTTTCTTTCATTTTGTTGATAGAGATTCTCTCTAAGCCTCTGGGTGTACCTGAGGTGTGACTTGGTTTAAATATTGGTGCTTTATTGGGATTTTTGACTCAAACCTTCATGATAGAACCCCATAGGTTGTGTGAAAGAGCTATAAAATGGGCCTCCATTTAGGCACATATTCTAGTTGAAGAAACACTTCTAACTTTTGTGGCATTTTGTTGAGCGAAATCCTTCCATTTTACATAAGCTCTCAACGATCTGGTTAGTCAAGTTCATCCTATCTCCCCTCCCACCAAAATCTATTTAAAAACATCCAATCCCATCCATCCTACCCATGTTATATTGTGTATACCCTCACAAGACAAAAATCCATTTGCTAAAGTATGTAGGACAGATCAGGATCTGAAATGTCTTTAGTAAAATTTGCCTTGCTGTGAGAATATCTCCATAATCTAGACATGAAAAATCATGAGATTCAGATTTGGTGTGTTGATAATATTTTCCCCAAGGCCTTCTCTATAAAATTAATGCAAAAGAAGGGTTCCTGTATCTCCTTTTTGATAACAAGGGTTACAAAATAGGTTTTCTTACCTTCGTTAAAAGGCACAACCTAAAATAGTTAGGATAAGATCATATCCATTTAAGGTGCTACCCATCTCTCCACAAATCCAAGTGAAAAAGGGACAGTAAGACCTCCTCCTCGGCTCAAAAACAAGGTTGAGGTTCCCCTTACCGTTGCGGAGTTGGAAAAGCCACAAGTATTGGAAAAGCTGGGGTAAACACCAAAGGTTTATTTACGAATTTCTTTGGTTAAATCCCAGTTGAATTTGGATCCATTTTTCACTACCCTGGTTATAATAGATAAGTTGTTACATAATTGTATGTTTGATTCTGGAGATTCATGTAATTTCATGCCTCTTGAGGTCATGAATGAATTAGGTATTAAAGTAACAACAACATATGGGAAGTGCACTGTCATGGACTCTAGAGAGGTGCTAGTGGTGGAGTGTGTCAAAGATCTAGCAGTGCAACTTGCATCTTATCCTGGAAGGAATTTGAAGCTCAATGTAGTCATTATTGACTGTTGTGCCAAGTGGGGGATGTTTTTGTCAAGAAAGTGGGTAGCACGTGTTTGTGGTAGTGTGCAAATGGACATGTCTTATGCCACTATCCCCATTGAAGGAAACTTGGTGAAATTGTATAGAGAGAAGAAGATGATGTGCCTGATTGAAGACCCAAGCAATGCATCTTATGAAGTTTTGCAAGAAGATGTTGATCTTCAAAATTTTGTGAGCTTTGTAGATTTCAGGGAGTATGAGAGTGTTGAAAAAAGAGACCCTAAGTATGCTACTTTTTATAGGAATTTGGTCTATGTTTTAGCCTTGAAGAATGTCAAATAATTTGACTTAAACGCAATTGAGGAGCTTAAGAGAAGATGGGTGGTTTACAAATAGAACAAAGAAGGAAAATAGGGTCTACTTCTAGTTGATGAAAACATATCAGAACCTCTTGGCATGGTCATATCTAGGATGGCATGGGCTTGAATTATTTCCTTGATTATTTTCTTTAAATCAAGGCATAAGTATTCTATACAATGTATAGCTTGTTTTATGTTCCCTGTTTTTTCTATTTTTCCTCGTTCTGGTCCTTACTGACCTATTTTTGCTGGCTTCTCTATTTATTTTTGAAGATGGCTCTTGGTATCTTCTTTTAAATATGACTCCACTCCCCAATGGATATTTTGGCACTTGGTCTGCTTTTGTTCTTTTTACACTCGCAGGGAGTACCCATTGCCGAGTTAGAGCTGATGTTGGTGCTCAAAATAGTCTTTCCCTAGTTCACCTTTGAAAATCTATTGATTTACGGCCTCTATCACTTTTATTTTCCCCATGTTGTGCCTAGTTAATCCTTGTTATGATTTTTAATTTTTTCCTAAGTCTTCTATCACTTACAGGTCCATGGTTTGATCCTTGTTTCTTTGTTCCTCTGGAAAAGTCCAAAAAACTCAAGTTTTATCGTACCTTTTGATCTCCACAGCTGGAATTTTTCTTCCTTTTCATTTCTGCCCTAATTACTTGAAGAAAATGAGTGGATGTATCTCTGAGAAATATATTTGAACCTTGTAAATGTTCCTAAACTCTCTATCCTTGAAGAAATTTTCATTTTCAGGCTCGAATGATCATTTTTCTATATTTTATGGTTTGACGGGTGTTTTTTCCCTGGTCAAATTTACATCCTTACATCAATAGTGTACGTGGCTTCTTTTGGTTAGTCAGGTGATGGTGGGAGAATTCTTTAACTTATCACTTTTTTCCTTTTTGGAAAAAATTAAAAATTGATCACATGGCTCCACTCAATTCTAATTAGTTCTTTTGGTGCTTACATGGCTTCTTCTAATTTGATGGGGTGCATCGGGTCTATTTTTGAGCTTGTTCCTTTTTGGGCTACTTTGGCATAAAGGTTGGACTCATCCCACGGCCCCACCAGGCTCTGATTGGAGAAAATTTTAAGGGTATGGAAAAGGTCTCGCTTTGACCCCGCATGAGGACACGTGGAAGAAACTGCTACTTTTCCCGGACATAGACAATTTTTTTTGTAATTGGTACAGTTTGGTGGAGCAGGACACATGGCGAGCCTACACTCATTCAAGGTACCAAATTTTTGGGACCATCTCAAGGTGCACCGTGATAACATGTGGCAGGTTGAAAAGTCAAAGAGGAGGGAAGGCAAACCATCGAGGGCAATTTGGATTTTTTCCCATTGAACATGCAAATGGCTACAAATATCAAAAATGGCCCATAAGCATGATAAAGGAAAATTCAAAATCTTGCTCCAGTAAATGGCGGGGGTGTGGACTCTCTTGGGAAATTTGGAAAAATATCCTTTTGGGAAAAAGGGGCCAAAAGTAAAAGGGGAAGCATTGTTCTGCTATAATCATATTTAGACACATGTGAGGCCCATTTTTTTAAGGGTAGAGATGTGGAGAAAACTTGGAAAATTTTCCCTCTTATAAAAAGGGAGTGAAATGTCAAATTTTGGCTGCGGTCCCACTGGGGCCCACCTTAGAAAACGTGTCAGGATGATTTCCTGAGGGTGGAGATGATGAAAAAAATATCAAATTTTCCCAAAAGTTGTAAAAAGTTAGAGGAAGCCCCTGGGTCCATTTTTAAGTTTTGAGCTTCCACATGGATGACCCAAATTCAAAAAAAAGATCAATGGAAGTTGAGAGTCAAAATTTGATTTTCCCTCCATTTTTCTGCAACATGTCTAGAAGTGCAAGTTTTCGTGATTTCTTGGGTTTTTCTCCATGCCAAGCAAATAAGGAAGTGAATGTTGACATTTGAAGTTCGGTGGGAAGATCCGGAAGGTGTCTTTCACCTTAAAATCATCTGACTTTCACGCTTGATTGAAATTTCTATTTTTCTTCTCCCAAGCACGCAAGGGGCCAGATTTGATTGATATGGGGCGAAATTGGTTGGTGAAAGGATGGAGGTGTGTTTTTCCTGAGAAATGAATTGAATACGGGGGGAAATCAAAGAGATTTTCCATCGCTCACTTGGAGACTTTTTACATATCTGATTCTGTGAATCAAGAAAGAATCATGGCGAGCACTGGTGCATCTAAAGTTTTTGTCTTTTTGGAGGAAGCGACTATGTTGGAAATGTTATAAATGGCAAAAAAAATTCTGCAACTGGTTGGGAGTTTTTGGAAAGATTATAATTGATTCTCTCTTGAAGAGAAACCTTGACAAAGCCCATCCATTTTGAGAAGTCATCGAGACAAGCCTGTATAGCTCTCTTTGTATCAAATTTGATCATGTCAAGGTGGTTGCAAGTGTATAGCCATTAACAAGCGTTGAGATTGTTCTAGAAACTTTCCCTTGTTGATAAATTTGATCAAGCTTTGAGTTATTTAATGTCAATCTTGAGTAAAGTGTATTTATTTCATATTTGAATGCATACAAGTAGTTTTTCTTATTTCTATTGCAATCTTGTACCAAAATAAGGTCGAATCACATAGGTCTAGGTCCTTGTGATAGTTTAGTGGAATCTAAAATTTCATTTCTAAGAAGAGCCTTCATTTGGGATTGGGATAAACAGTTTAAAATCACTTTTATTTCATTTTGTTAATAGAGATTCTTTATAAGCCTCTAGATGTACCTCAAGCGTGACTTGGTTTAAAAATTGATGCTTTATTGGGCTTTCTTACTCAATCCTTCATGTTAGAACCCCATAGGTTATGTGAAAGAGTGCTAATCTAGGACTCTATTTATGCACATATTCTAGTTGAAGAAACACTTCTAACTTATGTGGCATTTTGTTGACCGAAATCCTTCCATTTTGCATAAGATCTCAAGAATATGGTGATTCAATTTTATCCTGCCTCCCCTCCCACAAAAATCTATTTTAAAACATCCAATCCCAACTATCCTACCCCTATTCTACTATTTATACCCTCACAAGACCAAAATCCATTTTCTAAAGTATGCAGGATAGATCACAATCTCAAATGTCTTTAGTAACCTTTGCCTTGCTGTGAGAATATCTCCATAATCTAGAAGTGACAACTCATGAGAGTTAGATTTGGTGTGTTGATCATATTTTCCCCAAGGCCTTCTCTATAAAATTTATGCAAAAGAAAGGTACCTGTATCTCCTTTCTAATAACAGAGGTTATAAAATAATTTCTCTTATAGTGGTTGGAGGCACAACCTAAAATAGTTAGGATAAGATCAAATCCTTTTAAGGTGCTACCCATCTCTACACAAATCCAATTAATAAAGGGACAATAAGACCTCCTCCCCAGCTACAAAATGACATATATTTATGATCTGGTTGTCTCTAAGATCCATGTTGAATCAGTGTTGCTGCTTGGCTTGAAAAGGAGAACAAATTTGGGTACCAACACATCATATATATAATCTTCCTCCACAATGTCTACTCTTGTATTTATGCCATTTATTTAAACCATTATTCTTTACAAAATTCTCACTACTATTATAATCACTATATTTTCTAAACTTCCTTATCTTGGTGTCAAAATCTCTTCTATACCCAATGATATTAAAACCCCTAGTCTCTATATTCTCAAGTGTTACTTCCTCACTTTTTGATGTCATCTACTAAATTTTTCATAGTAGACAACAATAGTGCAGTAGTTGCCTCACATTTAACATCCTTCTAGCCTCCTCTTCTATAAATGTCTAAATTTTTATCTCCTAGATCTATTACATCTTTTTATCATACTAAACTAATGGTGGGTCGATGCATGTTTAATGTTGACATTTCATTTCTCAAAATTACAGAAAATAAAAAGAAACAAAAACATTTATTCCTATTTATCTCAAGTTTTGATGGCATCTACAACAGTAGTGTGGCTTGACTATGGATTTCTTCGACTGATACCAACTATGGTGTAGTACATATGCACCTACCTTAGTGTATTTTTTCCTAGCTCTCGTTTATTTGGATAACTCCTTTGAATTGTCTATGACAACTAACATCAAAATTAGATATTTGAGCTCTCAAATTTTCCTATTTTTAATAAATTTTACATTAAGTACCTAAATGATGGATTTCAAAACATTTTCTATTTCCACTTTGTGATGCCTGCTAGAAAAAACCCAGTTGAGACTGAAGAACAACCTAGGATTAGTTAGGAAAATTATGGAATAATTGTTTGGTTTAGAAGAGTCTACAACCAGGTTACAAGAAAATAGTTATCATTAACAAGTTATAGATCAATTCTAATCCACTAGAATGTACTTCTATTTTGTTAACATATATTAGAGGTCATGAGATCCAAATTTTAGGGTTAGAAGGTTCAATTAGGTTCAGAAGGTAATTCCTCACCATACCCACTCTCTAATAGGCTTAAAGGTTCAACTAATTTTTTTAAAAATTAATGCATTCAAAATTTTCCTAAATCATTCCCATTGGATAGGAAGTCTCATCATGTTTCCAATGATATAAATAAGTCCTCCTAACTCCTCATATTTTTCAAGTTATGGGCCGATGGGGCTTGGGGTGAAAATTTTCCCCAAGAGTGGGCCTATAGGCCCAAGGGAGAAAATATGCCCAAAAGGTGGGTCTGCGGGACCGCAAGATACTTTTGGAAATTTTCTTACGTGTGTATGAAAAACCACCTTTGCACCCATGCTCCAGCTGGTCTGCAAGGGACATGTGGCACTTCCAAGCCAACGCAGGAAAAGCCGGGTGATGGGGAGAAAATTTATTTAACGCCCCGAAGGGTGAAAAGGATCACATTCACCCGCGCCTCCGCCATTGCCTCGTGATGCCACATGGTAGCTCCTAATTTTCCGTGGGTTGGTGGGGTGGCGAGGAAAATTTGAAAATATTTCCCAAATTTTTTCTAAAACGCCAAAGGAAAAAAGGAACACACTCCTCCACCGAAGCCTCGTGATGCCACGTGGTAGATCCTGATTGGCCGCGGGTCGGCGAGAAAAGTTTTGAAATTTTTCATAAAATTTTTCTTAAGTGCTAAGTCAAAAATTGATCTGCCCCTACGCCCAACACCTCATTGTGCCACATGGTAGCCTCTGATGTGTTATGGGGTAGCGGGGAAAATTTGGAAAAGTTTCCCAAAAATTTTTGGAAGCTCTAAGGGAAAAATTCACGCCTGGGGGCTCACCAAGGAAATTTTTCCAAATTTTTTTTTAACGCTAAGTGAAGAAAAAATTTAGAATTCCATAACTTTTGATAGATATCTCAGTTTTGGGAAAACAAGCACTTTCTAAAAGCTCTCGACGTCCTCTTTGCAAATGATTCATTAGTTTTTAATTTTGATAGAGTTTAAGGGGTCAATTTCACGAAAATGATATGCACTCTTTTACATTTTGAATTGATAAATTTTAAGTTATAAAATTTTGTTCAATTTGTTCTTGTTCCTCTCTCAACATGTCAAATAGACATGGAGAATTGTTCTTAGGTGGATTTAGGATAAGTTTGTTAGGTAGATCTATGTGATTGAATTCCAATTCGAAATTTTACATTTTTTCTAGCAAAATGACTATGAAAGCTTTGAACTCGGTTTTTCTAGGTTTTGGAAGATTTCCGTTAACTATATTTGTCTAATTGGATTCGTTTAAGGCAAAATACTGCATTTTAGTCATTTAGTTTGTTATTTCATTGTTCTAGGTTCGGTCTGTGCATTTTGGATTAAATAATTGCCAGTTTGAAAATACAAGACAAAGATCAAATTTTTAAAGAGTTTCTTTTCCATTTTCTTCTTCCAAGTATTATAATATGTTCCAATCCTAATTCAATACATTTAGTTGATTCAAACCAACTATTCAAAACTAAGATACATATTTGATTTCCAATTTTCACATATTTCAAAAGACAGAGTATTACACATTCCTTTATACACATTTCTTCCTTACAAATAGAGAATTACAAATTACATTTAAGATGATCAAATTCAATACCACATGATACAATTTGAGGAAGGTAATACATCATTCATTGATTCCAAATAGCCAACTTTGTAACATCCTTCTTTTATTATCTTTCCAAAAATCATATATTATATACAGGGACAAAATAATACATTTTCTTCTCACGTATTTCACTTTCTCCACTTTCTAAATAGGGATTTCATAATTCATGTTAAACACAGATTTCCAATGGAAATAATATAATGTGAACAATATAAAACCACTTCCATTAATTCAAATGAAACTCTTACAACCTCCTTTCGATTTGATTTCAAAATACAACATACAAAAAACATTTCATTCTTTCCAAAACAAAATACAGAGTATAACTCTCTTACATTTAAAATTTTAACTTTCATTATCAATAAAAGTATCTTTCCATTACAATTAATACATAGATCATCCACTTCAAGTGGGAAAGGGGCTACAATAAGATTTCATTTCACAAGGGATTGTTAAACTATTATTTTTGTTTATCTCAGCTCTAGAACAACAACATGCAGATTTCTCATTCTTCCAATTTGATCACAACAAGAGTGGGGGAAAGACAATGCTCTCCACCCAACAAAGACATATAATGAAAAGGAGAAGCCATCCTTCTTCATTGCCACCCTAGCCCCAACCATAATGAAATAAAATATGTGATCCAAATCATAACAAAAACAGGCTTGTACAAACACGCAAGCAACATTTTCACAATAAAACACAATCCAAAATAGAATGTAGTTTGCAACTAAATTAAAACATGACAAACAATACTAAGGCTTCATCAAGAAATCTAAAGGAGCAAGAAAATATGGGGGATGCTTCTTATGCCTCCCAAAAGGGGATATGGGTATCACCACCAAAATATAGCATATATCAAAACCCTGACATTCCTTATGCCTCCCCAACTACCCCTTATTCCTCACATTTCCTTATGATTCCCCAACCTCTTATTGCAACCTATAACAAGTAAAGAAATGCAAGCTATTTCTTTGTAAGGTGGAACCAAAATCCTAACTCCCTCCACCCTTATACCTCCCTAAAACACAATTGTGCCTCCCAAAAATTAAACCCCATAGTCTTCTCCTACACCATTCCTAGGCCATTTACCCAACAGCCCACAAACATGCCAAAACATTCACACATTAACATTTTCATAAACAAAAGGAAGCATTTAAAGAGCCAAGCTCCTACCTCTCCATGATGGAGTTGTTCCAAGTTCCAAAACAACAAGATTTATCCCAAGGCAAGCAATCCAAAACAACCAAGCACAAACATGCAACAATCTTCCAAAAACTTCTTCAAAGAATAAGCTACAAAACAAAAAAAGAATTTGCCCAAGAATGAAGTCTCCAAAGTGAAGCAACTCTAAACAAGGCTAAGAGTTTTAATTTTATAGAAGAGGGAAGAGAAGAGGATGAGGTGGATCCATGTAGGATGCCACATCACACATCCTCAACCCCAACCCCCAAAGTCAACTTCATTCTCCAATGCATAATAAATAGGTGGGTGAATAATATGATAGTTTACTTACACCCTCAAATCCAACCCACACCCCAAAGGAATGAAATTAAATCATGTCACAAAAGTGCAATTAAAACCTACAATTTGCCTTCTAAAAAGGCATTATAAAAGTCAAATTTAAACTCTCCAACCATAGGTATGGTTGGAAAATAAATTTAAGAGGTATGAGATAAGTTTAACTTGTCCCACAAGCCTTCAAAATCAACCTCCAAGGACAAATTCGAATTTCCAAGAAGGTGGAGTGTTTCACACTGAAAAATTTAACTTATACATCACTTACATATTACTTACACATTATTAACTCATTCTTACAACACTTTAAATCATAGCCAACAACCATATTAATTACTTTCTTATGACATATTTTATTTAATCAATTTTAACAACATGCTTACCCATAATATTAATACAACATTTAATAGATAAGGAAAGGGGAAAATGCATCACAAAATAAACACATGCAACATTAAACAAAATGGTTAAATAAATAAATACACATAACCCCTTGGTCACATTTAAAGGTGATCCCCTCCATGGTAATCTCTAACACACACAAACATGCACAAACAAATACTAGTTGCCATGGTGACCTTGTTGAATTCATCTAGAATTCCAATGTGGTTGGTCTCCAATCCCCCGATGTTTGTTGTGATATTTTAACCTGCAAAACAAAAATACCTCCTTCAGCCTCGTGGCCATATCAGAACATCCAAAATAATATAAATATAACTCCCAAAATCATCCAGATATATGAATCAAAACAACATCCAAACAATATAACCATATCATTTACAGTTTTATCAATAACTATATCATCATCCAATAATTTCCATTTCTAGGCCTACTCACAATATCTAAATATCACATGTTTGAACAACATCCATTATATAACCATGTCAAACAGTATATCATCATCAACATATAAAATGTCTCTAATAATCATCATGCATCATAACTGAATCCAATCAACAATAATCCCTGATCCAACATTTAACATCATACTATAATAATCTCCATAATCATGTCCATAATATAATCAATAGTATCATGATTAGTATCAAAAAGGTGTCAAAGGGAAGTGGGCACTACAGCATCCTTGTCAAACTATTTTTGCAAAGAACAATCAATGCTTGTATTTCACGTTTTCCATTTGTCTTATCCTTTTGCATTATTCTGAACTGCACATACTTCTTACTAGATGATTTAAGCTTACATATCATTGATCTTAAGTCAAATACTTATTTATTGAGAGTTTTGATGTTTCCACGGTCCATGAAATTGAAAAAATGATTTCTAAGATTAATTATGTCAAATTTTGAACAATGTGTTTCAAATCAATGTGCATGATTCATTATAAGAATCACATGATAAAAAGATTATACTAGCTTAACCCATAATTTATTTTAAGTTGCGGACTTTATTTGATTCTATGAAATTTGATTGCATCACTTGATTTCGAGCCTCCAACACTCTTTTAAATTTAACTTTATTTAGTGGAAGGGTTACACCCAAGTATTTTAATGATTCCAACCTCCACAAATCATTAAAATTAGTGGCTATAGGTATTTGATAAGAAATCTAAACAATTTATAAAGTCACGTATATTATATATACATTAGCTGCATATATATACATTACTTGTTCTCACCATTGAGTATAGACATATATTGTGAACTTAATTTAATTCCATGAAAATAGATTTCATTACTTAATTCCACCCTCCATCACTTATTTAAACTTAATTTTATTTGATGGAAGAGTTAGACACATAAAAGTTTTTTTGAATGATTCTAGCCTCTATAAATCATTAAAACTAGTAGCTATATGTATTTGGTGGGAGAGCTAGACAATTTATAAAGAAATATTTTGTTTTATTCATTTACATTACATTGGCTTCCCATTGGGTATGTGTGTGTGTGTGTGTGTGTGTGTGTGCGTGCGTGCGTGTCAATGCGTGCGTAGCGTGCAAACAATTTGCGTGCGTCGTGCGTAAATGTGTGTATGTGTTGTCAAGAGTGATGTTGTGTGTGTGAAAGTGTAAAAAATGTGTGTGTGTATTACTTATTTCTCACCATGTGGTTCAGATAGATATTTACAATTTGTGCTCATCATTAGATATAGACACTATGTTGTGGACTTTAATTAATCTATAGTAAAAGTTGATTCGCATTAAATGATTCCATCCATTGTCAGCATCATTTAAAATTAGCAACTTTATTTGGTGGAAGAGTTGGACACAAACAAGTTTTTTTTCAAGATTCCATGGATCCATAACTCTCGACGGGAAGGTCACACATTATAAAACAATATATTTGAATCCAAATATATACATTATTTATGTTCACTATTGGGTAAGAATATATTATACATTATTCGTTCTCTCCATTGAGGATAGACATATATAGTGATATTTGAACTTCCACAACATGGTCTTCATTCACTCAACCTTTAATGCAGGTTTTTAAACTGAAAATCCAGTTCTCCATAATTCACTCACTTGGTTTGAACTCTTTATTTATGAAATCAAATCCAAAATAAATACCATATCACTAGGATTTCCACTCAAATCAAAATCCAAACTAAATACCATATCACTAGGAACTCAAGCCTTCATAGAAAAGAAGAGTATTACTAGGTACCTAGTTTTATCTTCAACTGTCATACAGAATGCTACCACATTGCTATCGTGGAGGATAAGGGCTTCTGAATTAATGATGACATTTGCTAGTCAAATGTCTACACAACCCCACTTAGCACCTCCTTCGAGCATAGATCATCACAAATACATGTTAGCATCCTTTACATAGTGATTGTAATAAACTTGATAAGGGAAGTACCATATTGTGACAAGCAACATGTTTGTTAGTGGAAGGAGCCAGAATCTTGGAACATCATTACTGTCACCACTTGATTGATAAGCTTTTTGGTTGAAAGATTGCTATATGCATCTCAGCCTTAGAACCACCCATGACAGAGGAAATAAACTCTGCCATGGACTCTATAGAAGTGGCACATGTTTTAGTCTCTATGCTTGAAGGAGGTGCTTTACATGCCTTTAATGTGTTAGCCATTTCTTTTATTAGAACTTAGGATCTAGATGATGGAATGTTGAAGACCTCAAGTAAGTTGGACAAGTGTTGGCTATTAAAAGGGATATTCTAGGCAAATTTATGGGGGAGAAATGGCGGATCCAAACAAAGGAAACAAGATTCTTATGAAACATTCCTTTCAAGAGCAACTTTTCGACCAACTGTGAGCAATATCAACTTAGATCAGGAAATGTAAAAGCATTTTGTAATACCCCTTTGCCTGGATGATCACTACATAATGTTGTATTTTTTTGCACAACTACCCCCAAAGCCATCTTTTATGAGGTCTAATAACTTTGACTCCTGTAAGGATCATCATCAAAGCATGGATCCAAGTTTGGTATATCAGATTTGTCACATAATAGCCTTCCTCTTTTACAGAAATTATTATTCTTCTCTCCCAATAGCATCTTCAGTCCGTTTGCTACTATGTTATTTGCAAGTAGCACAACTTCATCTTGTTTTAAGGGAGACATCTGGTGAACCAGACGCACTGGCATGCTTAGCCCAGGGAATTGATTTTCCCATCTTAACATTGTTGATTCATCACCTATACTAAATGCCTAGAAAAATGTCATTTGCATTAGATTTTTGAAACTCATAGGGATGCAATGTTTACCATTTTTATGAAAAATCATAAAAAAATTTATACTCACTAAAAAATCTAGCCAAAAAGATGGCATGTTTATATTTTTCCTGGAAAAATGATTTAGGCTACTTGAAGAATCATAAAAAATTTTATACGGTGTACTGAAATAAGGATCTATCTCAAAACTAGATGCTCCTATCTATCTAATCTACAAAAGAGTTTAAAAAAATACTAAATAGTTCTAAAAAAGTGGTGGTGCATGACCGACTGTCTTTATGGTTTTTTATACAAACAAGAACACCTATTGGAATTTTAGATCTCTAATCCTCACTTCCAATTAACCATTTAAAATAAATAAATTAATAGCTTAGAAACTAGACTCAAAATACTACAATTCACGTTCTTATATCATTTTTAAATTTTGAGTGTACATATCTCAAATAACTCGTACAAGTTGAAGATTTTAATTTTTCAGAAAAAGTGTCCACTTAAGACCCCCCCTTTCCCCCCATTTCCATGCACTTACCTGTTAGTTATTTTAAAAACCCAAAAATATAAATGAAGCACTAATACAATAAAAACATATCTATAAAATTCTTCCTCTTGTGAGTATTGGAGATTGGAAAGCTATCGCTTAAAATAAATCTATTCTTCCTAAATTGACAACTTAGATTATATACAAATCTATAAAGATGTGTATTTACCCTTGTAAATGCATATATATGACCCAAATTCTTGAGGTTCCCAGACTCCTTTTCTTCAACACTCAAATTCCAAATCAACTAGATTCTTATTATCAAGCTACCGAACTATGGAGAAATAATATTCATATTGAGTTTACTTGAGAATAGTCTACTGGCCCTAAAGCCAAATTATTTTAAATATGATTCTTTCCCCAAATGTTGGAAAAAGAGATGTATTGAACACAAAAACAAAACAAGAACATCGACATCACAACACAAATAGAAGTAAACATAAAAAAATGACATTACATCTTAAGCATCCCATTTCTAGTGGTTGAAAAGAGTTCATTGTTCGACCTCCTTCATCCATTTCCTTCATATTTCAAATTGTTTCTACTTATTTAAAAGATTCGACTTAAAGTTTAATTGTATTACCCCCTCTAGATGCCAAGTTACATTAAAATGCATCCTTGAAGAAAAAAACATTTTTATTTTAAACACAAAATTAAAATACAAAACATAAGCTTTTAATATATATTTATTATTTTAAGCATTGTTTATAAAAAAACGGGGGGTTATTCATTAAATTGTTAAAAAATAAAAGAGGTGAGTATATTTCTAGTTTTGAATTTTTTTAAATAATAGAGATTAAGAAATAATTCACAAGAAGATATATTACTCCTCAAAATAAAGTGGAAAAAATGAAAAATGGAACAATAATAAAAATGGCAATAAACATGATGAAGGAAACAAAACTTATAGCTTAGTATTGAGGTGAAATATGAGAATACAAAGTGCATATTTTATCAAATATTTTTTGAAAACCCATTGAGATACTTCTAGTAACAAACCCAATTAGGAACACTTAAACAGTTTTTTGTTGTGTCCAACAAATATATGGTAGATGAATGGAGAAAGAAAATAGATGATAAAGGATAAAAATATAATTTTCTTGAACACATTAGGTAGTCAAAACTATAGACATTATATAATCAAATATATAATAATTAGAATACATGCTAGTATAGAATAAGGATGAGATGGAAGATTTGGAAATATATTCATTATTATGACAATAAGTACTCCTACTAAAAAGAGAGTTGTTCTCACTATAGTGATTATTTATAAATTAAATGGTTTCAAAAATGGGAATGATGCATTAAGTACCTCATAGGATCTCACCCAAGTGATATCTCTATTAAATGGTCGATAAGTTTTAAATGATTTTTTATTGTTAAGTGTTTATTGCACACATTGAAAACACATGTAAAAGAGCTACTAACCTCTCTCCTTTAGGTACCTAGACATAATTATGGTTGTAGGTATATAATATTTAGAATGTAGCTCTTTAATTGAAAAAGTATATGGCTTAGTGTTAACCTACAAATTGATTGGTTTGTCTTAGAATACCACATATTAGATTGTGTGTGTCCTATATATGAATGATTTGGATTTTGTATGAGTTTTATCCTACTAGTTACCTACAATGATTTTAAGGTTATTTATGACTATCGAAACTCAAAAGGGAGAAGGACATCAAATAAAATAATCTAGACTCATTCTCTTAACTATCAAACATTTCTAGGCAATCCAATCTCAATTAAATCTTACAACACACTAGAGAAAACAAAAATATTACAGTAACACATTTATAATCGGATTCTAGTTGATCTTTCAAAGTGAATTAAATTTTGAAAATCACATCCCTACATGATCTAAGAATTTAACTATTGCACATCTATAAATCTCCTAAAAAGGTCACTCAACATAACATTGGTCCAAGATAACCAGATTCAACACAAAGATATTTTTAAAATGAAAATGCAAACTCAAATTAACAAATAGAAAGAGATTCAAATGTTTAGGCTGAACATAAATTTTCAATTATAAGTAAAGTGGATCAGTGACAATTCAAAGTCTTTCCTCTTTATTGAATTTAGTAAAGAATAAATTTAATAATGTGATTACATCAATTTATAGGATAGGGAAAAATCCGCTAGCTTTACACCATTTCAATCTTTACGCAAAATATGAAACTAAACTATCAAATTACATCCACAATAAAACAACCATTACCAATAATCTCCCATAAATTACAATAATTTTTCCCCTAAAAGACCTCTCTTTATTAAAAGTAGTAAGG
This sequence comes from Taxus chinensis, assembly GCA_019776745.2. Lineage (NCBI taxonomy): Eukaryota > Viridiplantae > Streptophyta > Pinopsida > Cupressales > Taxaceae > Taxus > Taxus chinensis. Next base: position 152,492,938 of record CM034148.1, read on the forward strand.
TTGAGAACAATTTGTAATTTAGAGACCCATAAACCTGAAAAACTGTAAGAAAATCAATTTGAGCAATATGATCCACGGAGATTAGGATAATAGATGAATTGATAGTTGTCACTTGTCCAAAAAGTATGATGATGTGTTTTCACATCTTAATTCCTTATCAAACTCTGCAATTGGTGGGACAAGAAAATAGAATATTTAGTTAAAAGTAAAAGATATAAAAATAAATTATTTAGGAGACAAAAGAAATGAAAAAATGAGTGAAAAGTCCCAAGATACTAATGCTAAATATCCCCGAACATTAAATATTTCCCTCCAAAAAAGTCTTTTTACGTATCCCTTTGAAGTATTCTCCTAATTGATCAACTCAGATGCGAACTGGATGTTCTACTTGAGCAATATGATTTAAAAACAAAGACCACATTTTTTTTCTTTATTACATCCCAAAAAAATCAAATGATTACTAGGTTAGACCATGAAATTTAGCCTAGTTAAAAGGGAACTACCATGGATCACCATGTATCTCCGCGTATCTACTTAGAGACATGAGTCATCCTATCTAAAACTTAGGGTTTCATGAATACATGTGCTCTTCGGGTATTTTACCCTATCTTCATCAATCGAAATGACTTGGAGATTAATTTCATTGGTCCATGGGGCATCATGAATTTCCACTCTTAACTCCAACGTTATCTCACTTTTGAATCTTGTATTTGGGCTATTGGAGTATTGGAATTTTTCAAGGTTTCCATTTTTTATTTTTCTCCTCTGAAACTCTTGTGACCATGTGGCTCTATTTGAAATTGCTCCGGCCTTAAAATCCATCACTGACTTAGTTTTAACAAAATATAAATCCATGTGTCCACTTCTCTATATATTAAGGTATTGGGATTCTTGGATTATTTAGTTCCCCTTTCTTCCTTTAATCCTTCTTCATGAAACATATTGAGAACACATGGACTTAAGGAGGAACATAATCTTATCACTATGTCTTCGGATTTTTGGATCTAAGGAATTTGAGCTTTCTTCCTTGTTTTATCTTTGTTTCTGAAACCTCTAGGACCACATGAATTTTAGGTGTACCAATAACTGAGTCTCAAAAATCTCAGGTTCTTAAGAAATCTAATATCTTCTAATAATTAAATTATAATTATGAAACATATGAGAACCAATCATGGGATCTGAATGACCTACAAACTTTTCCTTTAGGTCTGTTTGATTTTTCCTTAGGATCTCAAAACATCCAGGTTGTCAAGAAATATCAACCTCCGTGATAATTATATTTTCATGAAACTTAAAAATTCATGAGAGTTAACAAACTTTCAAATTAGCTGATAATACCCTTCGACTTCCTTTCCTCATTCTGACCATTCTCTTGTTCTCGATATATTAGGGATTCTTTCATATTGGGACTTTAAATTTTTATTTGAACTCTAAGTTATCCTATAAATTGATAGGATATTATTGTCATATAAATGTGCAACAAGAAAACTGACAATCTTCGAGCATGACATTGATACCGTTGTGTTAAAATTTTCAAGTCTCACCTTTCCAATACACCCCATGTCTACCCATCCTCAGCATCGACCTTACTCATTCAGTACAATGACCTCCTAGTGAATGTTAAATCAGTCCCCTAGGTGAATTACAAAATTCAATTCAACCTCCCTAGGTGATTTTAGGAGTTCTTGAAGAATGTTATTTTTTGGCAGTTATGGGAAGGACTACCACTAGCCTTCCCAGAACATGTGCAACCCCTTGGAGTGGTAAAAAGTATTAAAAACTAACATGGATATGAATGGAAGGTATAATAACATAATGGAATTGATTTTGGGATATTTAGGAAATATTTGGAGGAGTTGGGGATGATTAATCAAAAATAGGCTTTACAGATCTAGGCAATACACATGACCAAAACATCGGCTACGCTTCGAGAAGTGATTTTGGGAGATTGAAATGGAGTTAGGAGCTAAAAAGGAAATATTCACAAAGGTAATTTAGATACCTTTGATATGGAGAAATCATATTTTTCACAACACTTTGGCGCAATAGTTTTATATTTGATTTTTTACATGGTTAGTTAGGGAGTGAGAATAAAAAAACCCTTTTTTAGGGGATAAATGGAGGAATCAATATATGATACCCCTAGCATTGGATTCCAAAGGAAATTTAAAGTTAAATAAATATGAACTTTTACCAAATAATTTCATCGAGAGCTCAAGTTATTGTCGTTTCAAGTTTCCCTCAAGGTGAGCTTCCCATAGATTGTCAAATTTTTATGAGGACACGTGTCAGGTCTTGAAGCCTGGTGCATTTTGATATGCCTTTAGTCCATTAATAAAAGGTACATTAGGGACAGTAACATGCTCCCATCCCTATTTTTTTCCTCTGGTCACACATATAACCCTCTGGATCGCTAGTTCAGCCCCTCGGTGATTACCGGAGCATATCCCCTCAATCGCTCAGATCGTGACATGTGGCACAACTTGGCGCAATGTGTAATTTTATGACCCTTTCATCCCTGAAGAAAAAGGACATGATAGACATTAAAATTCTCCCTTTCCCTTGTGGCCCTTGTGTCATTAATGTTACCTTCTACAATGCAAGTTTTAGCACCCAGGAGCTACTTGGAGCCAAATGGCACAATCATCGGATGCCTACCAAGTGTGAACTCTAGGAACGATGTGAAATTTTATGTCCCTTTCATCCCTTAATATTTAGGGACATAGGTGATTGGAAAATTTGATCATCCCCAGTTATGCCTCTTGGTTCTTCATACAACTAATTTGAAGCCCCCAAGTGCTTATCTCAAGTTTTTAAGCCTTAATGTTCAATCGTCAGATTTTGGACAAGTGTCGCATGGAGACATGATGTGCAATTTGTTGTCCCTTAATTATTAAGGGACATCAGCGATATAAAAATTTACCCCAACCTTGATATGCATTTTTTAAATTGATTTAAAATTAACACTTGTTTTAGTATCCTCCTTTTCTTCTTCCCAGTTGTACCCTACCATAGCCTTGTGGAAGCTTACAACCAGTTCACCATTTCTACTCAAAACCAGCTCTACCATTGCCACGAAATCCTCCATTAGATAAAAAATAGCGATTTGATATGAAGGAATGATCAAAATAATCAAAGGATTGAAGAATAGAAGAAAGAAATGACGAAATTCATCAGAAAACCCTCATTTTCATGAATCGAAAAAAAATAATATATCTTGCAAACCAGTGCACAAATCAGAGAATCATTTTCTATTGTGTTCATAATTCTCAAAATCCGTGAAAACCTCACCTAAAGACCTCGTATTCTTAGAAAGGAATTTTTGCAGTGAAGAAATATCTTTCTTGGCACAACGAACACAAAAGTGGGATTTCTCGTCAAACTGACAATCAGTTTGAAGAGAAAATTCATCTTTGGAATGAGAAAGAAAAACCCAAATAAAAAATATGATTTTTTTCTCAAATGGAAAATAAAAATAGATCTCCAATTTTCAAGCTCCATTAATGGCTTCTGTGTCTAGAACTATCCCCAGGTGAAAATTTTGAAATTTTAAAATCTCACAACCACTTATCGGGTAAGCCTAACATTTCAGAGGAGTGATATTGGGTAAAAACCCATATCAATTTTTTTAATTTCGCCATGATCCAACCAACAAAATATCACTATGTATAAAAACACCTCTTCTATATGGGAGACTATTATTTTGGGAAAGTCACCAACTGAACAAACTACGAAGGAGGTGATGAACACAAAAGAGGTATTGCGGGAAAAATTCATCAAAATGGTCATCTTGGTCCAGAATTGACACTTAAAAAAGTAATTGATCTCATGAACACTTGTTAAAAATAGCAAACTGGTCTAGAAGGTGAGGGTAAAAAAATGAGAAGGAAGAATTCAAGTTTCCATATCCTATTGAGGTTCAAAGGAGCTGATTTTTCATACTTATAAAAAATATTAAGTTGTCTCATTGGTAATAATTAAAAATAGTAATTAGTTCAAGAGGAAAGATTTCACAAAGGGAGCATTTTAAGAGCTGAAAATTCAAATTGGAAACTACAGTTGGAATTCAAGGAAGAATTTTAACATTTACTAAAAATTGTAAGTTGAATAATTTAAGAATAACAAGTGTTAAATAACCATTCATAGTTTTTCCAGTATGTTCATCGGTAACTAGCGCTTGTATTGACAAATGCATCATTTCGTAGGACATATGTTGTCAGGATACAATGGTGTTGCTAAGGGTCACCATGAGAGGGAATTTCCATCCTGCACTTCTTTGCAATTGATCTCAATGATTAACGCCAATGGTTACCATTTCAGGTAACTAAAAACTATTTCTAAATACTCAGTTTGCAGTGTTTATATGTAATCAAATGGAAGTTTTTCCTCAGCAGCAACTTGTTTGCAGTATGAGTGAATTGTTCAGAACAATGAGTTCAAGGGAGAAGGTATCTTCTCATCAACACGAGATAAACAAGAATTCAGCATCGAGGGAAAGTATTAGGGATTTTTTCAAGAGGAAAAGGATTTAGAGATTTATAGTTTCATCTCCTTGGAGCATACCAATGATCAGAATCAGTAGACTTCATAAGGAGCAACATACTTAAATTTCCTACTCTCTCTTCTCCCTCCACTTTTTCTGTCCTCCAAGTTCTAATTTTTTGTTGAGGTTGCACTTTTTCATAATTCCTTAGTTAATTAAAAATGAATTTATTTTCAATGTAATAAGTCATCCTTAAGTTATAAAAGGGGACTTAATGTTTTCGTAAGAATGTGAAAAGTTTCAAGGCATATAAAGGGTCAATGGGGGATAGGCAAAGACACTTCCAAAATTCTATAAATTGTAATGAGCTCCTCATTCAAAGGGGTTATGATTTAGAAATTATTCTAGGTGGTTGTATTGTTGTAAGTTCATGAGATATCTTTTACTTTCTTGTGAGAGAAAATATTTTGCCATTATTTCTCTCTAATTTCTTCATTCTTTTACTACATACAACTTTTCTTAGGCATAAATACAAGGATTTTTTATCCTTTTTTAAATAAGGTATTTTTTGATACTTTGTGCTGCTAAATAATAATCGTTCTATTTGTTATTTGAAAAGTTGTTTCTTCTGAATTTTAATGCATGTGATGAATATTCTCACTGATGTGTGCAATAATCTAAATTTCTTCTTGCATCGTTAGTTCCCGTACCTCATACTCTCACTCCCTTTCAAGCTCTCTTGATAAAGTCCTCTCTAAAAAGTGATTGCTAGCTTTTCTGCAAGGTTAGTGTAGTGCCCGTGGTCAATCCCCGACCACAATGCCAAACCAAAAAAAAATGACCTTACTTCCACATGTATATATAGAAGATGCACCTTTTAAGTAGAGGGAATTAGATTCCCAGGGCATTGGCAAGAAACCCACAAGTTTTTCCACCAAATTTTTTTTCTCACCAATATTTTTTGGTGCACACCTTGGGGAAGATTTAGCAGCATCTGCACCCAAAATACGACTGCAAGGTCTAAAATTACAAATGAAAATAAAATAAAAATAAAAATTGGAGAGGAATGAAATCCATTGCTGAAAAACAAATTGTTGATTGTTACAAGTTATCTTTTTCATTCCACAATGTTTTTTCATATTCCCATTATAAATTTTTCCAAAATTTGGTTGAAAAGAGACACACCCAGTTGAACAGGTTGAGAGGTGTCATTGATTCCACTTTCAAGGCTTTCCAAAATCATAAAAATCAAATCATAAATAATAATTATTACTTTTCTCAAGCCTCATCCCCATCCAAGTCTTTAAGTAGTTCACGTGGTAATCTAATTCAAACACCTACTGATAACCCCTTACAAATTATCTCATTTTTTAACCACAATTGAGAATTCAGTTCCTAAGTGTAGAAGAATGAGAACCAGAAGAAGAATTTGTAGAAGCAACAATGATAGATGAAGCAAAAATATATCAACCCATTGTTCCATGGGGAATAAGTACAGGTCTGTATTCTCTTGAACCTCCTCTTCATGATCTACCAATGGATTCCCATAAGAACTTTCCAAATTTCAAAGGTGACAACACACAATATCATGAAGAACACATATCTACTTTCACCACATCGTCTGGAATTCTCAGTGTCAAACATGAAGATGTTGCGATAATACTCTTTGTGAAGTCCCTCTAAGAAATAGAAGAGGAATGGTTCTACCTTCTTCCTACATGATCCATCACTTGTTGAAATAACATAAAAAGAAAGTTTGAGGGAATATTCAGGTTTACTGAGGACTATCAAGAACTCCTTATTCAATTCACACAAATGAAGAAATTATAAAATGAAATAGTGAGAGAATTTTGGGTTAATTTCGACCAGTTATTCCATAGAATAACGGAAGATGATTCAACATCAGAGAACAACATTAAGAGATTATTTATTAGTTCTCAATCACCGGAGGTAGGGTTTTTCCTACGAAGATCTCAATTGAGGGATATTGTAGAAGAGAAAAGATTTTCCATTGAGCTTAATGGCGATCTCATTCTATCTAGAAATATCAAGAATCCCTCAAAGGGTAAATCTCAAAGTCCTTGAGATGAAAGAACTAATCCATTTTCACAAAAAATGGAAAATTAAATGTCATCACTATGAAGGGAATTTTTTGAATGAATATCACCCCAAATAAATAACAAAAATTACATTATTGGGGAACAAAAAATACTTTCCTTGGAGGCTCCACCCACCAATATGAGTGGTATAATCCAAGAGGATATGGAAAACATTGAACAAGAAAGTCAAGGAGGAAATTTCCTAGAGATAGAGGAAGTGGTTTATGACACTTGAAATGGACTCATTGAATATCATTCATGGAGAGAAGATGATGATGGTGAAGACAAACTAATTTTTTCACGTGCCGTGTTTACTCACGCCTAGTCTCAAAAGGGAAATGCGTCCTCCACAGGTGCAATGGAAAATAATACTGAAGATCTTCCTGTGATGAAATATGCAAAAAAAAAAAATCGGTCGAGGATTTCAACTTCTACCTTGCATGGATTCCGCATTGTTGAAACTTGATCACGTAGCAAGTCATAAGACTCCCACAATTCCAAGTAATTCCTCTCATGCCTCTTTTAATTCTAAATCTAAATCTACTCCTATAAAATCTAGTACTTTGAAAGCTCCAAGTGTACCTTTCAAACTTCCCTTTGTTCCTTAAAAAATCTACTCCTGCTTCCAAACCTGTCCTAACTCCAAGAAAAATCCTTTCATCACCCTCATCTACATCCTTTTCCTTTTAAATTAAATAATATACAAACAAATACAAACTATAGATTACTGAAACCGAATATTTGCGGACTCACCCTAAAAAATATTGGAGATTCATCCGATATATAAAAAATGGTAGTTGTTATCTCTCAAAATTACACCCTGATTGGGAGATGAAAATAGGGGTTCTAATATTTATTTGATCTCTCACTTTCGTAGATACAATGGAAACACCTCAGGTATGTGGGTAGACCTATTGTATAGGTGATTCTTTGATATCAAAGTCGGTTCCTTATGGATGTATCCTAAACTACTTTTTTGGGGTTTTGAGGGTAAAAAGATGACTATAAATGAAATTGAAAAGGGTGATATACCAAAATTGTTGAGGGATTTGACTGATTATATGCACAATAAAATTGAGAATGAATTTTTGATACACAAACCAATGTTTTTCAGTAGAATATTAAGGTAAAACACTTTATGTATTGAGGGATAAATCACAACAACACAACAAGATAAACGTGGACACTAAGAATATGCAAGAAATAGAAAATTTGCAGCAAGATAAGATGATTAATCAGGGAATTGACATTCACAAGAATTAATGAAGAGATACACACCACTGGAAATAATTGGAAAGGAAAAAATCAGTTCTCATTGAAGGCAAAACTAGAAGAAAATTGCTTTAATACTCCTATGTGAAAAAAGTACTCTCTTTCTGCTTTTCCAATACACACAATATATAGACAAATAATTCACCCAACCCATCGTAAAAATATGCTTAAATTTGCACTCACACATGCATGCTAATTTTACCCCTTTATCATGAATAAATAAAGGGCTAAAAATAGACATGTTGATTACAATGAGGCATTAATAGCCTTGGTTACGAAAATAAAGTCAAGTCAAAGTGCAATTGATTAATCTATTTTTAATAAAATTTGGGTGAATAATTCGACTAATAATAGCTATTTATTTATGTGCAAGTCTTCTCCAATGTGCATTGAATCTTTTTCTTCTTCTTCTTGATGTGACACTTGCAATTTGATCCACTTGCAGTGATAAATTTGGCACTTTTACAATTTTGCCTCCTTGGATGCAACTGCAAAATAATATCTCTGTGTAAGAAAAAATAATTCCTTTGTCTTCAATACTTAGCAAAACATTCACCCTCCAATGTGGAGACCACTTGCAGGCATGTGCAACAAAAACAATACCCTTATTTTGTGAAAAATAAAGTAATTCACATCTCAAAAATGGTGTTCATGCTCTCTGATGTTGACATATGTGTAGTTCTTTGGTGTTCTATATTTTAGTGATTGATATCCAAAACATGCTCATTTTCATGATCCATGTTATTAGTATGACATTGAACTTGGGTATAGGAACTCATCTTTATCTTATGTCAGGTACAAAAGACATTTTTGTAAAATTTGAGGTAATAATTCACCTTTATGCGATATATTCTTCATAATAATGTGACCTCCTTAGCAAGTTTTAAGGCATCATTAATCACTTCTTTGACTTCGGAATACACATATATTTTGATTTTGGGATGACACCTTTACCTTGGCATATACAATATTATTTTATCCGACCCCCTTTTGAATAATCATAAGCATCATATAATGTTTTCAATTTTTTTGATTAATCATTGCTATGTATATAAGTTGTTGGCATTTGATTTTTTGGCACTAAGGTTTTAGATATTAATCAAAGCTCAATGAAAATGATGATTTTAATAATTTTGCTGGCACCCTATTCACGATGACTCAACCCATTGCTAACTTTATCGATGATTATACTTTGAACTCTGGTTAGCATTGGTTTCGGTGATTCGACCTTATCCATTGATGGTTAGTAGGGTAGGTGGACTGTGGATTTAATCTTCACCTTTTGATATTGGTACTTTGTAATATAAGCCATCGATTCTCCATGGAAGGAGTTTGCATTTATTATGGGTTACATGGATCGTGCGACTAATCGTTGGTTGTTTGATGTTGTACTAGTTTGATTCTAAATCATTTATCTTTTGACCATGGTAAGTAAGGTAGTTGGCAGTGGTTTTAATCTAGATCATTTGATCTTTTCTTTTCAATTCACAACTGTCAATCCTAACTCATTGAGTGATTTAGGTTTTATCATGGTTCAACTTGGGTGAGTAAAACAACTCAAACTTGACTCATTAGATCCATTTGCATTTTTTATCCTTATGGGTGAAGCCCTAAAAAAGATTTTAGTCACCATAATTGATGTGACCTGGAGCTCAATTTTTATCTTCTATTGACTCATGAGGCTCTGTTTGAAGATTTCTTGGTGGTGTTTGAAAATTTTCTCAAGGGTGGAGTTTTGTGAACTGTGACATCCGCCATTATTTTGATTGTTTAAGCTTGACACTTGATGATTGCTTGCATTTTTGGGACATTAATATCTACTATCTCTATATTCTCTTGAGGTATGAACCTCTAATTTTACTATCATCTGGGCTACTTTTGGAGCTTTCGAAGGTGAGATTTTCCATCTTATAGAATCACTACAAATTTTGTGATCTTGTCATTCTATTATGATGGCTCCATGACTTATGGAACCTTCTTGCTCTGCTTCTAAAGTGCACCGATATTTTTTGTTATTCCATATTTCTCTAGGTTTTGTTAGTATGGATTTGATATTTGAGCTTCAAGAACTTTAGGGTGATCATCATTTTTTGACACTGAGTTGGGATTGTATCTCTGTTACTTCAAGGTAAACCGATTTCCACATTTTCTTTGTGGGTTTATCATTCTTTATTTGAATTTGTAGAAATTTGTTCTTAGCTATTCTATATCTTTGTAACCTGAGTTTTATTTACTTGTGTAAATCTACCATCTAGATTAGGTGCCATTGGAGAGTCCTTAGAGTTCTGTGATTTTCCAATTTAGCTCATTGGTTAAACCCAATAAATGGCCTGGTATTTTTTCGTGAGCTGACTGTGATTTCATTGTTTTCACAGCTTTAGATTATATGCTAGAGTTAATTTTGTATTCCTTTACTTGTGGCTTAACCTAGTTCAATCTCATCTGATAACTTTATTTCAATATATATATATATATATATATCACTCCCTGCGCTTCTGAAGGGGCTCAAACTATACATTCACTTATTGACTCAGCCTACTCATTCTGATTTTTTATGGGTATCCTTTAGATTTAAATCCTAGTGAAAGGGAATACAAAAAATCCTTGGTATTTCAGTTTTTCATGAACTTTTTTGTTCCTTATCTACATTGAATGACTGAACTTGTGGGACTTTCTTTATATTGTTTATTTAGAGTGGTGATTTTCCTTAGTGAACTTTTCTTCTGGGCCTAATAACCTTAACCGTTTCTTCTCAGCTCTGTTTTGAGCTTGACTGTAGCATCTTGATTATTTCCATATTTTCATTCTATAATGTAATCTATATTATTTTTGGTTTAGAAACCTAGGCCAACATGGTTTTTTATTTGAATACATTTCCATGAGCTCTGTACCTATAGGAGCTGATAAGAGTGTCTCAATCTTTGTGTTGTATCTCAGTGTCATTGATTGTTGTAAATTTCCTTCACTTGTATCAAATCTTTGAAAGGATTGTAATGAAATTTTAGCTCTATTTTGTTCTAACTAAGCTCAAATTATAACCTATTATTTCCATTGCTAGGAGATTGTTTGCTTCTGATAGAATCTGTATTCTCCTTAATTCTAAAATTTCGAGGCTCGATCCTTGATATAAAAAATCTAGGGCTATCTTCTGAATTCGTAGCTTTCTTATTCCATTTGTAGACATTAACTTGAATTGATACTTGTAACATTTTGTTGTTCGTAATGAGTTTGGAAGAAGCTTCCATAGTTTTCGGTTATAGCATGATTTCTAGAAAACTCACCTGAAGTTTGTATTATTTCCATGGATGTAGCTTCTCCTATGAATGTATGAGTATGGTTATTTATTTTAGAGAGTTGCACTTATTCTAAAGCTTTGATACGTTGTTTTGTTTTAAGTTCATATTGTACTTGAAAAGATACACACGTAGTTGGAGCTTATCAATTTTTGTACATCACAATACTTATGGAATACTGCTAAATCTGACAGATATGTTGTTGCATCTTATCAATTTTTTAGATTTAAAATGTATCTTTATGAAACCTCTTCTCTTGTTCATGTTTTACATTCAAATGGATCATTTATTACATATATTTGGAAGTCCATTTTATATCTTATGTCCCTTCATTCCTTTGTAAGATCATAGCTACAATTGAATTTTAGATCTTTGATGTTTTCTAAAGAACTTTGTTTTTCCTAGAGACCACTCCATGTTTCCAGTGTAACACCAATCTATAATTGATACTGAAACTTCCAAAAATGTTTTATTTCAAATGATTTCAGGTCCTTGATATTGGTCATTTTGAGAAATCATATTATATGATTGTTGTTTCTTGTAATTTAAAATTATGCACGTTGAATGGAAATATGTAACTTCCTTTTCTCTCAACATCAATACAATAAAAACAAACTCTTTCAAATTTGTAGCATTGTAAAATAATGAAAAAATTGTTCACTTCTTCAAGGGGGGCTTCAAGTGTGATTGGAAATCTTGAAAACTTTAAGACTGGGCTTCTGTTGAAAATTTTTGCACTTGTGCAAAAATGGGCAACTCAAAACTTTTTAATTACGATGAAATTCATGGGTGAAGTATACCTAAGCTAAAGAAGTTCTGATGTTATTAGTTACTACTAAATTAGTTATAAGATTAAATAAAATTTGTAGTTATGTGTGTTGTCACAAAACATAACAGATCACATGGTTTGTAATTTCATGTCATCTTCAGTAAATGAAAACAAAGCCACAAAGGACAACTATGTTGTCTTGATGAAGATGAAAAATTACAGAGTAGGTGAAGTGCTGAGTTTTGAAGCAGCAAACAGAAATATAGATATCAGAAAATCAAGGTTCATTACTAAATGCTACAAGTTCTCATAAATGTTTCTTTCCTTCATGATTAAGACATTCAATTATGTTACTAATTTGTTTATTTCACTATACAATCCATACAGAGAAGCTAGAATGTAGAAGGGAATACACAACTCAATTTTAGAATTCAATGTTTTATTCACAAAGAAGGTCAAATGTTTCCTATACAATCCGTGGGATGTGACTGAAAAGTAAAGTACATCTACTGAAGTAAGAGGTACACATGCATGAAATAGAAAGCAAAGGAGTATGAGTGAACCCATCATTTCTTTTTTGTATTACTTTTTGTGCAAAGCATATACTTCCTAGCTTCTTTCATATTTGTCTCCACAATTCAAAGCATGGTACCTGAAAAGTAAAAGAAAAGAAACATCAATAAAGAGCTCAGGGTTAATCCATATTCCTAAACTATCCTAATTCATGTATATGGATCTCTAAACAATAGAAGATATGGAGTTCCTGAAGATAAAACTACATAGCCCACTTAGGAAGAAGAAGTAGAAAAAATAATAAGAAACATGGACACAAGAGAGGCCAAAAAGCCTAATTATTTCTAACTATTTTCATAAAGTCTGCAGATACAGGTTGCAGCCAAAAAGAAATAAATCACATCCTACAAAGATGGCATAAGACAGGATTAGCCATGAGTAGATGCCAGAAAGAAGGATTAATGTAACTCAAGCCGAGATATTTTAAACAAATGCAAGAAGTTACAATATAGAATAGAGAAGATACTTAGAGGCAAAGTACATGTTTCAAATTGTAGCTAAGGGAGAAAGAATTCTGGTAGAATTTTGACAAGGCTTCGCCATGTAAAATGGATATTTACATCATTACATAATGTTGTTTTTAACTAATAGATGCTTCTACAACTTTATGTAAATCAAATAAGTGATACAGAAAAATAGAAGAGCTGACTATGATCAAATAATAGTTACCATTTTAATTTTCCAAAAACAAATCAGTTTCAAAATTGAATTTATACATTCTGTGATTTCAAATTTCAGAAAACACATCTATTAAGGCTATCATGTACAATTATAAAGTAATAGAGCTTCAATCTAGATAATCATATGGAGCTCTAACTGCAAACTAGGTAGTAAACTTCTACGAGTTATGAGCTTACAGTGGTTGAAAAGATACATGGCTAAGAATTTCAGTAAGTTGTTAAAGGCTCAAGATCTGAATATGAATTTGTATACAATACCAATAAATGATAAAACCAATCCTATTACATCAAACTGGAGGATACTCAGTTTCCAAACAATCGTACTTCTAGGGGTAGAATCAATCAAAGAAGAAATTTCACTACATATATCAGATATGATGATGATATTACCAAAGTAATAAGTTTCAAGTGGTGAATCCAAGAGAAAATTACAATTGTAGGCTCCATTCGAAGAACGCATTAAGGGGTATCAAAATCAGAGTAAGAAACATGGTCATCTAGTTCACAACTAAATAAACCAAACCCAGAAACAAGTTTCAACTTGAAACGGTCAAGGTCGAACCAAGGGGTCACATGAAATGCACAAAAGAATTTAATATCAAATACTCCAAAATAGAGATAAGAACAAAAATCAATTACCATACTCAAAGATAAAGAACTTACCAGAATTCGACACCATTTGCGTGTAGTCAACTCAAAAACAAAATTGGCTTCAATCAAAAGGATGGCACATAAACTATATTGAGATTTTAAATAACTTTGAACAATAGCGGCTGAGGAAAGTGTAAAAATATCAAAAACCTAGAAGTTGACATAACTCTGAAGAAGGTAGGGAGCTATAAACTTGAGCTCAAACCTTGCTCAAAATAGAATCAAACTCAAAAAGAGTAACAAACCACATAAGTACATGCATGATGATTTGTAAAGCCGAAATAAAATGGCTCAGAAAAGCTTCAACAAAAGCATCGAGAATTGTTTTTACTAGGGCTTCACCTGCAATACTGAAAATATAAATGTAATGACCATTACAGTCAAATTGACCTTTACCATGCAGACTCGAGTGGTGAGTTAGTGAAACCTAACCATGAGTTAACAATCAACAGCCTGATAACCCTCGATACCGAGATAAACGATTGAAAACGATCAACAGAATTCAATGTAAATCACCACGGTCAATACATCAATGGTCATAATTCAATAGGTTCAAAGATCAAAGGTTGAGGATCGATCTCCAAAAATAATTCAAACTACGGTTCGAGCTTCTAGAAAGTGCATTAAATGCAAGTCAGAAACCCTAAATAATTCTTTGAAGATCAACACTCATAAATAGATCATCAGAATCAATGCAAAGTTGTCTAAGAGAAATGGCAGTTGTTGACCTACTTATTGAATTTTCAAATTTGTAAAGTGTCAAAATTTTCTTTGCAGGCCTGAAAGTCCACAAAATACATGTGGCATAACAATGTAATGGTAGAGCAATGGACATTAGGAGTCTCTTTAGTTTTAAAAATTTTAAAGTGGAAAAGTTAAAAGTTCCAAACATTTCCCGTAAGCCCGAGCCTCCGCGATGAGAAAGTCAAAGCCACTAGGAGAAGTCAAAAATCAATTCTATAGAACATTGGCAGAGTGGCGGGGTTTTGTTAAAATTTGAGGCTTATTCGTAAAAAGGTTAAAGCTTCAAGTTACCCCAAAGGCCCAAAAGTTTGCAAAGGACTTAAATGTCTCAAAAGTTGCCCGCAGTCCCAAAAGTCCACAAAGGACTAAAAAGTCACAAACGGTCTGCAGGTCTGCAAAGGGCTTAAAACTTGAAAAAATACCAAAATTCCATAAAAGGACTTTAAAATATCAGAAGTTGTTGACAAGCTCAAAAATCTGAAAGGGGCAAAAAAATCCACAAAGGTGCGCAGGTGCGCAAAGGGCTTAAAAATTTAAAAAATCCCAAAAGTCCACAAAAGGCTTAAAATTTCCAGAAATTTTTCTCGAAGGCCCGTAAAATCAAAGGGAGAAGATTTTTTGTGCCATTCAAGCTATCATTTCGAGTTTTGACTTTAAAAATTCTAATTATAGTATATGTTTCAAGAAAATACAAACTACCAACCAATGAAACATGCATGTATTAATCAAAAGATGGCCGAAATAAGATCAACAAAAAGACAGAGTCTACATGCACAAGAAGAAAACTTTCTCAGCAATCAAAGCTTATTTTTATCAAATCATCCACTCATGTTTTTCTTAAAAACAGACATGATTTTCTTAAAATAGATGAGTTGACTGTAGTTGACTAGTTGTAACCGAAGGCTATTAATGCCTATTTGTAATTGCATGCTCTATTTTTCTTCATTTATCTATTATTAAATAAAGGATTAAAATAGAATGCATGGGCGAGTACAAATATTAGGATATTTTTAGGAAGAGGGGGAATTTTATTTTTTCTATATATTGTGTGCCTTCGCAAAGCACAAGAAGAACTTCGGGAGGAATTTTTCGATATAGGAGTACTAAAGCAATTTTTACCAATTTTTCCTTCTGAATGTGAAGAATTTCAGCCTTTCCAATTATTTGCAGTCTTGTGTATGTTTCTATTAGTCTGTGAATGCAAATTCCCTGATCAATCATCTTACCCTACTATAAAATTTAGTATTTTCTGCATGATTTTAATGTGCATGTTAACTTATCAGTGTTTGCCCTTAAATTTTGTAGAACATTGTTGGCTCATGCATCAAGAATCTTTCACATATCAATTCTGCATATACTTAGTCAATTCCCTCATAAAAATTTGGTATATCACCTTAGTTTTAATTTCTTTATAGTCATATTTTCCCCTTAAAACCCTAGAAATCAGTTTAGGATACACCAATAAGGAACCGACCTTTTAATCCTAGAAACTCACCTCAAAATATGTATACCCATAGACCTGAGGTGTTTCGATTCTATCTACAAAAGAGAGAGATCAAATTTTGCAAGCTTAGAAAACCTACACCCATCTCTCTACAGGGTGCACATTTAAGAGATAATAGTTTTTGGCATACTTGGTGGGACCACAAATCATATTTGCATGCAAGTTATAAGTTCTATAGCAGATCTATAGGAGATTTATAGCAGTTACAAAGTCATTTTCTGAAGCAAGTTGCAACAATTTATTTTAAATATTTGAAGATATTTTGGTGACTCCACGAAGATGATTTCAGACTAGAATTGGAACATGTTGCATGCCTAAAGTGAGTACAAGATCATTGGTAAGAGGAATTCCTCCTAAGTTTGTTTCTTTATCCTTGAATTCTACTAGAAGGAGAAGAGTTGGTAATACTTTCCCTTATAATAGACCTTGTTTTGATAACGATCCTCCTGATATTCCTTCAACACATATCAATTTTTCTATTAACATCCCAGTTTTTCAAATGGCTATTCAGCCACCATGGAATTTTGTGACCTTTACTAATTGTAGTCCATTAGTAATCACAGTCTATCATGACATTCCTAATGCTTCCATGAAAAGTTTGCCATCATTAACGGGTGAAAATCAAGTTACACCTGCTGAACATATCAAAGATGTTGCAGCCCTATGTGTAATGCATAGTATCACTCATGAAGACGTAGCTTTAAGAATTTTAGCTACATCTTTTGAAGGGTAGGTCTTGCAATGGTATAGAAACCTAGAAATTGGAAGCATAAGAACTTGGGATAACTTACGTGAAAATTTTCTCAAATAGTTCCATGGTAATTTAGATCATTTATCTCTCATTGAATAGTTGTCTACTATTCAAAGAGCTCCCATTGAGTTTATGTCCAATTTCAATATCCATTTTTCTAGAACCTAGGAAAGAATTCCAAGAAGTGTCAAGCCTCAAGATGATCATGCTTTCCTTTATTATCTTAGGAAATTGAACAGTGATATATCAAATATGTTTTAGTTAATGGGGGGAGAGACACTCCCAACAACCTATGATATTGTTATCTAAGCTAAAATAGTCTTATTCAAGCTGGAAAATTAGCACCAAGGCCTTCAATGCCATTTTCAGCACGTTTAGCATGTATTCCTCAGTCTATTACAATCATAGAACCTACTGTTGTAGCTCCATAAAAATATGTATTTAAGGATTTACAAACTAGGGGAAATAAATTTACTTTGATTGAGAACAAAATTACATTACCTAGAAGACCCTATTAGGCTCCTTATCAGCAAAATCAACAGAATCAAAATTATAGGCAGCCTTACCAGCAAAGGTAGTTTGACCCAAAGGCTCCTAGTTCCTCTAAAAATTTAGTCCCAGTTAATATGGCTATAGAAGATTGGTGTCAACCTTATAATCAAACTCATACAGCTGTAAATTTCTTAAATGATTTTCTGAATCTGAATCTTGTTTCACAACCTCAATTTGGAACATTGTTCATGCCTCAGATGGAGGGTGGGCAACAAGGAACTCATTTCCATAAAGCACCTGAAAAAAAATTAGTTTTTTTTAATGAGAAGGATTTCATTGCAGTCACTACTAGGGCTTAAGGGAAAGCTGTTGAAAGTCAGAAACAACAAAATAAACGTATCCTGTCTACTATCACTAATAAGACAACATCTATAATTCAAAAGTCAACCAACAAACCTGTTGTTCCTCAGTTGATAAAGGCCATCAAAAATAGCTACGGCCTGATCCAAGAAGACTATTTATACATTAGATATTTAAGGTAAAAGAAGCAAAATCAGTTTTCTCTAAGGCCTACTCTAAGATAGTTGAATATGTCTCTAAAATAATTGCTTCTTTCAACATTGTTAATGTAATGAAAAAAAATAATGTTAATATCTCAATGTGGGATGCTCTAAGTATTCCAGGACAACAAGATTTAATTTCTCATAAACTAGCTAAGCTGCAGATTTCTTTAAATAAAATAGAAAAGTAAGTTCAGAAGACAGGCATGGTCCTTGGTACATTTGAATAAGACTGCATTAAAGAAGTTAATTGGATGGTTTAGAAGGTTCAGAATTCTCATGACATCAAGAAACCACCACCATTTTATTTATCACTGATTATTGGAGAACATCTAGTTCATAATTGCATGGTGGAAAGTGTTGCAAGTAGCAAATTTATGCCAAAAGTGATTGAAAAAAAAATGGGTTTATAGTATCTACCTACAGAAAGGAGTGTCTTACAGCTTGATGGAAATGCAACTAATATAGTTGTTATAATAAAAAATTTAGAAGTAATGTTACATGTTTGCCCAAATGTTTCTGTTCTATAAGATGTTACTATTCTGGATTTACCTCCATGCTTTGCCTTATGCTTATCTAGAGACTTCATAACAAAAATAGGAGGTTATCTCTCTTAAGATTGGTCCTTATTTTTCACTACTTGTTACAGTACCAAAGTTACTATCAATTCAAATCCATTTACCAAAATTCACATTAAGCCTAACTCTTCAAATGCAGTGGCTAATTATTTTTCGCTAGATCAATATGATTTTTATGAGGTAGCTCATGTTTCAGCATTATATGGTGTTTCTAACATGTTTATGGATGAAAATAAAGTTGAAGAACATGCTCATGATCCTTTTAAGGAAGTTGAAGAACACTTGTTTGGTGTTTATTGTATGCATGAATAAAATACACCACTTCCCTTTTTGTACAAAACAAAAGATTCATCAGAAGGGATTTCGAAGCTTCATTTTGATGGAGCTAAGAACAAGAAGGGACAGGTGGTAAGTCTAATGCTCACTTCCCCAATGAGCGAAAGTTATTTCTCAACTTTGAGTCTCCAATTTTCATGTACACGGAATGTCACTGAATACGAAGCATTAATTCATGGCCTACTTTGGGCTAGAAAGAGAGGTATCAAAATACTATATATTTTTGGTGACTCTTAGTTGGTTATCAATCAAATAAGAAATTTCTATGTTTGTGAGAATCCATTAATGAAGTCTTACAGATATAGAGTTTCAGACTTAATGGAATATTTTGATGCTATTAACATTCAGTCTATTACTATAGCTGAAAACAAGCATGCAGACAGACTTACAACAGTTGGGGCTAGTTTTGAAGTGTTGGAACAGGTTGAAAATAACAAGATCCAACCTCATATAAAGTTTATTGTCATGCCCTCAATACCTGATAATGATTCAAATTGGCAAGTTTTTGAAAGGGATGATCAAATCTGCAGGTTCCTATAGCAAGAAGATGAGTTTTTCTGCAATTAATGAGGATAAATTACGACATTTATATGGTGATAAAAATTTTCAGCTAAAGACAAATAAATTTCATCGAGGTCTTGTCACATTGGAAGACATTTTCAGCACTGATGATTAATTAAGAAAGGTTAAGAATAAAATGTCAACCCACGCTGATAATTACGAAGAGATCTTGATTGATGAAGGGAAAAAGGTATTTATTGGAAAGTAATGTTCCTTAGCTAAAAAATAGTCATTTATTAATCTTTGCAAAGAATTTAAGGATGTTTTCACTTAGAAATATCAAGACCTAAAAGGATTTGATCCTAGTTTAGCACAACATATGATTGAGGTGCAACCAAATTCTAAACCTGTTACATAAAAACAGAGTCCTGTAAATCCAAAAATAGAACCTCTGATGAGGAAAGAATTATCTAAGCTTATTGAATCAGGTATCATCTTTCCAGTTAAGCATTCAGGTTGGGTAGCCAATCTTGTTCTTGGTAGGAAGAAGAACGGATAAATTATATTATGTGTGGATTTTAAACACCTTAATAAGGCTTCATTAAAATATCATTACCCACTCTCAAATATGGATCATATTTAAAGAATAATCTCAGGTTCAGATAGACTATCTCTTCTATACGGTTACAGTGGATATAATCAGATTTTAGTTCAGGAAGATGATAGATATAAAAAAAAAATTACCACCAAGTGGGGTACTTATGCTTACAAAATAATGTCTTTTGGTCTATCAAATGCTGGTGCAATGTTTCAACATGCAATGGACATGGCTTTTTGCATCTTATTAAATAAATGAATCCTTGTTTATTTAGATGATAATACTGTATTTTCAAAAGATTTTGAAGAACATCTAATGCATTTAAGGAAAAATTTTAAGTTTTGTAGGCAATTTGGAATATCTTGGAATCCACTAAATTTTATCTTTTCAGTACATCAAGGCAAGCTACTTGGTCATATTGTTTCTAACCAAGGTTTAGCAATTGATAATTTCCGGATCAAAGCCATATCACAGCTATCACTGCCTTATCATAAGAAGACATTACAAAGTTTTCTAGGAAAAATCAACTTTGTTAGAATATTTGTTCCATATTTTGCAGCATTAGTTAAACCACTCACAACTATGATAAAGAAAGAAAAAACTTTCTCTTAGACTAGTGAAGGGAAAGAAGGATTTGAATCAATCAAAGAAGCCATATCTCAAGCTCCTACTCTTGCAAATCCAAATTTCGATAAATATTTTATAATGTATGCACTCACAGGAGATGAAACATTCTCAGCTATCTTGACTCAATTCAATGATGAAAAAAATGAATACCCTATTGCTTTCTTTGGACAGAGCTTGCATGATTATGAAACAAGGTACACATTCCTTAAAAATAAAGTAATTTTAGTAGTTAGAGGACTAAATAATTTCAAGTATATGCTTTCGAACAATAAAATCCATGTTCTTGTTTCTCATCCAAGTGTGAAAGCATTCTTACTAAATAAGGAGTTGAATGAGAAAAGATCAAACTAGATAACAAAGGTCATGGAGTATGATGTTGATATTTAGGGTGCTAAGACAGTTTGAGTGAAAGGTTTATGTGAATTTCTAATTGATGATATGGAAAAACATCAAGTTACATAACCATATGATTCAAAATAGCACGCTAAAATAATGTATCAACAATATGAAAACATGGTTCAACCAGGAAATACACAACCTGAGCTCACTCACGAGATCTAGGAGTCAAGATGGATGACGGATTTGGTTAATTATCTACAGCATGGCACCTATTCGGAAGGTATGGACAAGAATAAACAAAGGTATTTCAGATTACAAGTTGTACCTTATATCTTGATTGATAATGTATTGTTCAAAAGAAATATAAATGGAATCTTGCTGCAGTGTGTTGACTATGATAAAATTCAGAAAATATTATCAGAATTCCATGAAGGACCTACAAGAGGTCACTTCTTAGCATGTTTCATAGCCTTAAATAGTATGAAAGTTGGTTACTATTTTCCTAACATATTCAACGACTGTTTTGATTGGATAAGGAAGTGTAAAAAGTGTTCTTTCTTTATTGGAAAAGAATGTTTAGCTTCATTGCCTCTACAACCTATTTCCATTAATCAGCCCTTTCTACAGTGGCATCTTGACTTTATCGACATGATAAACCCGCCTTGTTCATAAGGACATAATTGGATCTTAGCTGCTACAGATTACTTCACAAGATGGATTGAAGTAATAGCCTTAAAGGATGCTAATGAAACTTCGATACTATTCTTTTATGAAGAAATAGTTTATAGATTCAGTGTTCTAGCAACTATCATATCAGATATTACTTTAGCTTTTCTTGGTGTAAAGATAACAAATTGGGCTGTCAACCATGGAATATATTTAAGTTCTTAATCTAATTATTACCCACAAGGTAGTGGCTTACCTGAAAATACTAACAAGAATCTGTTAAGGATCATTAGAAGAACACTTAAAGATAACCAAAGATCTTGGCATCTAATGTTGAATTCAACACTTTGGGATGATAGAGTGACTCCTAAAACATTAGTTGGCAATTCACCATACAAAATTGTGTACGGAAAAGAAGCAAGAATGCCTATTTTAGTTGAGTTACCTGCATTGGATTTACTACATCAAATGGAGTTACTCGAGAATTAACCATTACTTTTTCACTATATAGAGTTAATGGAATTACAAGAGCTAAGATATCAAGCTCATTTGAACATGGAAAAGAATCAGAAACAAATGAAGAAGAATTTTGAAAAGAAAGCTAAATTTAGAAACTTTAATGAAGGAGATATTGTATTAAAGTGGGATACTGACTATGCAAAGCCAAGAAGACACTCAAAGTTTGATACAATCTTGAGTGGTCCCTACATGATCTCAACTTGTAAGGAACACAATGGTTTTAAGCTTTCGAAGTTGAATGGAGAGGAACTTCCCATTCCTGTGAATGTCATTTTTCTCAAACATTGTTATTGAAAATCTTACAGTGATTGTTAGAGTAGGATTTTCCCATCAATAAGTGTAGTTTCTGCACATTGCATCATTTTCAATTCAATAAGTGCATTCGTGCATGTGATTTAGTTTACCAAATCCTTTCCCAATTTTAGTTTGTTTTGGAAAGGTTAGACCTTTCAAAAAGGAAGATTTTCGTTATATGCTTTTGACTCCATGCCCAATGGACAAGAGCAAAGCACTAGTCTTTAAAGTACTAGGAAGCTTTCCCCATAGGATCGCCAGAAATGTTTACAATTTTTGCACTTGTGTAAAAATTGGCAACTTGAAACTTCGTTGTTATGATGAAATTCATGGGTGAAGTATACCTAAGCTAAAGAAGCTCTGATGTTATTAGTTACTGCTAAATTAGTTATAAGATTAAATGAAATTTGTAGTTATGTGTGTTGTCACAAAACATAACAGATCACATAGTTTGCAATTTCATGCCATCTTCAGTAAAAGAACACAAAGCCCCAAATGAAAAATGTGTTGTCTTGATTAAGACGATAAATTAAAGAGTAGGTGTAGTGTTGAGTTTTGAAGAAGCAAACATAAATGCAAATATCAAAAAATCAAGGTTCATTACTGAACATTACAAGTTCTCATCAATGTTTCTTTCCTTCATGATTAAGACATTCAATTATGTTACTAAGTTGTTTAGTTCATTATATAATCCATAAAGAGAAGCTAGAATGTAGAAGGGAATACACAACTCAATTTCAGAATTCAATGTTTTATTCACAAATAAGGTCAAATGTTTCCAACACAAGCCGTGGGATGTGACTGAAAATTTAAGTACATATACTAAAGTAAGAGGTACACATGCATGAAATACAAAGTAAAGGAGTATTTATGAATCCATCGTTGGCTTTGTATATTCCTTGTTGTGCAAAGCATCTCCTTACCATCTTCTGTCATCTTTGTCTCGACAATTCAAAACATGGTACCTGAAAAGTAAAAGAAAAGAAACATCAATAAAGAGCTCAAAGTTAATCCATATTCCTAAACTGTCCTAATTCATGCATATGGATCTCTAACCAACATAAGATATGGAGTGCTTGAAGATAAAACTACATAGCCCACTTGGGAAGCATAAGTAGAAAAAAGAATAAGAAACATGGACACAAGAAAGGCCAAAAAGCCTAATTATTTCTAACTATTTTCATAAAGTGTGTAGATACAGGTTGCAACCAAAAAGAAATAAATCATGTCCTACAAATATGGCATAAGAAAAGACAAGCCATGAGTACATTTCGTAAAGAAGGATTAATGTAACTCAAGCTCAGATATTTTTTGTAAACGCAAGAAGTTATAGTATAGAATAGAGAAGATACTTGCAGGTAAAGTACATGTTTCAGATTATAGCTAAGGAAGAAAGAATTCTTGTAAAATTTTGATAGGGATTCACCATATAAAATGGATATTTACACAATTCCATCGTGTTTTTTTTAACTAATACATGCTTCTACAACTGTATGTAAATCAAATAAGTGATACATAAAATAGAAGAGCCAACTATGATCAAATAACAGTTACCATTTTCAGTTTCCAACAACAAATCAGTTTCAAAAGGGAATTTATACATTTTGTGATTTCAATTTTTAGAAAACACATCTATTATAGCTATTAGGCACAAGTATAAAGTTATAGAGCTTCAATCTAGATAATCATATGGAATTCTAACTGCAAACTAGGCAATAAACTTCTATGAGTTATGAGATTACAGTGGTTTAAAAGATACATTGCTAAGAATTTCAGTAAGTTTTTAAAGGCTCAAGATCTGAATATCAAAATGTATATAATACCAACAAATGAAAAAACCAAGCATATTACATCTATCTAGAGGATACTCAATTTCCAAACAATCATACTTCCAGGGGTAGAATAAATTAAAGAGGAAATTTCACTACATATATCAGATATGATGATGATATTACAAAATTCATAAGTTTCAAGTGTTGAATCCAAGAGAAAATTACATTTTCCGGATCTAGTCAAAGAACCCATTAAGGGGTATCAAAATTATAGTAAGAAACATGGTCATCTAGTTCATAACTAAATAAACCAAACTTAGAAACAAGTTTCAACTTGAAATGGTCAAGGTTGAACCAAGGGGTCACAAGAAATGCAAGGAAGAAATGAATATAAAATAATCCAAAATAGAGATAAGAACAAAAATTGATTACCATGCTCAAATTTCAAGATCTTACTAGAATTCAACACCATTTGCACAGTCAGCTCAAAAACAAAATTGGCTTCAACCAGAAGGATGACACATTAAAGTTGTTGAGAGTTCAAAGAGCTTCAAATAATGGCGGCTGAGGAAAACGTAAAAATGTCAAAAACCCAGCAGCTCACATAGCTCTGAAGAAGGTAGGGAGCTATAAACCCAAGGTCAAACCTTGCTAAAAAATGAATCGAACTTAGATAGAGTAAAAAACCATATAAGTACACGCATGAGGATTTATAAAGCCAAAATAACATAGCTCAGAAAAGCTTCAACAAAGCCATCGAGCAAAAAAATTTCTAAGGCTTCACCTGCAAGATTGAAAATCTAAATGGAATGACCATTAGGGTTGAATTGACCTTTACCATGCAAAATCGAGTGGTGAGTTAGTGAAACCTAACCATGAGTTAAAGATCAACGGCTTGAGATCCCTCGATACCGAGATCAATCATTGAAAATTAATCAATAGAATTCAATAAAAAGTACCATGATCAATACATCAACGATCAGAATTCAACTGGTACAAAGATCAAGGGTTGAGGATCAATCTCCACAAACAATGAAAACTATGGTTTGAGCTTCCAAAAAGTGCATTTAATGTAAGTCAGAAACCGTAAATCATTCTTTGAAGACCAATGATAAAAAAATGACAAGTACGGAGATCAATGCTCACAAATGGATCATTAGAATCAATGCAAAGTATTCCAAGCAAAATGGCGGTTGTAGACCAACTTATTCAATTTTCAAATATGTAAAGTGTCAAAATTTCCACCGCATGCACGAAATTCCATAGAATACACATGGCATAATAATGCAATGGTAGAACAATGGAGAGAAGGAGTCTCTTTAGTTTTAAAACTTTAAAAGTGCAAAAGTTAAAATTTCCAAACATTTCCTGCAAGCCTGAGCCTCCGAGATGAGAAAGTCCAAGCCATGGGGAGAAGTCAAAAATATATTCTATAGAACATTGGTGGAGTGGCGGGGTTTCATTAAAATTTAAGACTTATTCGCAAAAAGGTTAAAGCTTCAAGTTACCCCAAAGGCCTGAAAGTCTGCAAAGGACTTAAAAGTCTCAGAAGTTTCCTGGAGTCCCGAAAGTCCTCAAAGGACTAAAAAGTCACAAAAGGTTCACATGTCCACAAAGGACTTAAAACTTCAAAAAATCCTAAAAGTATGCAAAAGGACTTAAAAATCTCAGAATTTTCCTGCAGGCTCGAAAATCCGAAAGGAGCAAACAATCCACAAAAGGTTGCGAGGTCTGCAAAGGGCTTAAAACTTCAAAAAATCCCGAAAGTCTGAAAAAGTTTTAAAATTTCAAGAAATTTTTCCCGAAGGCCCATAAAAGCAAAGGGAGAAGTTTTTTCATGCCATCCAAGCTATCATTTTGAGTTTTGACTTTCAAAATTTGAATTATAGTATATGTTTCAAAAAAATACAAAGTGTCGACCAATGAAACATACATGTATTAATCAAAAGATGGCCGAAATAAGATGAACAAAAAGATAGAGTCTACATGCATAGGACGAAGACTTGCTCTGCAAGAAAATATTATTTTTAGCAAATCATACACTCATGCTTTTCTTAAAATAGATCTGTCGACTGCAGTTGACTAGTTGTAACCGAAGGCTATTAATGCCTATTTGTAATTACATGCTATATTTTTATTCCTTTATCTATTATTAAATAAAGGATAAAAAAAGAATGCATGGGCAAGTACAAGCCTTAGGATATTTTTAGAAAGAGGGGGAATTTTATTTTCGCTATATATTGTGTTCCCTTGTAAAGCAAAAGAAGAACTTCGGGAGGACTTTTTGGATGTAGGAGTACTAAAGCAAATTTTTGCCAGTTTTTCCTTCTGAGTGTGAAGAATTTCTTCCTCTCTAGTTATTTGTAGTCTTGTATATGTTTCTATTAGTCTTGTGAATGTAAATTACCTGATCAATCATCTTACCTTGCTACAAAATTTTATATTTTTTGCATGATTTTAATGTGCATGTTATCTTATCATTGTTGTTGTGATATGTTTCCCTTGGTACAACCTAGTTTTTTCCCTTAAATTTTGTAGAACACTATTTTCTCATGCATCAAGAATATTTCACATATTAATTATGCATATACTCAGTCAAATCCCTCATACAAATTTGTTGTATCACCTTAGTTTTAATTACTTTACAAGCATCTTTTCCCCTTAAAACCCCAAAAATCAGTTTAGGATACACCAATAAGGAATCAACCTTTTAATCCAAAAAACTCACCTCAAAATAGGTATACCCACAGACCTGAGGTGTTTTCATTATATCTACAAAAGAGAGAGATTAAATTCTGCAAGCTTAGAAAACCTACAACCATCTCTCTTCATGGTGCAGTTTCGAGAGATAACAGTTTATTTTTGAATTCTTGAAGATGCATGTTTAACTTGTAATTCATGATACCTGTACTTTGCAATAGCTTCTGATCTTGCTGTATTTTTTGGAATATATATTCTTGAAATGATGATTCATTTGTGGTAAATTGGTTCCTTTAATTTACCTTGATTTTTTAGCTCTAAGTGCCAAAGCTAATTATCTATCTTGGGATTCATTTTTTTCATTATTCACTTGAAATATGAAATATTCCTTTCATGACTTGCTTTGAGTTTATCAAAGATGTTGTAATATTTAAAAACTGTACTCATTATCTAGTTGAGGAATGCGATAATATTTGATTATCTTGTCACGTTTTCGCAACTTGCTCTCTATTTTGAGAGCTCTTTTACTTGTTATAATATACAAAATACTTGATAGCTTTTGTAACTTTGTGCTTGCTTGCATTCTTATATCATGAAGTCCAACACTATAAATATTGATGGATGAATGCTATAAGCTTTGTAGTTGTACCTTGATGTATCCACTTTCAATATTGAATGATCTTACTCTTCTTATAGCATGTATCTTGATCATTTAATCACTGCCATGGCACCAAGGACTCAAATTTTTTTCTGTAGTTATGTTGATCAAATTTTGTGTTATCTTGAATATTCTTTATCTTTTCTTCTAATTCATGTTCTGGTAAACCTTATAAATTTACTTTATCTAATGTTTTCATGAACTCTTTTAATGCAATATGTATCTATACAGTTAAGCAAATAGTTAGAAAATAATTATGCTTTTTGGCATCTCTTATGTTCCATAGTATTTATTTATCTTTATTTTTACCATCATAATTATGGGAATCATATGTGATATTGTAGGATACTTCTTTATCAATTTTGTATTTGTTACTTAGATGTACCTTATGCCTCTAATATTAGAAAATCCATTTTTATGTATTTAGATTGTACATCAGTATAGATTAAACCTTGAGCTCTTTATTTATTACTTTTCTTTAATTTTCTAGGTACACTGGAGCTGCAAGATAACACAGATGAAAGATGAAGCTGGAAATAGAAACAAAGAAGACTATAAGAAAACCCAAGGTAATGATGGGTTTCCTCTATACTCTTTTACTTTTAGATTTATGAACATGTACTTCGTTCTTCAGTATTTATGAGTTACATCCCGTGGCATGTGTGAGAAACATTGAATTTCTTTATGAATAAATGACATTAATTTATGTAACTGAGTTGTATACTTCTTTTCGCATTTAGCTTTTATGATGGATATTGGTTGTATAGTGGAATAAAGAAACTCAATCATATAACTAATGTATTTAAACATGCTGAAATAATGAGTTTTGATGTACATGTAACTTAATAATGAACTCTTCCTCATTCAAACTTCAACTTTATTTTCTTCTCCTGAATATAACATTTCACCTAAACTCTGATTCCCGCCTTCATCAAGGAAATGTACTAGTGTTACATTGAGGATTCTCTGTTTCCTTGCTGAAGACAACCATGGAATGGCAGTCTATGTGAGGTGTTACATTTTGTAATAGCACATATAGCTACAAATTACATGTAATTAATCTATTGCTACAAGCTACAATCATGTAAGGACCACTCTAGACAGTGTCAAATTTTGTGTGGTTTCCTAGCTTTGCACAATCAACATCCCATTATAACAAAATGTCTCCTTCATTGAAGACTCTGAACATATCATTTTTAATAAATGTTTTCTTGATTTGTCTCTGATTATTTTCCATGTTCTGATGAGCTTGATCTCTTAGCTCTTGGAGTTCCATTAATTGTTTCTATAAGTACCCTTGATTGGATTATATTCTCAAGTAGTTCCATTTTGATGCAATGAATCTGAATGCAGGCACACTTCAGAAGTGTACATCGTGATATGTATCTTGATGGTCTTTTCCAAAAAAAAAATCTTGTTTAACAAAATTCCATACCTTCATCTTGAATTTTGTACTTTACTTCTGTTAGCCCATAAGTTGTAGCAGATTTTACATCAAATGCTGATCTCTATGGTTGTCTTTGATTAAGTCTTCTGAAAATGCCATCATTCAAAGATATGTTTGAACCTTAGTACTGATTATAGCATAGATCCATTGATCTATATTTGGACTCCTACATTTAGATAAAGTACTATACCCTAAATTCCATGATTGTTAGCCCCATTTGAATTACCTTTACATGATGGAGTTGTCTTTGGTGTTATTCATTAAATATTGGATAATAGAACACCAAATCTAGAAATTATTGGTTCGTAAATTGATATGATTGAAGTCTGTACATTTGCATTATGTAAAATGCTAGTGCCTTCTTAAGTAAAGATCCGTGTTGAATCTTTTCTAGCATGGTCAAGGTAAACATGTTGTACTTATGAAGAAGGTGGATTATATCATGCTAACGAAATCAGGTCTTTAACTATTCTTGAATTTGTATGAATGTTCTTTGTTGAATAGGACTCAGTCATGTGCTCTCAAAGCTAAGCTTTCCTTTCCAACTATGAAATGACTACTTCTTACACTTTCTAATCCATTTGGCATAGTCCTTCCATATTCTGAGCTCAATAGTTTTCTATATCTAGACTAAAATCTTGTAATGGTTGTAGTACGTGCTGTGAATTGTGATTTCTTAAACCTTTGTGAACAAGGTTCTTCACGAAACTTTTATAATTGTCTCTCTTTAATTGCATGGATAGCTTGATGAGTTGTCTATCAGCATTAATCATCTCAATTTACTAGTGATCCTTTTAAACTTCATTATTGCAAGGATATTTGAAAACATAAGGTACAACTTGTAACCTGAAATATCATTCTTTAAATTCTTCTACATACTCTTCGAGATACAGGCATCTTTTCATGCAAACAGTTAATCAAATTAGTCATCCTTCTTGATTCCTACACTTCCTTGTTAAGTTCTGATTGCTAGTTTTAAGGCTGTAATAAGATTTCTAACAGTTGATACTTGATTTCAGCATGCTATTCTAAAATTAAAGTATATTATGCAGCCTACTATTTTACTATAGCAGTAATTATATGTGCACACAAACCTTGAGATCCTCAGAAGTTTGAATTCCAACTTTCATGTTTACATAGAACCCTGATAAACTTTGTATATCTATCCTAATCTACTTATCAGTAAGTTTAATGTGTTGATGAAGAACTATGTGATTAATCTCTTAGATGAGACTTTAGTGGCATGAATCTTATTATTGGACAAGTATTGTAATTCAAGAAACTATTGTAATCCTGAAAACTACGGAAGGTGATATACTTCTGTCAAGAATACTCATACTTTGACTGAAAAATCATCCTAAGCTTTGCCTGAATTGAAATCAATTGGTTTTTCATCAATTGATCTATAAAGTGTTGTATCTAAGTCCTTATGTGCCCCATATGGTTTTAGGCTTTTTAAAAGTGGATACATGTGTAACTTCTACTTGGATTTATAAGGATTTGGAAAGATGTTAGGAAAAGTCCCAGATAGTCTCATACTTCTTGATACTGATCTTGCTTTTGCATCTTATCAGACATCCCATTTTTAAAAAATATCTCCTTCATGTAAAGACTTTGCAACTTAGCCTGATTATCAAATGTTTTCTTCAAACATCTCTGCTTATTGTCCATGCTATAGATTAGCTTGAATCTCTGTAGCACTTGGAATTGCAATCTATATTTTATAATAACATAAATTACATTGCTTTATTCTTCAAGTAACCTTCATTTTACACACTAAATCAAATAGTTAGGCAAGTCGACTGAGATAGGACTTTTGGTACTCTCTTATGCATAAAAAAATAGTATTGTATGGTGAATTGCCAATTCTTGTTTTAGGATTCACTCATGATTATGCCCAATCATATGTTGAATTCTACGTGAGATGTCTATTTCTTTGATTGTCTGTGAGTCAGTTCCCTGATATGATGTTCAAAATATTTTTCTTAGTACTTTCAAGCTAGACCCACTTACGTAAAACTAGAAACACATGCATGCAGATTGAAGTACTGAGCTCAATAACTGATTCCTTTTATGCTTGACAACCTCATTTGAGGTACCATTATTGCAATGGAGTGATGCTGGAGAAGCATGGAGCTTAAATAATTCAGTTATTGAAGAACACCAAAGATAGGAATTATACCTTCGTAGGAAATGATGGATATTCTTCTCCATTCCTTTAGCTTCTAGTTTTATAAACATGTATCTTCTTCATTTCAGTACGTTGTAAATTACACCCCACAGCTTGTCAAGGGAAACATTGAATTTCCGTGATGAATAAGGTGGATATTATTTCTATGCCAATTTAGTTGTGTAATTCCTTTTTCTTTCATGAATTTTATGATCCATTGTAATAGGTTTGTATAGGGGCAGTTAAACAACTCAATACATACTTAATCCAACACTTAATCATAGGACACGTGATTGACACTTAAAAATTCATGTGGCTTAAATAGACCTTGAACTATTCAGCAATGCAATAGTAACCAACTTTGATTTTGTTAGTTTCTGTAGTCCAAATTCTAAAAGGTCATCTTCTATCTCCGTCCTTCTTCAAGGTTGTGCTTAGTTCTACAGAGATTGTTGTACATCTTTGATGAAGGTGATCAATGGGATCAGCAACAATATGTACAGGTGTATGCACTCGGAAACAACACACCATCAATGAAAACATAATTTACAACTTGTATTCATTCACTATAACTGAAAACTCAATTGTTATTTCTAAATGTCTCTTTTGAATTTTATGGTTTATTTGTAAATTCCTTTCTATCATGAGTAAACGAATTAGCTGCCCATGTTTACACAAACGTGTGAAAATTGTCAACATTTATGGAATCCTACGAATAGGAACATCATCCTGCTAGCTTTGCAAGATCCAGATCTCTTGCTCTTTTATTACATTGGGCAATAAAGAATGTTTGAAAACATATGAGAGACTAAAAAACTATCTTATTCCTGGAAAAGATGAACTTCTGAAAAACAAACTAAATTTTCTAAAGGATCCTTATAACTATATCAATGTAGATTGCACTTTTTTAATCTAAAAAAACTTATTGTACCATATGTGAATAAATAATCTGAATTGAAAAGGGAAATCCTTAGTTACTTAAAGAATAAAATTACACTTTATTTCTAAATCAATGGTGCTTTAAGTTAACCTACCATTAATAGATAATGTCATAATGGTTTCATACTCTGTGTAAGTGCAAATAAAATGTAAAATTCTAAAATTATGCATTACAATTGCGAGCTGAAATCATATAAGTATAACTCATTACATAGTGTCAAATTTGATATGAGTGCTTTCCTAGATTTGCATATAGATCAACATCCCATTTTAACAAAATGTCTCATTGACTGAAGACTTTGAACTTATCCTTTTTACCAAATGTTTTCTTGATCCATTTCTAATTATTTTCCATGTTCAGATGAGCTTGATCTCTTAGCTCTTGTAGTGTCCATTAATTTTTCATAAAGAAAAACCTGTCATTGGTTCATTCTCAAGTAGTTCCATTTGATGTTCCTTTAAATCCAATACATATTGGAAATTCAAATGAGATGGGCGTTCATTCGCCTCATGTTCATAAACAAGCTTTTATGGTGAATTTCAAACTCCTATCTTTTAAGAGTCAGTCTATCAAGTCCAAATTGTCTATCAATTTTAGCATCATATCCCCAAGCTCTTTGGTTTTCTTTGAGTGTTCTTTCGATGATCTTTAAAATATTTTTGTTATCATAACTTTCAGCTAATCTATTATCTTGTGGGTAATAATGAGATGAAGTACTTAAATAAATGTCATGATTGAAAACCCAATTTGTTACATTTGTACCAAGAAATGCTAAGGCATTATCTGAAATGATTAGTTGCTGGAACACAAAAATCTACAAATGATACCTTCCTAAAATGATAAAATTGAAGTCTCATTAGCTTCTTTCAAGGCTATTACTTGATTCCAATGTGTGAAATAATCTGTGGTAGTCAAGATCCACTTATGTCCTTGTGATTAAGGTGGATTTATCATGCCAATGAAGTCAATACCCCACTGTACGAATGGTTGATCCACTGAAATAGGCTGCAGGGGCAGCGAAGCTAAACAATTTTTTTCCAACAAAGAATGCACACTTCTTACACTTTATAATCCATTCAAAGCACCGATATTTGAATATTGTAGGCCAATAGTAACCAGATTTCATAATTTTTAAGGTTGTAATACGTGCTTAAAAGTGACCTCCTATGAGGTCCTTTGTGAAACTTGGATAATAGTTGCTGCACTCTATCATAATCAATACATTGCAACAAGATTCCATTTATATCCCTTTTGAACAACACACCATCAATGAAAACATAAGGTACAACTTGTAATCTAAAATATCTTCATTTATTCTTGTCCATACCTTTCGGATAAGTACTAGGCTGCAAGTAATTAATCAAATCAGTCATCCATCTTGATCCTTGAACTTCTGGATTGAGTTCTAGTTGCTGATTTTTAGGTTGTAATAACATTTCTGACTAGTTGATATGTGATTTCAGCATGCTATAATGAATTTTCTAATTCTGCAACTTGTTATTTTTCCATATATAGAAATTAAATGTTCACACAACCCTTTACCTTGAACTATTTTTGCAACACGAATGTCAACATCACACTTCATAACCTTTGTAATCCAGCTTCGATCTCTTCTCATTCAGCTCTTTGCTCAACAAGAATGCTTTAACACTTGGATGAGAGACTAGAACATGTATCTTATTATTGGAAACCATGTACTTGAAATTCTTTAATCCTCTAACTATTGACAAGTACTTGTTTTTCAAGAAAAGTGTACCTTGTCTCATAGTCATATAAGCTCTACCTAAAGAAATAAATTGGTTAGTCAATATTTTCATCATTAACTTGAGTTAATATGGTTGAAATGGTTTCAACTCCTACGAGTGCATACATCGTGAAATCCTTATCAAAAATTGGATTTGCCAGTGTAGGAGCTTGTGAAATAGTTATCTTGATAACTTCAAATCCTTTTCTCCCCTTGTTGGTCCAAGAGAATTTTTTATCTTTCTTTAACATGGCTATTAATGGCTTAACTAATGTTGTAAAATCTAGAACAAATCTTCTAACAAATTTTATTTTTCTAAGAAAATTTTGTAATGCTTTCTTATGATGAGGCAAGGATAGCTGTGAAATTGCTTCAATTCTAAAAGGATCAATAGTTAAACCTTGTCTAGAAATAATATGTCCAAGTAATTTACCTTGATGGACTGAAAATATAGACTTTTTAGGATTCAATGATATTCCAAACTGCTTACAAAGCTGAAAAATCTTCCTTAGATGCATAAGATGATCATCAGAATTATTTGAAAATACAATAAAATCATATAAATAAACCAACATGCATTTATTAAGAGGCTATTAAAATCCATGTCCATTGCACGCTGAAATGTTGCACCGGCATTAGAAAGTTCAAAAGGCATTCTTCTGTAGGTAGAAGTACCCCACTTTGTGGTGAAGGTTTTTTTTATTTGTCTTCTTCACGCACAA
The DNA here is from genome assembly GCA_019776745.2 of Taxus chinensis. Classification (NCBI taxonomy): domain Eukaryota; kingdom Viridiplantae; phylum Streptophyta; class Pinopsida; order Cupressales; family Taxaceae; genus Taxus; species Taxus chinensis. The sequence goes on from CM034148.1 coordinate 152,527,420, forward strand.
GAATCTAATTGTATCCACTAAAGCCATCCAAAAGGGATAGCATGTCTGAACCTAAAACTGTTCTTAAAATTTGATCCATGTTGGGCAAAGGATAATGATATTTTAATGAAGCCTTTTTAAGATCTCTAAAATCCACACATTGCCAGATTTCTCCATTTTTTTTCCGAACAGGAACAAGATTAGCTACCCAACTTGAATGTTTGACTTGGAAAGATAATACCTGATTCAATCAGCTTGGATAACTATTTTCTCATCAAGGGTTCAATCTTAGGATTTACAGAGCCTTTGTTTTTGCCTAACTGGTTTGGAATTTGGCTGTAACTTCTATGGTATCCTGGATGTTAAACTGGGATCAAATCCTCTCAAATCTTGGTATTTTCAAGCAAAAACATCTTTAAATTATTTTCATAAATTAATGAAAGATTTTTTTTCAGCTAAGGAACATACCTTTCCAATGAATAACTTCTTTTCATCAGGAACTAAGATCTCTTTGTAGTTATCTGCGTGAGTCAATATATTACCTTTATCCTTTCTTGATTGATCATCAAAACTGAAAATATCTTCTAATGTGACCAATCCTTGAGGTAACTTGATTGTCTTTCATTGAACAATTTGGTCACTGTTATCCAATTTTTTCCCTCAAATGAAATGGGACAAACATGACCTTGCACATAGAGAAAATGGAGGGATTGATCTCATCATCTTTGAAAGCTTGAATTTCAATTTTTCTTCAAATCAGGTTGAAAGCAGGATCAATCAATTATATAGAGCAATTTGTTGTTTTCAATTTTTTGAAGAAGCTCTAAAGTCTAAAATTTCAAATATCACAGGTGGATTCGTTCGGGGGTAGGCTAGGGATAAATTTAGAGACTAGGCATAAATAAGTCATAAAAATCCTCCATGTGAAAGTTTGAAACTCTGAATGCTTGTAATTTTGGACTTCAGCAATGTTTTGGTTTTTTTGGAAGTTTCATGTGCCAACTTGAGTAAAAATAACTCTGAAATCCCAAATACTTGAACATGTTTATACCTAATTTTTTATGGATTGTTAGGCAAATGCATTAATGCTTCAATTTAGCACATTACAAGTACATCCAGAATTACCCAAACCTTAAAATCTAAAAAATCCGAACCTTGAAATCCCAAAAATCCCAAATACCTAAACCCCGAAACCCTTAAAACATGAATCTTGAAATCCTGAAACCCCCGAAATTGCAAAGGTCTAAAACTTGAAGTCCTAATTTTTGACTTCAGGGGATTGGTGCATTTTCTTCATACATTGAATCAATAGAACAACCAAATCACAATCTTGAAGTTCCGAAACTTCAAATTCTGAATTTTGGATCATAAGCATGGTTTTTGAGTTTTTTCATCTATTTTCTGACTCGAAATACCATGAATGTAGAAACATGTTTTATGACATCAAAAATCATAACTGATCTATGGCTTCATAATTTTGAATGTACAAAATTTGATATTTGAGATTCATATGAAATGAGCCATTTTAGAGCTTTAAAAATTGAAGGTCAACTTTAGTTCCATACATTTAGTAAAGAATAAAAATGACCTTCATCTGAAGAAAGATAACCTCATAACTTTGCTGATTGAAATCTCTTATAAACATAAAGAAAATACCTTTTGTAAAGCTATACTATTGTAACATCTTATAGGATAGAAACATTTGGACAAGCGTGTAATGTTACTGTTATCCATATTCTCACCCCCCCGAGAAAAATGATTGGATCATGCCACAACCCCTCGTGGAAAGAATCAAAGAAAGTACATGTTTAAATCTTGCAAACTGGTTGCAGAGGGACTCTACAATGAAATAGTTGCTAGGTGTCGGAAATGCAAGGAGCGGTGGTTGCAAAGAAGCCAAGAGAAAGAAGGGGAAGAAATGGCAATCGAAGCCCTTCAAGCTCGAAACGGTTCCAAAAAAGGTTTCAAGGATTGGCTAAGTATAAAGGTGTAAGTGGAGAATGCCAAGTTGTCAGTATGGTGCATCTCCAAGAGTTGGTCCCAAAGTAGAGACCCAAATGAGTGTTGAGCTTGCAAACGTAGCCCATTGAATTCTATAAAGTAAGAGGGATCGCCTAAAAAGTCCACAGATCATGCGGATTGCTACCAAGTGTTTTAATGAGCACTTATATCAAGGGTTGAATAGAGATGAAGGTTTTCAAACCTAGCGCCAGGCTGCTCATGTGTCCCAGGGGAAAGTGGGTCATCAGGAGAAAAGTCTGGTTCTTTACCCCTTGCTATCTCAAAAGGGGGTAAAACTTACAAAATGGCCCACAACTCCGCCCAATGGAAAAAGTCAGCATTTAGTGGCCCGAGTCAAAGCTCATTAGCGGATTAATCGGAGGAAAGGGAAAAAGATAAATCCTTCTTGACCCGTAGGCCTGATTTTTATCTCCATATCCAAGGCTGCCAGGTGTGTCCCATATCAAAATGGTGCATTACCCATTTTCATTTAGGTTGTAGTTTCCTGCCCTCCTGTACAGACCCGATACAAACTTCGGCAAGTTAGCAGTATCTTTTAGACTCAGATCCTCAAAAAATTACAAATTTGTACGCCATTGGATAGAGGAATCTCGGCCTCATCCATGCTTCGTGGAGGGTATGTCCCAATTATAAATTTTGAGGAGGTTAGGTGAAGGAAAATGGAACTCCATGTCTTCGGGATTTTAATGCACAGATCTATTTTCCTCAACAATTCAGATTATGAGTATTGATGGGTGTTGTCATCATTTCCTCTTCTTTCAAGGCGTCAAATCAAGGATTCATGTAGTAAAGATGGATCTGGGGGCACATTTTATTGTAGAAGCATTCCAATAGCAGTGGTTGAGAATTCAACATGCTTTCTCATCATCTTCCCTCTCTCTTTCTTGTCTCTGATCAAATCTATCAAATACTGAAGGGCAGGATAATCATCTGTATACAGGGTTGTTCATTCTTCTTCTCTGCCTCCCCTCTTCTTCTAGCTTCCCCAAGGTAATAAATTGGATGTTAATGAACCTCACTTTCACGGCTATGTAATGGCATTCTCTTGCCTCTTGTCCCAATAACGATGTACTATGTGAACTTCTTGGAGCAATTAAATTTTGTTACTTGATTGATGCATTAACTATGAATCACCAAAATCCTTTTCAACATGTTTATTTTCTCTCCTCGCCTCTCGTCATTACAGGGTATATTGTAAGCCATGATTTTGATGCTTTGTTTGTAGGTACATTAGGAGTACGTGTTTAATGGGTTTTGAAGTGGTGTTCTGTGTGAAATACCTATCATCTAGTCTGTGAAGTGAGCATCTTGTCCTACACCTTCTCCTCTGCTCACCTCTCCTCCATCAAAATTAGGCAGCTGATCCATTTTGACTTATGCACTTCCCTTTTCTTGGTGCTATGGACCTCATTAGGGAAAGGTAGGCATTTCCCTCTTTATGCAAACAATAAACTCTCAAACCTATCCTCCTCGGCATTCTTTAGGATAGGATGTAGTTAGATGTCATTTCTACATTAGGAGTAGTTTAGCATTAGGATCAAGATGAAGAAGTTAGAAACTTTCATCTGGAGGGTCATCTCAATGTCCGTTTTAAGTCAAAATCAGCTTGAGAGATGGTTGCATAATTTGTTATGCGGCAAATCACACCAAATGACCCTTCCTTAGAAAAGTAAATCCATAACTCATTTGGGGGTGTTGTGATTTCACACTAATAGTTACCTCCAAATTTCTAATGAGGTCAACTATGAATAGTTTTTGTTCCAATCTAGCTGCAACACAGTTTTCTCCTGTAGGTTCATATTGTAGGCCTAAATTTTTTTGATAATTGCTTTAGGCGATTACTATGCTGCTAAATGCTACCACTGTCAACCATGCAGTTATGAAGATCAATAATCTTCATATAATCAAATATAGATACCTCAAAGGGTCAAATGGATTTTTAATATCATGATTATTTAAAAAAAATTGTACCATCCAGCTTAACACTCCTTAATGAAATCTTTCTCGCATTATTATACCAAGAACAATAATCTACTTTCTGAGTTTCTTTTTCTGAGTTAAAACCTTTTATTTTGAATAAATCTGCAACTTAGCAATCTCATGAGAAAGTAGGAGCTCATGTTGTCATGTTGTCTGGAATACTCAAAGCATCCCATAATGCAATATTAATATTATGCTTTTTCATTACCTCAACAATATTAAAAGAAGCAATCCAGTCTTTGAAAAATATTCTACATTTTTAGCACATTGGCTTTAGCAAAAACTGACATCTGCTTCAGCAGCTTTTGAAATGTGAGGTATGAATAATCTTCTAGGATCAGGCTGCAATTATTTTTACTATTCTTTAGGAGCTGAATTTCTTGTCTGTTTTTTAAGAGACATAGCATAGCTATTTATTGTCTTCTTGACCTTTATACCTTGCATAATTTATTAGTGACTGTAGGCAAAACAGGTCTATTTTATTGTTTTTCTTTATCTTGAGTCCTTTTCTTGAGACCTAGTTATAACTGCAATAAAAATCTTCTTATCCAAAACTGACTAGATTTTTGTTCAAGTGATTGTCTGACTCTGAGCATCTTGCTTGCCCACCCTCCATTTTAGGCATAAAAAATGCTTCATATTGAGGTTTTGCAACAAGGCTTATATTGAGGAATGCATTTGGACAATTAACAATTGAATGAGGCTGATTACAAGGTAAACATGACTCTTCTAAAGCCATGTTGACTGGAACAAGAGTGATATATGAACTAGGAGACTTAGGATCAAATTTCCTTTAATGATATGGCTGTCTATAGTTCTGATTTAGCTGGTAAGGCTACCTATTCTGCTGATTTTGTTCATTTTGCTTGTTTTGCTTGTAAGAAGCTTGGTAAGGTCTGCTAGGCTAAGTTAGTTTGTTCTCAATTGATGTTAATTTATTTCCCATAGTATTAAAAGCCTTAAATACATCATATGATGGAGCTATGAAATCAAGCTCTAGAATGGTAATATGTTGTGGCATAGGTGTCAAATCTACTATAAGAGGCATTGTAGGCCTTATGACTAATTTTCCATCTTGAATAAGGCTATTTTCAGCCCTAATGGCAATATCATAAGCTGCTAGGAGAGTATCTCCTCCCATAGACTGAATCATGGCTAGAATATCACTATTTAAATCGCTTAGATAATATAGAAATGCATGATCAACTTGAGGCTTAACACTAGCTAGAATTCTTTGGCATGTTCTAGCAAATCTAATGTTAAAACTAGCCATAAATTCGTAAGGAGCACTTTTGATTGTAGAAAGTTGTTTTATGAGATATAAATGATAGAAATGGTTTTGAAATTGCTTTAGTAATTTCTCTCCTAACTCATCCCAATTTTCTATACTCCCTATCTCTAAGGTTCTGTACCATTGCAAAACTTGTCCTTTAAATGATGCAGCTATAAGTCTTAAGACTGCATCTTCATGAGTTATATTATGGGCGACACAAAGGGCTGCAACATATTTATTGTGATCTATAGGGGTAATCAAATTTTTAACAGTAAACGAAGGTAAAATTTTAAGGGAAACAACATGTATATCATGATAAACTTGAATTCCTTAAGGGTTACCATTAGTAAAGGTGAAAAAAAAATTAGGTGGTTTTATAGCCATTAGAATAACATGGATTTGAGAAAACAAGATTAATACAGTTTTAAAACTAATATTTTGATCTTTAGAATGATTTGTTGTAGCTTGCTTCTCCAAAATTGACTTGATTTTGTTGTAAATCTATTGTAATCTATTGTAATTTTCTGAAAATCTTATTTGTGTCCCATCGGGTGTGCCAAATAAATATTACGATCTTTAGAAATAAATTTATACATATTAATTCTCCAAAATTTACTTTCTTTCACTATAAATCTTTTGTAAATTGTTGTAATATGGTGCAAATTATTGTAAATCTGATCCATCTCCCACCGAGGGTGCCAAAAATTGTTATCTCTCAAAATTGCACCCTAGTTAAGAGATGACAATAGCGGTCCTAGTATTTCTTTGACCTCTCACTTTTCTAGATATAAAAAAAACACCTTAGTTCTGTGGCTATACCTATTGTTGAGGTGAGTCTCTAGTATCAAGGCCAATTCCTGATTTATGTATCCTAAACTATTTTTTTGGGGTTTTGAGGGTGAAAAGATGACTATAACTAAAATTGAAAAGGGTGATACACCAAACATGTTGAGGGATTTGACTGATTATATGCACAATAAAATTGAGAATGAATTTTTTATGCCCAAACCAATGTTTTTCAGTAGAATATTAAGGCAAAAACTTTATGTATTGAGGGACAAATCAGAACAACATAACAAGATAAATATGCACACTAAAATTATGCATGAAATGCCAAATTTGTAGTAAGTAAAGATTATTAATCAGGGAATTGACATTCACAACAATTATTGAAGAGATATGCACCACTGTAAACAATTGGAAAGGAAAAAATTAGTTCCCATTCAAGGCAAAAATGGCAGAAAATTACTTCAACACTTGTATCTCCAAAAAAACCTCTCTTTGTGCTTTTCCAATGCACACAATATATTTCAAAAATAATTCACCCAACCCATCCCAAAAATAGGATAATTTTTTTTCTCCCCCATGCATGCTAATTATGCCCCTTTATCATGAAGAAATAAAGGAATCAAAATAGACATGCTGATTATAATGAGGCATTAATATCCTTGGTTACAAAACTAAACTCAAGTCAAACTCCAATTGGCTGATCTCTTTTTAAAAATATTGGGTGAAAAATTTAGCTAATAATATCTTTTTCTTGTTGTGCAAGTCTTCTCCAATGTACATGCAATAATTGTCTTGTTCTGCTTGATGTGACACTTGTAATTTGATCTACTTGCAATGATAAATTTGTCACTTTTACAATTCTTCCCCTTGGATGCACATGCAAAAAAATATCCCTTTGTAAGAAAAAATAATTCTTTTTTCTTCAATACTTAGCAAAACATTTACCCTCCAATGTGGGGACCACTTGCATGCATGTGCAAAAAAAGCAATGCCCTTATTTTGTGAAAAATAATGTAATTAACATTTCAAAAATGGTCTTCGTGCTCTCTGATGCTGACGTCTATGCACTTCTTTGATGATATGTATTTTAGTGGATGATATGCAAAACATAATCCTTTTCATGATCCATGTGATGACTATGACGTTGACCTTGGGTATATGCACTTTGATTTATCTTATCTCAGGTATAAAAGGCATTTTTACAAAATTTGAGGTAATAATTATCCTCTTTGTGATATATTCTTCATTGTAAAGTGACCTCCTTAGAAATTTTTATGGCATCATTAGTCACTTCTTAAACTTGGGCATAGGCATGTTGATCTGTAAACTCTTCAACTTTGTATTTATCCATAGAATCACACAATAAAAGTTGATGTTCTACTTTCTATTAGAAACTTACAAAGATAGCTAATGTATGAACTATGATTATGCTTAGAACCCAAAATTACACGAAAGGAAATATTATAAGCTCACAAACACCAAAAATTTTTATCTTGGAAACCTCCACAAGAGGAAAAACCAGTTGGGAATGGAAATTTCTCTTTCTTCCCACTTTTATTGGCCAATTCAAAATAACAAGTACAATATTTATAATAAGTATGAAAGAGAAGTAGATAATATCTCACACTTCCTCCCAAATACTTTCTTGCTGTGTCTCAACACTCCTTTCTTCTACAAAACACAATTCCATCACTAAGAAATTCTTACTCACTTACTTTCATGCTTTGATAATCCTATTCTATTCTATAAACATGTATTTATAGCCTTTCTCGTGTTGTCGAATGCATTGAAGAATGAGAAAGGTCGTGGAGGAGAAGAGACAAGGAAAACCTTCCAAATTTTGGGTTGTTCATTTCATATTTTTGTTTTCTATCTGAAAGATCCATAACCATCACCCAAATTAGATCGGCGATCCCATGACTTCTTCCCTAGTTGGGTGGTAGTTTTGTAACTGCCACTCAGCACAAAGCAGTAGTCCTGTTGCTAAAAATAAATAATCCCCGTGTATTATTTTTCCTTCATTAAACAGATTGATTTGATGAAGTAGATTCATTTTACATCCTTATGGTTCACTCCTCTATTTAGGAAGCTTTTATTCCCACAAAAACTTAGTGGGGGAGTCAATGAGGAAATAATTCCCTCACTTTCTCCTTGGAGTACCACTAGGAATGCCTTGGTGTCTTTCCTTTCAGTCTAATATGTCAAGGCTCCTGGGGACCTCTCTAAGTCTCTTTGACCTTCTGCTACAGCACTACATCCTCCTCCAATTTGCCTCATGATTCCAAGATGAAATCCTCAATGAAAGGTAGTAACTATAGTCCTTCATCTTCATCTAACATGGATGGCCCATATAGATTCAAGTTCTTACAGTTTACTGCAGAGTAAATCCTCATAAATGATGGTAAATCAAGTCAAAAGGAATTTTTTCCAACCTACTCCAATATGGTGAAGGGCCCATATTGTAGTGGCTTGAGATTCCATGCTTTATCTTGTAGTCTCTTCTTACTCAATAAAAGCCAAAATCTATCTCAAACATGAATTTTATGTTCGTTCCTATGTTGATCATGCCTAGCTTTGTACTTTTATTGAGATTTATCGAGTTGTTATTTTACTTTGAGATGGATTTGTCATATCGTCTCAATGAATTTGATTTCTCTTGTCACCTCTATGTCTCATGTCTCATCCTCATCCTACTCCCCAACTACTATGTCCAGTGGATTTGTAGATAGATATCCCAAGCATGCTTCAAACAGTGACTTCATAGTGGATGTGTGTTTTTCCCGGTTATAGGAATGTTGAATGTAGGTTAAGGACGCATCCCAAGTCCTTGGATATTTGTTGTTATACCCTCTGATCAACTATACCAAAGTCTTGTTTACCTCCTTTGTCTGTCCATAGGTCTATGGATGGAAGGTTGTGCTCCTCTGTAACTTGGTATCCATCTTGTCTCACAAAGTAGTCCAAAACATCCCCAAGAACATAAAATCCCTGTAAAAAACAATAGACTTTGGCAAAACAAAATGTACCCATACATTAGCAAAGAAAATATCTTCAGCCTCATGTGCTTTCACTATCTTTTTACATGCCATAAGAATACATATCTTACTGAATCTATCAACAATAACATATAGATAGTCATGTCCATGTTTAGACATAGGTAATCCTTCTATAAAATCCATAGAAATGTCCTCTCACAGATGAGTAGGTACTGAAAAAGGAATATACAAACCCTCCTTCCTATTCTTAGTCTTGCTTGTACAACAAAGTTTACATCCACGTATAAATTTTGATACTTATTATTGCATATGGGGCCAATACACGTACCTTTGCAAGTGGGCTAGGGTCTTACCAACACCAAAATGTCCCACTACATTCGAGGTATGTGCTTCTCTCATCAATAGAAGTATTTTTTGTTTTGGCATGCAAAGCTTCCTCCATCAGTAGAGTAACCCATCCTTGAGATAAAATTCTTCAATCCCTGTCCTTTGAGTCCCTTAGGACTACAACTGTTGAAATGTCACCCCAAAGTCTCTATCCTTGGCATATGCCTCTTTATAAGCTTCCTTCGTGAAGGGATCGATTTGAGAGATAGTGGCCAAATAGGAAAACTTCTCCTATATAGGAGGCCTAGACAATATGTCTGCCACCAAATTTACACTACCCTTCTTGTATTTGATCACAAGATGGAATTGCTGAAGGAACCCCATCCATTTTTAGTGCCTTACCTGCTGCTATTTAGAATGTGCTTGTGAATACTATAGAGGTTTGTGGTCAGTTTGAACAATAGTTTCTTTACCCAAAAAAAAATGCTTCCTTTTTTTAATTACCTAAACTAGTGCATACATTTCTTTATCATATATTGAATATCCTTTAATTACTAAAGTGAAATTTTTAGAATGATAGCATATGGGTTTACCTCCTCGAAGAAACACTGCGCCCATAGCGTAATCAGTGATATCTATCTCTACTTCAAAAGGCTACTTTAAACTAGGAAGATAAAGTATTGGAGCATGAATAATCTTTTATTTCCATAAATAAAAGGATGTTTCCTGTTCTTTACCCCAGTCAAAACCCTTACTCTTTGCATCCACTGTGTGTAGAGGTGCTGAAATTACGGAGAATCCCGGAATGAACTTCCGCATGTATTGTAATTCTCCCACAAAAATCCTACTCTCTGTGGCTCCTATTGGTGTTGGTAAATCAGTGATGGATTCCACATTCTTTGGATCCACTCATAGCTCTCCTCCTCCAACCATGTGCCCAATATAGACAAGTGACTATTTCAGAAATTCACATTTCTTCATATTACAAAGGAGTTATTTCTCCTTGAGGAATTGCAAGACTTGTTGTAAATGAGTTAGATGTTCTTCCCATGTGGCACTAAAAATAAAAATATCATCTAAATATACAATGACACATGAATTTATGAAATCCTATAATACACCATTCATCAATCTCATAAATGTAGCAGGTGCATTGCATAACCCAAAAGGAAGTACTAACCATTCATACAAACCCTATTTTTTTTAAGGCAGTCTTCCATATATCCTCCTCCATTCTGAATTAGTGATAACCAAAATTTAGATCCCACTTTGTGAAGAATTTGGCATGTTGAAGCTAGTCCAAGAGATCAGCTATGTGGGGAAGTGGATATCTGTTCTTTATGGTGATCTTGTTTAAAGTGTGGTAGTCGGTGCACATTTTCCAAGAACCATCATTCTTTGGCACCATCAAAATAGGTGAACCACAGGGTGAGGTCCTCAGATGTATCACCCCTTTGTCTAGTATTTCCTGGAGTTGTTTCTTTACTTCAGTATTCTCAAGAAAGGATTGCCTATAGAACCTAATGTTCAGTATAGGGGACTATGGCAATAACTAAATCACATGCTCTACTTCCCAGTTTGGTTGTAACCCATTGGGAGCCTAAAATACTTCCTAAAGAGACTGAATAATACTATCCAAATCATGCTTTCCCTTTTTAGAAATATCTATGACTTCTACCCCATCTTGTTTATCCTTTAACAAAAGTAAACAAAACTGATTATGATTTTCTTGAATAAATCATTTTTCTTGGTTAGCACTCACCATATTAACCTGTGTCTTATGCTAGTTTTCCCAAAAGTTGTAGCTGATCCCATCCTTTCTCCATCGATATTGGTTTTCCCTTTTCATAAATATAGCATCCCTGATATACAAGTAAGGACTCCCAAATACAACATCAAAAGCATTAAGTGGAATAACGTTATCTTCCAAAACATCAATATAATGGGAATTTATCACAAAATTTACCTTACATCTTCTTGGTACCTAAATTTCAACACCCTTCTTCACCCTACCCAAAGGATAAGGGTGTGGATGCTTTTAAGTGTCAAGACCAAGCTTCCTCACAACTGCTTCAAAAATCAAGTTAGATTGAGAACCAGTATCAACCAAAGAATTTAAATTAGTTATCTTGATCTGGATTTTGATCTGGAATAGTCTACTCATCTCCTCTTCCTGCCTATCCATATTGGTGTCCATGTATCCAAGCCTTTCTTATACATCAAAGTCATCTTTGATTTCCACCTCCCCATCTTTTTTTACAGTTTTCATGGAATTCTTTGAGTCCTTGGTTTGGTTCTTTGGATGTAACTCCAGATGCAACTTCTAGCATGTAGCATTAGTATGACCATTGATATCATAGTTCTTAAAAAAATTATTTGGATCTTTACAAGTAATTAAAGTAGTGTCAGCTTGTTTACCTTTTCATTTCCACTTACCCTTGTTACTTGTTTTTCCATTCTCTTTTTTCTGCTAGTTTGTCAACTATTTGGCCCTTTTCTCTACTTGCCCTTGCTTATTTTCATCATCTATGTAGTATGCTTGCACACACGCCTCATATAGATATTTGGGCTTTGTGGAGATGAATTTTCTTCGAACGTGAGTGTGAAGTCCTCCCAAGTACTTAGTCAGAATATATTCATCCTCCAAGTCCATGTTTAGGAACATGGCCTGCCTCCAAAACTCCGTAGTATAGTCCTACACACTTTGACCACTGCCTTGTCTAAAATACTGCCATTTAATCATTTGTCAGTCTTATGGCCAATAGGATAGAAGTTAGCTCTAAGTAATTCTTTAAATTCTTGCCATGAATTCAAAAAAGGATGCTTCTTCTTTTCACAAGTGGATAGAAGGGTTTCCCACCAAACCAAATTATGTCCCTCCATTTTGAGACATTCAAAGGTTATCCTTTGTGCCTCAGTGACATTGTGTATGATAAATTATACTTCTAACTATTTTAACCATTTATCAAGTAACTCTACATCTACTTGTCCTTCAAAGATTTTAATATCAACTTTTTTCTCAACTTTAAAAGGATTATGATCAGATTTTACCTTATCTCTTGCATTTTAAGTCTCTTCTTCATGCTCCTCCCCATAAATATCCTCATGGTTTCTCCTTCCTATGCCAAAATTTTTAGCTAAGCCCCGAACTACTTAGTCCATGGAGTCTTGTTTAATAGAATTTTTCTTCTACAAATTGACAAGATCTTCTTGCCTTCTAAACATCCTATCCATCACGGTCTCCAACATCTCAATTCTATGGACCAAGTTCTCTTCCTCCATTTCTCCTCAAATTCTCTATTTCCACTTCTTTTTAGAAATTTCTGGATCGCAAGGTATATCCTCTTTGGCTTTAGATCTCGTCATTTTTATACAAATCCATTAATGAATACCACAGTCCTAGATACTTGTTAGCTCATATATGAAATTGATCTATAAACTCTTCAACTTTGGAATTATCCACAGAATCACAAAATAAACATTGATGTTCTACTTTCTATTAGAAAATAACAAAGATAGATATGATTATGCTTAGAATCCACGATTGTAGGAAAGGAAAGATTTTAAGCTCACAAACACCAACAAATTTTATCGTGGAAACCTCCAGAGGAGGAAAAACCAGTCAATAAGGAAAATTTCTCTTTCTTCCCACTTTTATCGGCCAATTCAAAATAACAAGTACAAAATTTATAATAAGTATGAAAGAGAAGTAGATAATATTTCACACTTCCTCCCAAATACTTGCTTTCTCTATCTCTACACTCCTTTCTTCTACAAAACACAGCTCCAACACTAAGAAATTCTTGCTTACTTGCTTTCATGCTTCGATGATCCTATTCTCTTTTAGAAACATGTATTTATAGCCTTTCTCATGTCCTCTTCTGCACTGGAGAATGGGAAAGGTCATGGAGGAGAAGATACATAGACAACCTTCAAAATTATGGGTTGTTCATTTCATATTTTTATTTTCTATCAGAAAGATCAAGGATTGCTGCTAAAAGTAGACTAGCTATCCCAAGATCATCACCTTAGTTGGGTGATAGTTTTGTAACCACCGCTCTGTACAGAGTGGTGGTCCTATTACTAAAAATACATAACCTCTATGTATTATTTTTCCTTCTTCATTTTGATTGATTTGATGAAGTAGAGTCATTTTGGATCCCTATGGACCACATGTATTCTCATGCTAGGATGACATGATGTAAATCCAACTGTAAGAGGTTGAAATATCCAAAACACGCATAAAAAACTTTCCAAATAAAAACTAGAAATTCCAAAATAGATTTCTTCTCATTTTTGAATCCATACTAATCTTTTACATATTACAATCCTCCTTTTATTTCATGTGTACTCTAAAAACCATAAATGCCAAAAAAATCTAAAATGCCAAAAAATATCTACTAGCAAAACAACTTGGATGGGACCCAAAAAAATTTTGCCAAATATTCCTTCATAAATTATGGCTCACCAAAATTTTGACTTATTCTAACAAGTACAATAATAGTTGTTAAAGTTCTAAAACCTAATCAAAAGTGAAAAAATGTTTGGAACTAATTTTAGACCGCTAGATGATGGAATATTCACTCAAAAATGTGTCGCAATGGCCACAAACTTGTACATATAGTTGAACCTATCATAGTACTAATATATATCTACCACCTTGTAATATTTAAAGATGATCTAATGGTCGGATTAAAATTTCTGGTCTATGTAAGCTATGCTTCTGCATCAGTCTCTCCTGGTTGAAAAAAATTCAGCTCCTACGAATTCAGCTGATGAAATTCATCTAATTTTGTACTGTCAATCTTCTTTAATTCCCACTCAAGAATCTAAGTATTTTCTTCTTGCTATAAACCTTCCCACTATACCAAATATCTATTATAGCTCCCATGTCTAGTAGTGATTGTCTTTCTGTCAAAGACACACATTACCCTTTCCTTTTTCTTCTTCGGCATATGTTGCTTCCAGTTTATTTTTTCCTCCTCCACAACATTTTCATCATGACCTTGAAACTTATATAAGGCAGAAAAATTAAAATCTTGTGAGATAGTAAAGTTTTCAGGTAGCTCCACCTTGTAGGCATTATCACTCATTTTCTTCAGGAATCCTACATGGCCCAATCTTATTATACTTGAGTTTATTTTATGTCTCATTCGGAAACCTCACCTTTCGAAGATGAACCATCACCACATATCCTTCTTCAAATACACTTACTCTGCTACTGGTATCTGTAACTGCTTTATATTGCACATTACTCACTTTCATCTTTTCCCTCACTTCATCCTATAGCTGTAGAATGTGTTCTGCAAATGCTTTGCATCATCACTAGTTTTTTCTTCACTGGGTAGCATAATTAGATCTAAGACCCCCTGGGATTCCTACCATATAAAATATGGAAAGGAGACCTCCCTGTTAACCTATTTACCAAGTTATTATATGTAAACTCAACTTGTGGTAAAGCTAAGTCCCATTGTTTTTTCTTTTCTCCAACTATACAACGTAGGATATTTACCAAGATTTTGTTCACTACTTCTTTTTTCACATCAATTTATGGATGATATGTACTACTGAACTGTATTTGTGTTTCCATTTTCCTTCAAAGAGTCTTCCAAAGTGACCCAAATATTTTGTGTCCCAATCTGAAGTGATTGTTCTTCAAACTCTATGCAATCTAACCACTTATGAAATAAATAAATCTGCAACTTTGGAAGCATCATTAGTTGTTTTAAAATAAATGAAATGTGCCATCTTCAAGAATATATCAACCAAAAAAAATAGAATCATTCCCTTGCTATTTTCTAGGAATTCCAAACATGAAATCCATACTCAAATCAACCCATGGCCATGTAGGGAAAAGTAATGGCATATACAATCCAATATACAATGTATGGCCCTTAGCCATTTGGAAGTCTCTACATCTTGCTATAATCCTACTTATGTCCCTCTTTACCTTTGGCCAATAATAATTTTCTACAACAAAAAAAATTGTCTTACTTATACCAAAGTGTCCAGGCAACCCCCCACTATGTAATTCTCTTATAATATTTTCTCTAATTGAACCAACATGGATGCACAATTATTTCTACCTAAAAAAATAACCATCTTGTATCAAGTAATTAGAAGAACCAATACCTACTAAAGGATCCTTAAGTTGTCTCACAACATCACCAAAATCTGGATCACCTTCATACAATTCCTTAATTGCCTTAAACCATTCTACTTAAGTTTCCATTATCGTCAAAAGTGCTACACGCCGACTCAAGGCATCAACAAATTGATACTACTTACCCAACTTATGTTTTAAGAAAAAATTATATTCTTACAAAAATCAAACCCATTTTGCATGCCTACTATTTAGTTTCTTCTGTGTGTTTACATAGGTTATTGCTTCCTGGTCAGTGAAGAGTACAAATTCCTTTGCTACCAAGTAATGTCTCCACTGCCTTAATGCCTAAAAAATAGTTGAAAATTCCACATCATAAGTAGAATATTTCCTCTAGACTTATTTTATATTTTCATCAAATAATGCTACAATTCATCCTTCTTGAATCAGTATAGATCTAATCCAAACATGTGAGGCATCACAGTCAACCTTGAGGACCTTGCTAAAATCAGACAATATCAAAATAGGTGCTTCTGAAACTTTCTTCTTCAAAAATTCAAAACTATCTATTGCTTCCTTAGTCCATACATACTCCCTCCTTTTTGTACACTTTGTTATGGGTGTAACAATGTTACTAAAATTCCTGATGAAATTATTATAAAAAGTTTCCAATCCATGAAAAATATGCATCTCTATCACATTTCTTGGAATAGGCCATTCCAAAATTGCCTTTAATTTTTCCTCATCCATATTCACTCGACCCTATGATATGAAAAACACCAAAAAAAAAAGTCTCTTCTAAAGAAGTCTACGATTTTTTAAGTTTTCATATAGAATCTTTCTATGTAATAATTCTAACACCAATTTCATGTGTAACAAGTGCTCTTCCAATGTCTTATTGAATATCATAATATCATCCAAATAGACAACAACAAACTTACCATTGTATGCTCGGAGTATTTTGTTCATCAGTCTCATGAATGTAATGGATGCACTAGATAGCCAAAATTCCATCACCATCAACTTGTACAACCATTATTTTTTTTTGAAATTCATTTTCCATTCATCCCCTTCATGGATCCGGATCTAGTACTACCCACTATGTAGGTCAATATCGCTAAAAGATCAGGCTTCTACTAGCACATCCATCATATCATCCAATCTTGGAATTGGGAACTGATACATAATTATGATCTTATCTATGGCCCTACTGTCTACAAAAATTCTCCAGTGTCGATATTTTTTTGGAGTCAATAGAGTTGGGGTTGCACATAGAATCATGATTTCTCTCACTAATCCTTTCTACATTAGATCTATCACTATTCTATTCAGCTCTTCACTCTATGTCAAAATCATCTGATAAGCTTCCTGGTTTAGAAGGGCTAATCCTGGGCTCAAATCAATATGGTGTTGAACAAATCACTTTGGAAGTAACCCATTTGGTAGCTCATCTGGTATGAAATCTTTGTATTCTATTGATACCTTTACCACAAGAATAGGTATATTAAAGTCCTCTATTTCAAACTTCTTTGACATTAGTGCATATCACCAGCAAACTTATTCCATTTCCATAAAAAAATCTTTTGTATACAATAAGCCCTCACTATTCTCTTCTTCCTTGAAGGGTAACAAGATCACCTTTACACCATCCTTCCAAAAGGTATATGTATTTTTTCCTCAATAATGTGTAACCTTCCTATCACATTGTCAAGGCCTCCCAAGTAATATATGACATGCATCCATTGGGATAACATAAGACCATACCTCATCCTTGTAGGTATTCCCAATCAAAAAATTATAAGGAATTTTTTATCTATGATTACCTCAATCCCTTTCTTGAACCATGATATACAATAGGGATATGGGTTCTTCTCACATTTCCGATTCATTTTCTCAACCATCACAATCAAAACCACATTTTCACAACTATTACCATCAATAATAATTTTACATACCTTTCCTCCATCGGTTCATCTTTTTTGAAATATATTTTTTTGCAACCACAAATTAGCACCAGCAACACCATGCTCTTTCTCCTTCCTTGGAACAATTATTTTCCTCCCTATCATGAGGGTTTCACCAAAGTCTATATAAACTTCCATTTCTTCTTCTTCTTCAACTTCAACTATATTTACTCATGGTTGTTCTCCTTGCCATCTATCTTGTGTAGGATAGTGTGGAGACTCAAAGGATCGTTTACCCTCTTCACCTCATTTGTAGAATGTATATTTCCTTTGCAGGATATTCTAGCTGTGTCCTCCATTATAACCTCTTCCCCTCTAAAATCCCCTACCTCTTCAGTAGTTACCATGAATTTAACCAACATATTTATGCCCTTCTGCATTAAAGGATTCACCTTTTGTAGATTCAAATCTGCCCCTGCCTCTCATTAGAGATTATGATGAACCTCTTTTCACACCTCTTTTAAAATTATTCCTCTTGTTCTATTATTCTAGATTTAATGCGAGTTGATAGGAATCATCTAGGATATGGATCTAGAGCATACTAATCTCATCTTGTATGGTGTAACTACTATCTCTAAATCACAGCATCCTATGGTTTTCACAAGTGTGTGTGCTTAAGATCACGGTGTGATTAGATAACATGGAATCAAATCTCAATTTTTGGGACTTGTGGGCTTGAGATGATCCTCCAAAGAAGGTTGGTTCCTGCTCCTAAAGTACACACCACAATCTACTCTAATGCATGAAAACTATCTAATCCTAATCTAACTTTCCAAGGGATCATGGAGGGATATTGCATGAAAATAAATCCTAAACTAAATCCGTGATACACTAGGAAAGGAGGGAATGAGGATAGTTTTATAATGCATGAAAAACATAAGCAACATTCATAATAGAAGGGGTGATAATAGTCCTCCACAATCATAGTTCATATATGCACAGTAATAATGAATCCCTGCAACAACATAGAATAGACACAGTATGCATGTAATGAGACTGAAGAAGAAAGATAAATGCAAACCAAACAAATCAAGGGAAGATACATCCAAAAACTTGCATCTAGTGCTACATTTTGAAAATAAATTGTTCAATCCTTTACAAAATATGGGCTTGGATCACCATACAAGGAGTCCACTACAATGGCTTGCAACACATTGGCTTCACAAACAAATTTTGACAGAGGTTTGCTACTTAAAAAGTATTTCCCTTTACAATGAGCCCAACACTCCAATTTATAGAAAGTTGAGAAGAGAGAGAGAGAGAGAGGGAAAATGAAAATTCTGAAATCCGTCCTTCAAGCACTTGAAAAAGGTAGCAAATGGAGTGGAATGATATTTTGTTGCTTGAAAAAGACTCCCCATACTATCCCATAACTTACAGCTATGAATATGTCAGCCCATGCTTCATTAATGCATCCTAGCTACCAAATAAAACACTATTTTGAACCTGGGCATGTTTTTTGGAACATATCCATTGATTCCAATGGTACCAATTTTTTGCATTTTACTTGAGAAATGAAAAATTTATGGCCATTTGAGTGTTGAAAACTATTTTGGGTTTGCCAGGTATTTCTGTCATTTGACAGGACTAGGTTTTTAATTGACTGGAGCTAAATTATTTTTTTCACGCACCTAACCCTTCCAAAATTAAAATTTCAGACTTCTATGGCGTAGAGTATGTTGAGACCTTTCCAATGATATAAAGTTTGTTGAATTTCGAGAACCAGGTCAAAAGTTATGCCGATTTGAAAATTTGCATTAATCCGTACAAGAAATGGCGAAAATGCAAATTTGCAAAAAACAACCCCACAAGCCCCCAAGACCGAAATTGAAAAATTTTCAAAAAAATCCCCCTAAGCCCCCAAGCCCGAAATTGGAAAATTTGCAAAAAATCCCCGCTAGGCCCGTAATATGCAAAATATGAAGAGCTAGAAGGACTTCTTTATATTTTAGGAAAGGGGAAGAAATTTCCTATCCAATGAAGATGCTTTTGAGAATGATTAAGTAATTAAATTATGTAAAAAAATAGATTGACTCAGCGGGGTTATCTTCCTGTTAGATGAAATATGGCTAGCTTCCTGTAGCAATCCATTGGGCATGGAGTCTTCTTGGTAGTCTCATGTCTGATTTGGGATTTCCTTCCACTGCTTGCACTCTCATCCTTTGTAAGAAGACCTTAAATTCGAGGTTTGCGAGAGTAGAAAAATTCCTAAAACTTGGAATAATTTCCCTCATCGATCTTCTACAAATTTTATCTATTGGAGTGCAATGAAAACATCCAAACGTACTCTGATATGGATACTCTACTGATTGGATTCTATTCTGTCTGCCATTGTCTTTTGGGAGTAAGATGAACTGTATACAAGCATACACCGGAAATAATAGAGCATGTGCACCAGTACTTAGGGAAATGAAACCAATTCTAACAATAGAAACACTATACACAAGCACTTAGAGAAATTAGAAATCCTACACTAATATGTACAAAGGTGAGAAATTCTCCTTTTAGTAGCACTATTTGAGATAGATCCCATTGAATAGAATCTACAATTCTTCACCATCAAATTTACCCATCCAGAAGGCATTGCTACCTTTGCATTCGGTGATCATGTATGGGCCACTCCATATGACATAAAACATGAAATTCTTTCTTGCCCTTGCACGATTATCATCCCACTTTAGTACCAAGTCTCCAACTTGGAGTGTCCTGGCCTTAGATTTTTTTTCAAAGTTCTTTTTAATCAATGTTTGATCCTTCTCCATAGTCTGCATTACATGTTCTCTTGCTTCTTCTAGTTCCATTAGCTCTACATACCTGATTTCCATGAATCCAAATTTAGCTAGTTCCAAATTTTTCATGAGTTCCAATGTCAGCAAGTCAAGTGATAGATGTAGAACTACTTCTTTTTCGTATACTAGCTTGAATGGAGAGCTTCCTGTAGAACTCTTAGGTGTGATCCTATCAGCCCATATGGTTGATTTGAGCTCTGTATGCCAAGTTCTCTGATTCTCATCAAGATTCCTTCTAATGATTCTTAGTAAGTTTTTGTTTGTGGACTTTTCTTGGCCATTACCTTGAGGGTAATAGTTTGATTAAGTGCTGAGGTATACACCATTCTTGACAGCCCATTCGCTGATCTTTTTACCAAGAAATCCCAATGCATTATCTGATACGATAGTGGAAGGGACTCCAAACCTAGTGACTATCCCTTCATAGAAATCCAAGATATTATATTCATTTTCCTCCTTAAGTGCCACTGCTTTAGTCCACTTGGTGAAATAGTTTGTTGTCATAAGTATCCACTTGTGGCCTTGAATTGAATTTGGCTTAATCACTCCATTGAAGTGTAATACCAATTGCATAAATGGTTGATCTACTGAAATTGGATGAAGGTAGATGGCTGCTAACTTTTCTTTCCCTGTGAAGAATGCACACTTCTTGCATTCCTTGACCATGAGTAGCAATCACTAAACACCTTGGGCTAATAGTAACCAACTTTCATGATTTTGAGAGCTGTTACTCAAGAAGCAAAGTGGCCTCCAGCTTCTCCGTCATGGAACTCATGTAATATCTTCCCAACTTGATAGTTTTCAATGCATCTCAACAGAATGCTATTGATGTCTTTCTTGAACAAGACACCATCAATAATCGCATATGGAATGGCTTGCAATCTACATTATCTCCTCTTTTCTTTTCTTATTTCTAGAGGGCACAAACCTGTTTGGTGATAATGCGCTAAGTCTTGAGTCCAACATGGAATGGGTGTGTCATTCATTGGTTGTTCTTGATCATTCTGCAGTAGTAGGATAACCTCTTCTTCTCCTTTTGATTCGTCATGTTGTTTGGAAGCGATCTGCTCACACAAAACTTTTTGCACAAACTAGCTTGGTCACCATGATTTCAATATCATACTCTATTACACAGGTGATCTAATCTGATCTCTTTTCATTCAAGTACTTTTTTAGGAGAAAGTCCTTGAAAGTAACATGAGACACTAGTAGTTGAATCTTGTTTTTCGAGACCAATTGTCTAAACTTCTTCAAACTCCTAATGACAACAAGGACATGCTTTTCAATAAAAGAATACCTTACTTCATAATATTCTAGGCTCTGATTGAAGAATGGTTTAGGATTTTCTGATCCTTCTCTATTTAGTTGTATGAAGATAGCTAAGATTGTGCTTGATCCTCCAAAATCATACAACATGAAGTCCTTTGAGAATTCTTGGTTGATAAGAGTTGTATCTTGTTATATCGCATGCTTGATATCCTCAAAAATCTCTTTTCCTTATGCTGTCCATTTAAATGCAAGACTCTTCTTTAACATCATTGTTAAAGGCTTCACTAGAGTGGAAAAATCAGGCAAAAATATCCAAAAAAAAATTATCCTTCCCAAGAAGATTTGGAGAGATTTCTTGTGGTGTGGCAATGGAAGTGCTCAGATGGCTTCAACTCTTTCACAAACAATTGTTAACCCTTCTCTTGAGACAATATGGCCCAACAATTTTCCATCATGTGCCAAGAATACACACTTCTTTGGATTCAAAGACACTCCAAATATTCTACATATTTGAAATACTCACCTGAGGTGAAAGAGGTGGTCTTCTGCATTATTTGAGAAGATGGTGATATCATCTAGATACACCATAAATATCTTGTTTATTAAGCCTTTGAATGCAATATCCATGTCTTGCTAAATGTATCCCTGACATTTGATAGTCCAAATTCCATCTTCTTGTAAGCATATGTACCCACATTTCGTAGTGAAGGTTGTCTTGAAATAATCTTCTTCTTTAACCATTATTTGAGTATAGCCTGAGTAGCCATTGTTGATGTTAAATTACAACACCCCCTGAATGTACTTATTTTAAATGGGGCATTTGGTGTAATTTGCATAGCATGGGACCCTCTCTCAAACTATGGGACTTGCAAACTTGAGATGGTCCTTCGGAGAAGGTCAGATTCCTCTACCTAATCCTAATTCTAAACTATTTTAAGGAAGGAAATGCGACTATCTACTCCTACTATAAAAATGCCAAGGAGACAGGGAGAGAGAGAGAGAACATGAAAATAAAGAAATCCTACACTACAGAGGTGATACAACCAAGAAAAGGGGGTTGTTGATCATAATATCAGTTTCTTGAAGTGGAGAGGGGTGAGAAATGGAGAGGGTGGACAAGATGCACCACAGAATAGAGATAAATTTCACACAAAACACCACTTCAAACCCATTAAACATATCTCCCAAAACCTGCAATAGACATCAGAGATATGCACAGTATACCCCAAAAATGGTGCAATACAAGAAGAGAAAATAAAATGAGAAAATGATGGACAAAATGTATCACAAAATAGATTTTATTTCCCCATGAATTCACACAATACGTCATCAATGCAAAAGAGGAAATAAAATGCCATTACAAAGAAAAGAGAGGAGGCTTAAGCTCAACATTAAACCCTAGGGAATAATGAGAGAGGGACCATGAGATAAAAAATGAGCAACCTTTTGAGAAATTCCTCCTCCTTACAATATTTAGGAAGAATTAGAGAAGGAGGTGAGAAGAATTTCGAAAACCTACTCCAATCACCCAAGAAAAGATCATTGAATTCACCTGTAACAATGATGGTTTTTACTATAAAAACCATACCTGTATTAATGTTCTTGGTTGGAAAATAAAGGGAGCCCATGCCTTATTATGGTTGTAGGTGAGAAGCCTGAAAACCTTAAAAATGGTAGACTATATTAATTGATCTTTAATTAAATTGACCTACCTCCAATATTTTATAAACTGCTTTGGGTTTGGAGTCTATTCATGCAAGATCCTCATGGAAGCCCAACACATTCTTAAGATTTTTGCTTCCTTTTAGGTTCCTAGGAATGTGACATGGTGATACTTGGCACCATCTACGAGCCTTCTCTACTTTCTTTATGTTTTGGCTAAGTTCATTATATTTAGGAGTAATTATGTTGAACCTTAGCCACGTGGAGGGTTTGCGCTTGTTTGGGGATTACCTTTGGATTTTACCTTTGGAGTTTCACTGATGAGACACACAAAGGATTCTTCTCGATCTCATACTTTTCAATAGTTGGTGCAATTTTATCGTGCTCTAACCATGTGGAGGTCTTGCACTCATTTGGGGACTTCCTTTGGACTTTAAATTTAGATTTGTGCCAATGAGGCACATGAAGGATCCCACTGACTCTTACACTTTTCAACGGTGGGTGCAACTTTATTGTGCTCTAACCATGTGGAGGGTCTGCACTCATTTGGGGACATCCGCTAGATTTTACCTTTGAAGTTGCACCTACTAGGCATGTGGCGGCTTCCACTAGCTCTTAGACTTTTCAATGGTTGGTGGACTACCTTTTGATTTTACCTTTGAAGTTGTACAAATGAAGCATGTGGAGGCTTCCGCTAGCCCTTAGACTTTTGAATGGCTGGTTCTTCCTTTCTCAGGGCTCTGACCACATGGAGGGCATGCACTCTTTTGGGGACCCCGTTTTTGTCACACCTTTGAATTTGTGCTGATGAGGTGCATGCAGGCTTCTGCTGGCCTTTTTATACATAGCTGATTCAGGTCTCGAGTGAACACTACCTTGGGTTTGGAGTCTATAAACTATCCACTATATGTGTTGAGATCCATATGGGGAGAAATCACATCCCTAGGGTCTCTGCTATTGTCGCACCTTTTGGAGGTGTGCTGAGTTGACACGTGGTACCTTCCATGGTTTTGTTGATTCACTTTGAGTCGACTTGCTCTGGGCTCAATTTTAAATTACCGAGTTAGCTTTCTTTGACGTTTTTATTGGCCATTAATTTTATGAATTTTCTTTTCCATTGTCAAGCCCACCTACAAATGGATTTTTTGGGATCGAATGTATGCTTGTACACCTGAACTAACCTTTCCATTTCTCCCATGCAAGGTCTTGGCTGATTGATTTTTCCTGAGGGGTGAAATTGGATAACAATTTTATGACTCACGGGATCACCCACCTACTACACGGAAATATCAAGTTGCCTTATTTCATCCATTCGTATTAGAATCATGAATGATAGCTTGATATTGATCTTGTGCTTGAAACCTTAACCCAACTACTTGCACTTGGTGATCTTGAGCTTTCCCCATTGTCTGCACTCTCAATTTTCATAAGAAAATATTGAAGATGAGATTTCTAAGAGTAGAAAATTTTCATAACCTAGGACTTCACCTACTCTAGAAATGGACTTTCTCGAAACCTGATTTTAGTTCCTCTTCATTTTCCTTCTTTTCAAATTAGCAAATGATCACATGAAAATATGAGGTTCTTGTTACAACAACTGAGGGGTATAATGCACTACACTAACTAAATAAATACAAACATAATCTATGTATAAAAGATGAAAACATACATTCCTTAAGTAAGACATACAGGGTGTGCATGAGCACTTATTCTGCTAAAAGAAAACCTACCTACTCTACGCTAACCAGAAGAAAAGGTAACTTAAACAAATCTTGTAACTGGAAGAGAGGAGTAGCTTCCCTTTCTCAAAATAGGCATCCATGTATGTGATTTGGCACTGAACATGGATTTTATTATGAGTGAAATAATGACAAGAGGTCTATCATCCACCCATATAACCAAAGTATCAACATCAATAAAAAACAACTCGTCAAGTTGATTGACATTGGACTCCTAGAGGTGTTGATGGTGACCCTTGGTGCTTTATATATTATCATCATGCCTTGCAGTGGGCATGACCGGTTTTGGATTCTCCCTTGGCTCCAATGAAGCCAAGTACCTTATTGGGCATGGTCTGATATGATGGATACACCCATTATTTTGAAATTCAACTCCAAAAATGTAGTGTTCACGTGGACCTTCCTGAAAAAAGAGGCTACTTGCATGCTTATTTTTTCTTTGCATTGCTTCTATAAGATGTTGATTATCTTCCTTGATTCCTTGTATGTAATGCATGTCATCTTTGTTCCCTTCCTCCTTTTGAGAATAACATGGAAGATTCAGATCTTCCAACCTCGGTTCTATAGGGATGTTGTGCATACAGCTGCTACACTTGAATGCTCTCCTTTGTGACAATAGGATCATGTTCCTGGAAGGTAGATGATGGAGGAACAAATGTTGTGATCTTCTCAAGATCCTCTCCATCAAAGAAATCCTCCAAGTTAGATAGATAATTTTTCTCCTCGTAGTAATGCTGCGTGTGTTCGACCTCCACCATGACATCCTCTTGATCTAAAAATTTCTCACCATGATTCCCCTCATCTTCAAACATGAAGTCTGAAATCTCAAACTCTTCTTCAACATTAGAGCTTGAAGAAGATGAAGTGGGAGGGAGAACTGAAGGTTCTTCTATTTCCTACACCATACTTGAAACAACTAGAACTGTACGGTTCTCCTCCACAACTAGAATTCACTTCTCCTCTTTTGGATTTGGAATAGCTCCTTCTTCCCTTGCTTGTGTTGCAGCTCAAGCTTCCACCACTTATGGCTTGACCTTAGCCTCCTCTATGGGCTTTACCATCAAGGGGATTTTATTAATCCCAAATCTAAAAGCCAATCTACGTAAGCTTCTAATCATTTATTCTTTTCTTGGCTCTTCTTTTTACTACTCCCCTTGACTAGATTTTTGAGTTTCTTCCTGACATGGTCTTGGGAAAGTAGAAGGAGTGGTGGGCAGGGAAGGTATTACTTTTGGCTCTTATTGAGGGGATTTGGATTGTAAGGGAAAAGGGCAGAGAAATTAATATGAGATGGGAGACTAGAAGATGGAGAAGGGAATTCAACACTAGGGGAAGAAAGTGAGAAACTAGACTCATGACACTGCTGAGATGATACTGATTGAGAAAGAGAAAAAGAAAATCTATGAGGTGTTGAACTTACCCATTGACAAGGATTTTTGGCACCAAGATTGTAGGCCTCTATTTTCTCGATCCACTACGCAAGTTGAGGTATCATTTCAACCATGAAGTCAAGCTTCTCTTACGGGTTGTAATTTCTTGGAAAAGGGCCTTCCCATGGACAAGGTACCCTGTAACCAATTTTGAATGCCTTCATTTGTGTTGTATCCCTTGACTCGACCATTCTAGACTCCATTCTTTGATTCTTCTCCAGCAGGTCAACATTCTCCATATACTTGTTATCATCATATGCGCACCCTTGCTCTCGATAAGCTCCATAGCCAAAATCATTTTGACACTGCTCATATGGGTAAGCATTATGGTTGTGAATATGATCATAATTCTGATTTGGAGTCGATGATAAACACATTAGAGGAGGACTACACCATTATTGCTACAAATTTGAATTCCAAGATGGTAATGAAGTCATGACTGCACAACTTCATGAATAACAGAAGATGGAAGATGTGGAAAGATGAATGGGTGTAAATGGATGGAAGGAAAGTATGCAACTCCATAGATTGGGTTGCTTAACAGATCGATTCACCAGATGTTCTTTTCATGTGCCTCTAAATTCTGAATCTCACCAAGAACACATCAACTTGATGAAATGAAGTGGTAAGGTGCTTCAAACTTGACCCATCGTTCATGCCAAAACTATTGAGTGTGGTCACACTGTGGCTTAAAATTAAATGTTTGATAATGAGAAACCTTGGAAATATGATATAATCTAACTCAAGTGTCCAATAAGGATTGCCAAAACTGTTGATGCAAAATTACAGCACCTCCCAAATGGCCTGATTTTGAATGGGGCATCTAGTGTAATCTACATAACATGGGACAATCTCTTAAGCTATAGGACTTGTGAACTTGAGATGGTCCTATAGAAAAGGCCAGATTCCTCTACCTAATCCTAATGTTAAACTACTTCTAAGGAAGGAAATTTGACTATCTAATCCTAATCTAAAAATGCAAAGAAGACAGGAAGCGAGAGAGCATGAAAATAAAGAAATCCTACACTACAAAGGTGGTAGCACCAAGAAAAGGGGGTTGATCACAATCTCAGCTACCTAAAGTGGAGAGGGGTGAGCAATGGAGAGAGTGGAAAATATGCACCACAGACCAGAGATAAATTTCACATAGAACACCACTTCAAACCCATTAAACAAAGCTCTAAAAACCTACAATAGACATTAGAGATAAGCACAATATACCCTCCAATGGTGAAAGTAAAGAAGAGACAATAAAATAAGAAAAGGATGGAAAAAATGCATCATGAAACATATTTTATTGCCTAATGAATTCACACAATACATCATCAATGGTTAATAGGAAAGAAAATGCCATTACAAAGAAAAGAGAGGAGGCTTAAGCTCCACATTCAATCCTAGGGAAGAAGGGGAGAGTGGGTAGGAGAGAAAAAATGACAAAAAATTTGAGAAATGCCTCCTCCTTACAATATATAGGAAGAATTAGAGAAGGAGATGAGAAGAATTTTGAAAACCTACTCCAACCACCCAAAAAAAGAGCATTGCATTCACCTGTAACATGATGGGCTTTACTGCAAAACCCATGCCTTCATTAATGTTCCGTGATAAGTAAGAAAGGAATCCCATACCTCATTATGGTGGTAGATGAGAACCCTGACATCCTAAAAAATGGTGGACTATATTTAAAATTCTTGTGGGCTTTATGATTCATCTTTCCTTGTATTTACCTACCACCAATCTTCTACAAACTGCTTTGGGTTTGTAGTCTATCTGTGTAAGATCCTCATGGAAGCCCTGCGCATTCTTAAGATTTTTTCTTCCTTTTAGGGTCCTGGAAATGTGATGTGCCAACACTTGGCACCATCCACGATCCTGATATAATTTATTTGTGGTTTGGATAAGTCCCTTCTATTTAAGAGAAACTATGTTGGACCCTATCCATGTGGAGGGCCTGTGGTCATTTAGGGATTGCGTTTGGATTTTACCTTTGGAGTTACACCGATGAGGAACATGGATGCTTCTGCTGGCTCTTAGAGTTTTCATCCATTGATGCAACTTTAATGGGCTCTGACCATGTTGAGGGCTTGTGCTCGTTTGGTAACTACCTTTGGATTTTACCTTTGGAGTTGTGCCAATGAGGCAAGTGGAGGATTCTGTTAGCTATTAGACTTTTCAAAGTTCATTGCATCTTTAATGGGCTCTGACCACGTGGAGGTCCTACACTCGTGTGGGGAATGCCTTTTGATTTTACCTTTGAAGTTGTGCCAATGAGGCATGTGGAGGCTTCCACTAGCTATTAGAATTTTCAATAGCCGGTGCAGCTTTATCAAGCTCTGAGCACGTGGAGGGCCTGCACTCATTTGGGGATTTCCTTTGGATTTTACCTTTCATGTTGTGCAGATGAAGCACATGGAGGATTTTGCTGGCTCTTAGAATTTTCAATGGCCGGTTCTTCCTTTCTTGGGCTCTGGCCACGTGGGGGGCCTTCACTCATTTTGGGACCCTAATTTCGTCACACCTTTGAAGTTGTGCTAATGAACCACGTGGATGCTTCCACTGGCCTTTAATTACTTAGCCAATTTGGGCCTCGAGTGAACACTACCTAGGGTTTGGAGTCTGTAAATTATCCACTATATGTGTTGAGATCCACGTGGGGGGATATCACATCCCTTAGGTTTCTTCTTTTGTGTTACCTTTTTGAGGTGCGTTGAGCTAACACGTGGCACCTTCCATGGTTATATTTCTTCACTTTGAATCGAATCACTCTAGGCTCGATTTTGACTTACCGAGATAACTTTCTTTGTTATTTCTATTTCCCATTCATTTTTTGACTTTGCTTCTCCATTATTGAGCCCACCTACAACATGATTTTTTGGGATGGAATGTAAGCTTTCACGGTTGAACCAAAATTTCCATTTCTCCTGTGCAATGTCTTATCCGATTGATTTTTCCCAAGCAAAAAAATTGGATAACAACCATCTAATAATGAAAACCTTTCAGAACTAGCTACAACCTACAATATTTGTTCCATTGAAGGAAGTGGGTTGTGATCCTTGAGTGATGCTCTATCTAGATCATAGAATTCTACACACAATCTGATTTCTCCATTTCTTTTCCTCACTGGCACCAAGTTTGTAACAAAAATTGAGAGGCTCAATTAGCTTGTTCAACACCTTCCTTATGAGAGGTTCAATGTGAGGATATATTGTCCTTTGCTTTTGTTTGATAGGCTTGGATTCACAATTTAATTCAATTATATTCTTAGTCAATCTTGGGTCGAAACCTATTAAATCCTTATAAGTCCATGCAAAAACATCTGATAATTTTTGAAAAAGTTGAATTAATTAAGATTTCTCTTGTGGGGTACTTACTTTTCCAATTCGCAATGTCTTACCTTCGTCTACAGAAATGGGCTCTGAGTCTTCACCCTTTACCTAGATGTTTACCTTCTCCTTCCAAAATTGATCATTTGGGTTGAAGATTGAATCCAAAGTTACAATACCTTTTGGTAATTTATTACTTCTCATCTATACCACTTGGTCGCCATACTACTCTTCAAACTTGTATTTTTTTCTAGTGAAGAACTCAACTTCTTCTTATAGAAAATTACCAATTTCTTTATCATTCTTGAAGAATTTCCAGCTTGTGTTGCTATCTGGGATAGATGGCCTGACAACCACTTTAATATGGGGCTGATATTTCTCACTCTTAATACTTTCTACAACATCAAATGCTGCCAATCTATCTGCTACTTCATTGTTCTTTCTTAGGTTGGAATTGATACCAAAAGATTCAAAATATTGAATAAGATGACATACCTGATTTTTATAGTTCTTAAACAGATAATTCTTTGTAGATTTTTTCATCTGAATAGATTCATGATCAGCTCACTATCACCAAATACTTGCAAATTATTAATACCTCCCTTTCTTTCCCAATGCAATCATTGAACTAAGGCTTCATACTTGGTTGTGTTGTTTGAGCAAGGAAACTGAAAATGGAAAGCTGAATAATATTTTGTACCTTCAGTTGAAATAAGAATAGCTCCTCCTACACCTTGTCTACTCCTTGATCCATCAAAAAATAACTGTCATACCTCATTATCATCCTTGTGGTATAGCTTGGTGATGCTAGGGAGAGGATGATTCCCTTCATACAAACAATATACTCCTAACTCAGATTCTTCCATTTCTTTGTAAGAGTTAAAAGCATGTATTTTTTTGTCCTTTTCATCAAGATTTAAGTACAGAATGCATCCAACCTTAGTAATTTTTTCATAAGTTCTTGGGAGACCTTTTTGATCAAAAGTTGAACATTTTGAATTGATTATACTCATGTAAGAGGATCTATGTGGAAGTTTGCAATAGGATCAGATCTAATTGTATCCTTCACTCCATATCTTGTTCTGAATAACATGTGTGACCAATAAGTAGACAAATAGCCTCCAATTTTTCTAGTGAAGTATCTTGACAAGCACAATGCAAAGAGTGGTGGCAGGTCTATGAGCTATACATCTTGCAAAACAGTCACATTGGGATATGCATGCAATGTGAGGCTCAAATATTTTATTACTCCAACTGTTGTTACTTTTGTCACATCCAATTGAACCACACCTTCAGAGATGACTTCATATTAAAGGCCCAATTGATCAACTATCTATTTTTCCATAACTAAACTACTTGCTCCCGAATCAATCATGCAATTATGTACCAACTTATCTCCTATGATCAATGAGATATAGAATGGTGTTGGCTTCAAATTATTACCTTGGTGGCTTCCTTGATTCTCTCTTTGCTGAGCTACATTGGTAAGCACCTTTTCTTGTTGATTAGGAGGCTGATTTGATGCTGACCAATTTTCCATAACAACTTGCAATAGGTCTCTTTGTCCTAGGATAGCCAATGATTCCTACATTGAGATGTTTACATTCATTTTCTTCATCTTCTCAATGATGTTGAATGGAGATGAGTTGTCTCTCTATCGCCCCTTGCCTTGAAAGTTCTTCCCTTGCACATGGGCTATTACAACGGATACTTTAGTTGATTTAGAAGGTAGCTTGGGCTGACCATGCACATTGGGAGCTGCACTTTAATTGCTAACACCTTGTGGAGTGATGGAGGTTTGTGGATCACTTAAATTTGGTGATTTTCCCTCTCCGGTGTTCCTTTTCTTGGACCATGTATTAGCTGCTACACTTTGAGAAGGTGTTTGATTTATACCACAGAAATCTTCAACCTACCAATTTACAAGTGTGGTCTCATTTAGAGGTGCATCTTGTTGAGTTTCTCCTTACTGCTTATTTCCGTATTGGCCTGTCTCTTGTTCCGCACCCGTTGTTGTCACCATAAGGGCTTGATTCAAAGCACCATTAAAACACATTGAATGGTTATGACGCTAATTGATTGGGAAACAACAGTCATATTCCTAAGCCATATTATTTGGCACTGGTACCAAAGCTCTAGATGTGGATGTAGCATTAGGATTGTAATGTTAGTTTGGTAAATTAGTAGGAGGCTTGACTTGGTTTTGATTCGCAGCTTGACAGGGTGGCCTGTTAAGATGATATGGAAGTCTATTAGATTGATTTTGAGGCTAATATGAAGGTTTAAAATTTTGAGCTTGCTACCTCTTAAGTGTTTCCAACTCATTACCCAAATTATGTAGTTATTTTAAGAATTCTTGGAGCTCATTTGAGGTACTCAAAGATGAAGTATAAGATTCAGTAGAATTCTGATTTCTTTGAACAGGAATGGAAGTTAGTGTGGGTACATGACTAGTGCTTGGAGCTCCTAATTCTAGGTATAGAGGCATAGGTGGCCTAGGTGTAAGTTTACCAGCTTTGATCAAGTAGTTTTTAGCTCTATTAACAATGTTATAGTCTGTAGGCAAAGTTATACCTCCATGGATTGAATCATCATAGAAATATCAAAATTTAAAGCTTTAAGGAAGTATAGGAAACCACCTTCACCTGTTGGTCTCAAAAACAATGGAATTCTATCCCATGTCCTCTAAAATATAAAGTTGAAATTTTTTAGCTATTCATTAGGAGCCCTCTTATTAGTTTTCAATTTTTCCAAAAAATACAAATTATCCCCCTTTTCTCAAAATTGATTGTAAAGAATTGTGCACAAATGGTCCCAATTCTAGATAGACCCTGCTATTAGGATTCTAAACCATTGTAAATATTTTCCCTTGAATGAAGATGCCAATAATTTAACAGCAATATCCATTTCAGTAATTTCATGGATTGCACAGAAATTTTCAATGTTTTAGATGTGGTCAATCAGATTTGTCTCATTCTCTCTAATGAAATATGAAATCTTCTTCAATGCTGCAACTAGAACCAAATTTTCTGCATTGAGAGAAAGTGGGGTGTTGCCAATGAAATTGACATAAGAATAGGGTTATGCCATCCTGGTTGGTCAGAGAACTCTAGTTGATTGAATGAAAGGCCTTCTAGGTGGAGGTGTTTATAAGGTTCTATTCGGTGAAGATGGAGACCTTTGAGCTCTTCTTCCTCTTCTTGCTTTATCTGGGGACAAATGCAAATAGATAAATAGTCCCTCTTCTCTATTTTTTGACCTTATTTGCATTATTCTCATGAATCTTCCTAGCTTGGACTACTAAAACCAGTGGATTCTACCTCTCTTGGAGTTGCTAGATGTTCAATTCAAAGCTTCTCACAAGACAAAGACTTACAAAAAGTGCATATCAATCTTGTTGTAGTAAAAATTAAGACTTCTTGTCCCATTGGGCATGTGAGAACTGTTATCTCTGAATCACAAAACCCTATGGTTTGCACAAGTGTGTGTTCTTGAGCTCATAGTGTGATTAGATAACAAGGAATCATCTCTCAAGTTCTGGGACTTATGGGATTGAGATGATCCTCCAGAGGAGGCTAGTTTCTACTCGTAAACTACCTGCCACAATCTACTCTAATGTAGGAAACCTATCTAATCATAATCTAACTTTCCAAGGGACCAGGGAGGGAGATTACATGAAAATAAATCCTACACTAAAGAAGTGATACACCGAGAAAGAAGGGAATGAGGATAGTTTTCAAATGTGTGAAAAATAGAAGTAAAATACATACTAGAAGGGGTGATAACAGTCCTCCACAATCTGGAAAATACATTAACAATAATAGTTCATACATTCATAGTAATAATGAATCCATGCAATAGCATATAATAGAAACAGTATGTATGTAATGAGATTTAAGGAGAAATAAAAATGTAAACCAAATAAATCAAGGGAAGATACATCCACAAACTTACATCTAGTGTTGCATTTTGAAAATACACAGTTCAATCCTTTACAAATTACAAGCCTGGATCACTGTGCAAAGATTCCACTACAAGGGCCTACATAACATTGGCTTCACAAAGTAATTTTTATAGAGTTTTTCTACTTTAAAACTATCTCCCTTTACAATGATCCCAACACTCCAATTTATAGAAATTTGAGAAGAGAGAGAGAGAGGGAAAATGAAAATCTCAAAATCTGTCCTTAAACCACTTGAAAAAGGTATTAAATGGAGTGTAATGATGTTATTTTTCTCACAAAATTCTCCCCATACTACTCCATAACTTGAAATATTGATATATGCTAGCCCATTCTTCATTAATGCATCCCTGCTACCAAATAAAACATTGTTTTAAACCTAGGCACGTTTTCTAAAACATATCCATTTATTCTTTATCAAATTCAATATTTATAAATTTATGTGCATTGGTGTCCAAAACATGATTCCAATGGTACCAATTTTGTGCATTTTCATTGAGAAATGCAAAAGTTATGGCTATTTGAGTGCGAGAAGCTATTTCAGGTCTACCAGGTATTTCTGTCATTTAATGGGAATGGGCTCGTAATTTACTAGAGCTGAAGATTTTTATTTATTTTCCACCCACCTATCCCTTCTGAAATTAAAATTTTAGGCTTTTATGGTGTAGATGATGTTTACCTTTCCAACGAGATAAAGTTTGTTGAATTTTGAGCAACGGGTCAAAAGTTATGCCCATTTGAAAATTTGCATTAATCCGTACAAGAAATGGTGAAAATGCAAATTTGCAAAAAAAATACATCAGTCCCCCAAGCCTGAAATTGGAAAATTTGCAAAAAAATACCCCCTGGCCCCCAAACCCAAAATCAGACAATTTGCAGGAAAATCCCCCCAGGCCCGTAACTTGCAAAATATGAAGAGTTAGAAGGACTTGTTTATATTTTTAGAAAGGGGAAGAAATTTCCTATTTGATGAAGATGGTTTCAGGAATCCTTAAGTACTTAAAATATGTAAAAAATTCAGATTGAAGCACTAAAAGTGGGGAGAATGGTGTTAGTTGATCGTAATTAGTTGAAGGCTAAGAGTATGATCATATTTTGGACAACAATAACTCAATCCATTTATATATCATATAGCATTCTGTTCTTCAGACTCTTACTATTCAACCCTAATTGAGAACTTGTAAATTCATTGGTATACTCATCAATGCTAAGATCCTTCTATCTTAGGTTTTGGAACCTTTGAAAGAGTATCTGAGAATAATCTACACGAAGAAATTTTTCTTTCAGCTTCTTTACTATTTCATTCCAGTTTCAGATCTTGCCCTTTCCAATCCTTTGTCTTTCATTTTTTAGGTGATCCCACTAGATCAATGCAAGTATGACCAAATTATTGCATGAAAAATTAACATTCTTCTCCTCTAAAAGGACTTTCCACTCAACAAAAATTTCCATGTAATTTAACCAGTCAATCAACTCCTCTAGTCGTAACTCTCCACCATAATAAGGAACATTAATCTTGATATTGTCATTATTTCCATCTAAAGCCTCAATAATTCTCTCCTCAAAAGGTCTCTCATTTAAGGTTTATTCATCTCTCTCTTATTCCTCTTCATCTCCTCCTTCATTCATTAATGAAGGAACTACTTCACTATCAATATCTGGGTCTGCATCCCCATTTGCATGTCTCCTTTTAAGGAGGGTAACTTCTCCTGTGAGCTCAACAACCTTTCTCTGTAGCTCTTGCATATGCATATTAATCTGGGCATAACCTCCCCTCCCATGTATCGCCATGATTATATAAAATAGAGGAAAAAATTACATAGAAAAATGTAAAATGTTACCTTAACTTTTTCCACAAGATCAAAATCTGGCTCTGATACCAATTGATGTGAATTCAACTGTAAGAGGTTGAAATACATCCAAAAAACACATAAACAACTTTGCAAATAAAAACCAGGAGTTTCAAAGTAGATTTCATCCCATTCTGGAATCCACTCTAATCTTTTAAATCATTATAATCCTCCTTTTATTTTATGTCTACTCGAAAAACCATAAATCCAAAAAAACCCTAAAATGCCAAAAATTACCTATTAGAAAAATAACTTGGATGTGCCCCAAAAATTTTGTTCCAAATATGCCTTCATAAATTAAGGCTCATGTGAAATTTTGACTTATTCTAACAAGTAAAACAATAGTTACTAAAATTATAATACCTAGTTAAAAGCCAAAAACAACGTTTGGA
Source organism: Taxus chinensis (assembly GCA_019776745.2). Taxonomy (NCBI): domain Eukaryota; kingdom Viridiplantae; phylum Streptophyta; class Pinopsida; order Cupressales; family Taxaceae; genus Taxus; species Taxus chinensis. The sequence continues at coordinate 152,563,265 of CM034148.1, forward strand.
GTAAATTTTAGGCCACTATATAAAGGAATCCAAGCCCGAAAATGTGCCAAAATAGCAAAATAATTTCATCTAAAGTTAATCCCAGCTTCATAATAATGTATATCTACCACCCTATAAACTTTTAAGATGATCCAATGGTCAGATAAAAATTTATGGTCTTTGCAAGTTATGTTCCTGCATCATGACACCTTTACCTTCGCATATAAAATATTGTTTTATCCAAACCCCTTGTGAATAATCATAAGCATCATATAATGTTTTAAGATTTTTTTGATTAATCATTACTATGTATAAATGTTTTTGGCATTTGATTTTATGAAACTATGATTTTAGCCCTCAATGTTATCCAAATAACTCTCCTAGTTATTTTGGCTAGCTTATATCTTCATTCTGACTATGATGCTTCACATTTCAGGTTGTGCGCCCATAGGCTTGCTCACTTGGAATTTTGAATAGGATGTAGTTCTTTCACATGCCCCACATGCTTTGCTTTCCTTGTGCCTCCCTGATCCCTTTCCTTTGTATTATGTTATCCCTTTTCATTTTTTCTTTTCACTTTCCTTCTGCACACCTGCTTTCTCCTTATCATATTGTGCACTACTTGCGCACCCCTTTGCAGTCTTGCCTTCAAAAATGGCTAAGTCATTTCCTTTCCTATTGCGTGCCTTCTTTTCTATTCATCTCTACACACCCTTCCATAGTTGGAAGCTCATGCCCTACTTCCATACATGCCTTTTGTGAGTATGGTTTTTTTATTTATGCACACGTAACTACGTGCGCACCTTCCCTTCACTTTTCTTTCATGCGTATGTATCTAGCTTTTCACCTTTCTTCCTTGTTGCAATCCTTCTGTGTGCCTATGCCCACCTTCTTGTTTCTCCCTTTACATTCCTCTCCTTCCAGTTCCCATTCTGTGCCTTCCTCTTGTGTGCACCCCTTCCGCACATTCCTCCCATGTGCTTGACTTCTTTCCTATCCATGCGTGTCCTACTCGTGTGCCCCTCTTAAGACTTGGCTAAAATTGGCTATCAACGCTCTTCCTCTTGTGCACTTACTTACACCTAGTTCTGTCACGCACTCTCTTTCCTTTTTCTACCACCACGCACCCTCCTTTAGTTGAATGTCTTCACACCCTATTCCCATGCCTTTTGCAGGCATTCCTTCCTCCCGTGCACACACATGCACGTACGCCTTCTCTCTATTTCCATTTTGCACCTTGCTGTTGATTCCTGAATTTCGAAAGGCCATAAATTTTGATCAAGAGCTACATTTTTTACAAAATTGGATTTTTTAGAATGAGCACGATGTGAATGAGGGTAGAGATATGAAAATAAAAGAAACATATCCAGCTCTAGTTAATTAAATTCCTAGTCCCATCAAATGATAGAAATCCCTAGCAAACCCAAAACAGATGCCTCCACCTAGAATGCGATATCTTTTGTATTTCTTAGAAAAATCACACAAACTTGATACTGTTGGAATGGTGGCGCCAATAAAGACACAGAAAAATCAAGAAATTCAAAACTGATAAATAATTGATGCTGATTTCACATAAAATGCACCTAGTTTAGAACAATTTTTTATTTAGTAGTTGAGGTGCATTAAATGAAGCATGGGCAAACATTTCTCACTACTGCAAGTCATGGGAAAACATGGCGAGCCTTCTACAAGTAATACAACATCATTTCACTTCATTTATTATCTTTTGCAAGTTGTGAGAAGACATATTTCAGGATTTTAATTTTTCCCCCCTCTCTCTCCTCTTAAAATTCTATAAATTTGAGTGTTCAGCTAATTGTAGGGGGGATAGTTTTTAGCAAAACTGGATGAAAATTGTTTTGTGAATCCAATATATTGCGGGCCCTTATAGTGGACTCCTTGCATGGTGATCAAGGACCTTATGTTGTAATAAATTGGACTGTGCATATCATAGATCAATAGATACAAGTTTGTGGATGTCTCTTCCCTTGTTGTGTTTGTTTGCATTCTTCTTGCCATTTCAAACTCATTACAAATATATTTTGTCTATCTTATGTTGTTCTAGGGATTCATTATTATTTTTCATGTATGACATGTCATTGTAAATGCATTTGCTAGACTATGGAGAACTATTATCACCCCTTCTAGTATGCACTTTACCTTTTTTTCACACATTGGAAAGCTATCCTCACACCCTTCTTTTTGGTGTATCACCACTTTAGTGTAGGATTTGTTTTCATGCACTCTCTCTCCTTTGTCCCTTGGAAATTTAGATTAGGAAAAAATAGTTTTTCCTTTACTAGAGTAGATTGTGGCAGGTAGTTTAGGAGCAAGAACCAACTTTCTCTAGAGGTCTATCTCAAGTAGCAAGTCCCACAACTTGGAGATAGTACCCATGTTATCCAATCACACTGTGAAGTTAAGCACACACACTTGTGTAAACCATAGGGTGTTGTGATCCGGAGATAAAATTTAATCGAAGCTCAATGCAAATGATGACCCATATTCATGATGACTCAACCCATTGCTCATTTTTTTGGTGATAATACTTTGAACTCTGGTTAGCATTGGTGTTGGTGATTCAAACTTATTCATAGATTATTGTACATTCACATCTTTTCCATTGATTATCAAACCATGGTAAGTAAGGTAGGTGGAATGTGGATTTAATTTGTACCATTTGATATTGGTACTTCATAACCTAAGTCATCAATTCTTCGAGCATGGAGTTTTCATTGATTATGGCTTTCATGGATCCTACGACTAATCATTGGCCATTTGATCTTGTACTAGTTTGATTTTGAACCATTGATCTTCTGACCATGGTAAGTAAGGTAGTTGAAAGTGGTTTTCATCTGGATCATTTGATCTTGTCTTTTAAATTTACAACTGTCGATCCTAACTCATTGAGTGAGTTAGGTTTTATGGTGGTTGATATTTGGTGAGTAAAACAACTCGAACCTGACTCATTCGATCCATTCGTAGTTTTCATCCTTGCGGGTGAAACCCCAAAAATTTTTTTAGTCACTGCCATTGATGTGATGTGGAGCTCTATCATGATCTCCTCTTGATTCATGGATCTCTATTCGAACATTTCATGGTGGTGTTTAAAAATTATGATCAAGGTTGGAGTTTTGTGAACTGTAATTGTTATCTAATTTTGCCCCTCGTGAAAAATTGAACAAATAGGAACTTGCCCACAAAAAAAATGGAGTTGTTTCAGTCATGAAGGATTACATTTCTACATTAGTCTGAAAGGTTGAAGCAGGCCCGAGCAAGTTGCAGAGATTTTGGGAAAAGAAAAAATCCAAAATTTCAGACTTTGGAGGTGGAGCTTTTTGAAGGAAGGCTAAGGCGGATTTCTGGTTTTAGTGTTTCAGAGTTCTTGGTGGAAAAATTTGGAAAAAAAGAATTTTTTTCTAAAACCTGAAACTTTGAAAATCCAAAAATTTCATTCTTTTGGGTTTCGGGGTTTCAGAGTTCTCAGGTGCGAAGTCAGAAAAATGGCCCCAAAAAGTCTGAAATCCTGAAATTTGAAAGTATGAAATTTCAAACTTTTGGATTTCGGGGTTTTTTGGATCTCGGTGAGTGAGAACGGAATAGAGATCAGCAATGTTCAAAATCCTAAAGTCCAAAAGTCTGAAATTTCAGACTTTCTAGTTTTAGGGTTTCAGAAGTCTCGGCAGGTTTTGAGGCAAGCAATGGGAAAAACCTGAAACCCCAAAAGTCTGAAGTATGAAATTTTAGACTTTTGGACTTTAGGATTTTGAACATTGCTGATCTCTATTCCGTTCTCACTCACCGAGATCCAAAAAACCCCGAAAGCCAAAAGTTTGAAATTTCATACTTTCAAATTTCAGGATTTCAGACTTTTTGGGGCCATTTTTCTGACTTCGCACCTGAGAACTCTGAAACCCCGAAACCCAAAAGAATGAAATTTTTGGATTTTCAAAGTTTCAGATTTTAGAAAAAATTCTTTTTTTCCAAATTTTTCCACCAAGAACTCTGAAACACTAAAACCAGAAATCCACCTTAGCCTTCCTTAAAAAAGCTCCACCATTTTTGCATAATGAAACCTCAACCTTCAGATGGCCATAACTATTGATTGGGAGCTCGGATTCGCACAAGAAATGACTTTTTGGAAATCTCTCAGTCACCTCTACATAACTTATTTAAAATTAAGAAATATACTATGCCATTTTTAAAGGTTTCAGGATTCCCACCTACCCTAATAATTAAGGTATGGGCTTCCTTCTTTTCCAACAAGAAAGAGTACATGGAGGCATGGGTTTTTCATGGAACCCAACACTTTTGTAGGTGACTTCAATGCAATATAGGGTGGTTGAAGATAACTTTTAAATTATTCTCATCTTATTCTGTCATTCTTCCTATATATTATATGGAGGGGCAATTTTCTAAAGGTTGGACATTTTGGCTTTGTACCCTCCCTTCTTCTTTTTCTGTAAGTGATCTTGTGGAGTTAAAATCTCCCATAAAAATTGTAATGAAAATATTGTATCTTGTCTATTGTAGAGTATTGTATCAGATCCGTGGAGAAACAAGACATGTGTGTAGATAATATTCAACCCTCTCTTGTGTTTATTGCATCTCTTTGATCTCTCATTGCAATCTTGGTTATATTTGTATGGTGGGTGTATTAGATTTTAATGGTTTGTGTTTAGTGGCAAAGAAACTATTCAACATTCCTTTGGTGCATCACCTTTGTTAGTTTAGGTTTATTTTCTTGCATCTCCTTAACCATGTCTCCTTGGCAAGTTAGAGTAGATTTTAGAGTAGATCCTCTATAATTTGAATGTGTGTATGAGAATAGAGGAATAAGAAGCGGCCTTCATCAAGAGATATTTTCTGATTGCAAAGTTCCAAACTTTGGGAAAATATCCAAGTTATGCAATCACACTAAGAGCTTCAACCCATTGATTTACATAAATTTAGGGCTGTTGTGATCATGCATCAATAATAATATCCACCATTGTTTTGTTTATTTGAGATTGAAAATTTATGCTTGCTTGGGTTTTTGGGAAATTAATATATGCTATCTTTTTATTCTCCTAAAGTCTGAACCTATGATTTTATTTTTATTTGGGCCACTATTGGAGCTTTCATAGGTGATATTTTCCATCTTATAGAAACACTACAACTTTGGTGATCTTGTACTCATGCTATGATGGCTCCATGACTGGTGGAACCTTGTTTCTCTGCTTCTAAAATGCATTGATATTTTTTGTTATTTAATATTTATTTAGGTTTTGTTGGTATGACTTTGATATTTGACCTTCAAAAACTTCTATGAGATCATCATTTCTTGACACTGAGCTAGGATTATATCATTGTTACTTCAAGGTAAACCAGTTTCTGTATTTTCTTTGTGGGTTTATCATTGTTTATTCAAATGTTTAGAGCTTTGTTCTTAGCTATCACAGATCTTTGTAACCTCAGTTTTTTTACTTGTTCAAATATGCAATCTAGATTGGTCATTATTGGAGAGTCCTTAAAGTTCTGGGATTTCAGGATTTAGCTCATGGGTTAAGCCCAAAAAATGGCTTGCTATTTCTCCCTGAGCTGACTGTGATATCATTATTTTCATAGCTTTAGATTATATTCCAAAATTTATTTTGTATTCCTTTACTTCTAGCACAACTCAGTTCAAGATCATCTGATAACTCTATTTGAGTATATATATATATATCCATCTGCTTCTTAAAGGGCTTGAACTTTACATTCACTTGTTGACTCGGCCTACTCAGTTTTATTTTTCATGGGTATCCTTCAAATTTGTAGCCTATTGAAATGGAATTCGAAAACTCATTGGTATTTCAGTTTTTGTAGAACTTTGTTTTTCGTTATATGCATTGAACGACTCATCCTGTGGAACTTGCTTTCTATTGATTATTCAAATTTGTTATTTTCCTTAGTGAACTATGCTTCTGGGCTTGGTAACCTTTAATCATTTCTTCTTATCTTTGTTTCGATCTTAATTGTAGTATTTTCCTTCTTTTGAGATTTTAAAACTCTGCATAATTTCATTCTTTGATACAAGATATATTATTTTTTATTTAGAAACCTAGGCCATCATGATTATTTATTTGAATCCATTTCCAAAAGATCTTTACATCTAGGATCTGATAAGAGGTTCTCAATATTTGTGTTGTGGTTCATTGTTGTTGATTGTTGTAAATTTCCTTCTCTTGTATTAGCTCTTAAAAGCCGTATAATGAAATTTTATCTCTATTTAGTTTAAACTAATCTCATATTATAACATGTTATTTCCATTTCTTGGAGATTGTATACTTTTGATATAATTTGTATTCTCTTTGAGTCTGAAATTTCTAAGCTTGATCCGTAATATTAAAAATCTAAGGTGATATTATGAAGTCGTAGATTTCTTATTCCAATTGTAAACATTAATTTGAATTAATACTTGTAACCTTTTTTTGTTCTTAACGAGTTTGGCAGAATCTTTCATAATTTTTGGGTATAACATGGTTCTTAGAAAAATCACCTGAAGTTTGTATTCTTTCCATGGATGTATCTTCTCCTATGAATGTATGAGTATGATTATTTATTTTAGAGAGTTACACTTATTCTGAAGATTTGATACCTTTTCTTGTTTTAAGCTCATCTTGTACTTGAAAAGATACACATGTAGTTGGAGCTTATCACCTTTCGTAGCTCACAGTACTTTTAGAATACTACTAAATTTGACAGATATGTGGTTACATATTATGAATTTTTCAGATCTAAAAATTAGCTTTATGAAATTTCCTCTCTTGTTCATGTTTTGCATTCGTATGGCTCATTTATTATATATATTTGAAACTCCATTTTAGATCTTATGTGCCTTCATTCCTCTCTAAGATCATGGTTGTAATTACATTTTAGATCTTTGAAGTTTTCTGAAGAACTTTATTTTTCCTAGAGACTATTCCATGTTTCCAATGTAACATCAATCTATAATTGATACTAAAACTTCCAAAACTGTTTGATTTAAGGTGATTTCAGGTCCTTGATATTTGTCATTTTGAGACCTCATATTAGATGATTATTTTTTCTTGTAATTTGAAACTCTGCACCTTGAATGGAAATGTGTAGATTCATTTTCCCTCAATAAAAATACAATAAAAACAATCTCTTTCAAATTTGTAGCATTTAAAAATAACAAAAAAATTGTTCACTTCTTCAAGGGTGGTTTCAAGTGTGATTGTAAATATTGAAAACTTCAAGACTGAGCTGCTTTATGAATTCTTGAAGATGCATATTTAACTTGTAATTCATGATACTTGTACTTTACAATAGCTCCTTATGTTGCGGTTTTTTTTGGAAAAAAAATTCTTGAAATGATGATTCATTTGTAGAAAATGGGTTCCTTGAATTTACCTTGATTTTCATGATCTAAGTGCCAAAGCTAATGATCTGTCTTGGGATTCATCTGTTCCACTATTCACTTGAAATCTAAAATATTCCCTTCATGACATGCTTTGAGATTATCAATGATGTTGTAATATTTGAAAATTATACTCATTATCCAGTTGATGAATGCAACAATATTTGATTATCTTGTCACTATTCTACAACTTTCTCTCTGTTTTGAGCCCTCTTTTTCTTGCTATAATATATTGACTATTTGATAGCCTGTGGAAATATATGCTTGCTAATAGTCTTGTATCATGAATTCCAACACAATCAATATTGATTGATGACTTCTAGAAGCTTTATAGTTACACCTTGATGTATCAAATTACAATATTGAATGTTCGTACTCTTCCTATAACATGTATCTTGATCATTTAATTATTTTCATGGCACCAAGGACTCAAATCTATTTTCGTACTTGTGTTCATGAAATTTTGTCTTATCTTTCAGATTATTTATTTCTACTTCTGATTCATGCTTTGTTAAACCTTATAAATTTTCTTTATTTAATATTATAATGAAATATTTTAATGCAATCTGTATCTACACACTTAAGAAAATAGTTAGAAAATAATTAGGCTTTTTGGCCTCTCTTATGTTCCATATTCTTTCTTTCTCTTTCTTTTTTCCGTCATGATTATGGGAATCATATGTGATACTATAGGATATTCCTTTATCAATTATGTATCTATTAATTGGATTTACCTTATGCCTCCAATATTAGGAAATCCTTTTGTATTCAGTTAGATAGTACATGAGTATAGATTAAACCTTGAACTTTTTATTGATGCCTTTTATTTAATTTTTTAGGTACACTGTAGCTTCTGGATAACAAGGATGAAAGATGGATATGGAATTTGAAACAAAGAAGAATAGAAGAAAAACCAAGGCAATGATGGGTTTCCTCTATACTCATTTAATTTTAGCTTTATGCACATGTATTTCCTACTTCAGTAGTTATGAATTACATCCCATGGGTTGTGTGGGAAACACTAAATTTATTTATCAATAAATGACATTAATTTCTATAAGTGAGTTGTATAATTCTTTCTACATTCAACTTTTATGATGGATATTGATTATATAATGGAATAAACAACTCAATCACATAATTAATGTATTTAAACTTACACAAATAATGAGTTTTGATGTACCTGTAACTTAAAAATGAACTCTTATTAATGCAAACTACAACTCTTTTTGTTGCTCTTGAATATAACATTTCACCTAAACTGTGATTCCTTCCTTCACTAAGGAGATGCATTATTCCTTCGGGAATTGTGTTTCCTTGCTGAAGATGACCATGGAACGAAATTCTGTGTGAGGTATTAGATTTTTTAACAACACACATAGCTGCAGATTACAAGTACTATCAATTGTTGTAACTTAAAAACATAATAAAATTGTATGAATCCCCTTAGTTATGTCTATTTCATTAATTCCTTTAATCGAAAACAAAGTTTCTATTTTCCCATTTTTACACGAGTGCAAAAATTGTCAACATTAGTTTAACACCGAATGTTGCAACTCCTAGTTTTAGAGGAATACTACAAAACCCATGTACACCTCCATTACAAAAAATGTTTTCCATGAGTGAATCAAAGACAGACAAGGTCAATCCTTTTTATGTATCCCTTTTAGTTGTGGAATATGTATTAAACAATTTCATAATAGATTCAGGTGCCTCAGATAATGTGATGCCTATGAAGGTTCCCAAATCTCTTACACTCCCCATAAATCCACCCGGTAGCTCTTGTTACTCAATGAATTACAAAGAAGTCCCACTTATAGGGAATATCAAAGATGCTCATGTGACTCTCACCCAATTTTAAGAAAAAATTGTTTCAATGATGATTTTGTAACAAACATTTTGGCTTTGTTTGGAATGATTCCTAGTAGAAGATTTTGCCAATGGTTTGGAGTGAAAATCTAGATGATTTGGTCTTCTATAACCATTCCATTGAGTGGAGAAATAGATAAATTAATTCTAGAGAAGAAGATGAGGTGCATATTTTGAAAGTAAAGAAGCCAAGGACTCAACATTTTATACCAAAATAGAAAGAGGATGAATTATTTTGTGACGAATGAAGAAGAGAGGGAGTTCCTAATTTTGATAGTACCAAACCTTTATTCCCCAAGAAATATGGATCTAGACGATGCTCTAAGGAACTTTTAGATGAAGGGAATAGCCCTGAATTTCTATATGATGTGAGGCTTGAAGAGGAGGAACTAGTTTTTGATGATTTTAAAGAAGAAAAATCAGCTTATGTGCTTATCCATAATGAGGAGATATTATCATTCCCATTAGAAGATGAGGATTCCCTTGATCATGTCACCCATGAGAAGATAGAGCTATCCTATGATGATCCCTAGAAAAATTTAAAAAAATAATCTGTGTAAGATCTCTTAAGATCTGTGAAAGAAACTCATGATGCAGGATATGAAGTTGTAAGAAAAGTATGAATCAAATCCCAATCCCTCAACTGATTCATAGATTGGTAATGATGGACCAAAGAAAGGAAATGGACATAATTTCCCTCCTGAGCCAATGGATTATTAAGGAAATGATGAAAGTGAGGTATTTTATTTCCCATTGGAAAAGGAGGGAAATTTTTCTTATTAAGAAGTCAAAGAAAGGAATTTTGAAGCCCTCAAAGTTGAGATTCCTCAAGACGAAGGATTTATAAAATGTATAGATCCCAAAAATATGGAATAAATATTTCTTGATAGGTTTCTTGAATCTAAAAGTTAATAACTTCCAAGTAAGGGTGAAGATGAAGCTATGGAAGCACCAGATAAGGATTTAGTACAGAAGACCTTGGAAGTAGCAAAAAGCACTAAAGAACCATAACTAAGTCTTGATCTCTTTATTCAAGCCATGGACCCATAAGATAGATATGAGGTGATTGTTGATCATTAGTTTTACATACAAACACCTCACATTGATATGATTAAAATGGTAAATTTCATGCATATTGTAGAAAGGATTTATAGTAATGTGAATGGGTGGAAAAAGAAAACTTAGGGTACTAAATATATTCAAATAAGAATAATCCCTAGATTAGTAATGATATGATAACATAAAAATCAACAGTCTGGATAAACATAAGAACAAATTTCAAATAAAATGAAGGCAATGGAATATCTAAGCCAATACCCGAGCATCAAATTTTTTTTGTAGGCTCACTCTTACAAAGCGTACCTACAAGTGTGAAGAAACCTAGATTTCTTAAGAAGTTGAGGACAGGAGGATATTTTATAGAACCATTCAATAGCTTCACAGATCAGAATCATTAGGTGTTACCTCTTTGGGGGTGACTCTTGAAAAGGAAAGTGCTTCAGTGAAAGTGGGTTGTCTCCCACATTGTACCATAAGTGATTGTTAGGTGTGTTTCCCTTTATATTGTGTACAAATTTCCCTTTTTGTGTTGTTTGTGTGTTTAATTTTCATCACTTTAGTGTGTGTTTGTGTGTTCTTCTTGGTTATATCTCTCTTGTAAGTTGTACATGACTCCACAGGGCTCAATGGATAAGGAAAATCATTATATTGTAAATTTGAGATTATGGGATTCTTCATGTTATTTTTTCATTGTGTTCATTCCATACCATGTCCACAAGCTAGAGCAATTTTTTATCATGCAATGTGTACTAGGAAAATTAACACTTTTTGAGCATGAAAACGTTACTCCTATGTCAAAATTTTAAAGTTTCACCTTTCCAACACACTCGAGGTCTACCAATCCTCCGCACCAGCCTTACCCAGTCACTCAAATGACGTCCCAGTGGATGTTAACTAAGACCCATAGGTGAATTAGGAAATTCAAGTCAACCCCCATAGGTGATTTTAGGAGTTCCTGAAGAATGTTATTTTTGGGTAGTTGTGGGAAGGGCTGCCACTATCCTTCCTAGTCCCAAGAAAGGTGTAAACCCCTAAGAAAAAAAAGGATTAAAAAAATGGAGATGAATGGAAGATTTAATAACATCATGGAATTTATTTTGTAAGATTAAATATATGTTTGGAGGATTTGGGGTGGATTCATGAAAAATAGGGTTCACAGACCTAGGTAGTGCATAGGACCAAAAGAGCTACTAAGCTTTGCGAAGTGATTATGGGAGCTCTAGATGGAGTTAGGAGTGAAAATAGACATATTTAGAAAGGTGATTCAGATCCCTACAAGATGGTGAAATCATATTTTTCACAACTCTTTTGTGCGATAAGTTTATATCTAGTTTTTTCGTCATTAGTTTGGGAATCAAAAGAAAATTCCTCTTTTTCAGCATTTAAATGGAGTAATCAAAAGCTAAGAACCCAACCATTGGATTTAGAAGGCCATTTTAAGTCAAATTCTTAAAAAAATTTCCAAAAAATTCCATTGGGAGCTCATGTTATCATCGGTTCAAGTTTCCCTCAAGGTGAGCTTCACACAATTAGTCAAATTTTGATGATGACATGTGTTAGCTCTAGGAGCCTGACACATTTTGATGTCCATTTCGTCCCTTAAGGAAAGGGACATGAGGGATAGTAAAATATACCTAGATATATTTTTTCCTCAAGTCACATATAGAACCCTCTTGATTGCTAGTTCAGCCCCTACATGTTTATCAGAACCTTTCCCCTCAGTCACTTAGATCATGACAAGTGGCGCAACTTGACGCGATAAAAAATTTGATGAACCTTTCATCCCTATAGAAAAGGGACGTCAGGGACATGAAAATGTGCCCAGTCCCTTGTGGCCTTTAGGTCATCAATGTGACCCTCTATAATACAAGTTTTGGCCCCCAAGAGCTAGTTGGAGCCAAATTGCACAATGGTTGGATGACCGAAAAGTGTTAGGGTCAGGTGCAATGTGCAATTCGATATCCATTTTTTACTTTAATCTTGATAGAAATAGGGGATAGGAAAATGCACCCATCCTGAGATATGCCTCCTGGTTCTTCATATGATGAATTTCCATCCCACATGTGCTTCTCTCAAGTTTTTAAGCCATAATGCTCAACCGTCAAATTTTTGACAAGTGTCACATGGAGGTGCAATGTGAAATTTGATGTCATTTTTATCCCTTAATTCTGAAGGGACATCAAGGACATAAAATTTCACCCCACCCCTAATATGTATTTTTTAAATTTCTTTAAAATGAACACTTTCTTTATTTCCCTTCTTTTCTTCTTCCAAGTTTCATCCTGCCATAAATTTGTGCGTGCTTATACCAAGTCCACAATTTTTTCTCAAAACTAGCTCTTCAATTGGCACCAAATCATCTATTCCATTAAAACATAGAAATTTTAGAGGAAGTACTGATCAAAATAGTTGAAGGATCGAAGAACAGAAAAAAGAAATGAATAAGTTCATTAGCAAACCCTCATTGTCATGAATGGAAGAAACCTATATAACTTGCAAACCAGTGGATGAATCAGAGAACCATTTTCTAATTTCTTCATTATTTTTGAAGGCTATAAAATCATCACCCAAATAACTTCTGTTTGTACCAAGGAATTTTCACAGCAAATAAATCCCTTTCATGGCACAACAAAGAAAAAAGTTGGATATCCCGTCAAACCGACAATTGGTTTGAAGAGAAAATATAACGGTGAAACAAGAAACAAAAAAACATATTAAAAATATGATTTTTTCCACAAACAAAGAAGAAAACCAAACCTACAATTTTCAAGCTTCGTTAATTGTTGTTGTGTCCTGAACTACCGCAAGCTGAAACATTTGAAATTTTAAAAACTCATGAACTAGTAATTGGGTAAGCCTAAGATTACAGAGGGGTGATATTAGGCAAAAATCCATATCAGATAAATTATTTCCACCATGATTCTACCTCTAAGAGCTTACTTTCTAAAAATAGTAAGTCTTCTATATGGGAGAATATTATTTTAGGAAAGTCACAACTAAAGAAACTACGAAGTTGGTGGTGAACATAAAAGAGGTATTGTAATAAAAATTCATTGAAATTGTCATCATGGTCTAGAATTGACACTTACTATAAAAATTAAGTTATCTCATGAACACATGCTAGAAATAGTAAACTAGTGTAGAAGGCTAGGGGAACACACGGAGAAGAAGGAATTCAAATTTCCATATCCAATTGAGGTTCGAAGGAGCTGAATTTTCACACTTACTAAATATAGTAATTCGTTCTAAAGGATAAATTTCACAAAGGAAACATTCTAATAGTGTAAAATTCAAATTGGCAACTACAGTTTGAGTTCTGGGAAATTTTTTATCACTTAATAAAAATAGTAAGTTAGTCCACTAAAGAATAGAAAGTCTTAAATAACCATTCATATTTTTTCCATTATTTTCATCGGTACCTAGCGCTTGTATAGGAAAATATGTCATTCTGTAGGACATATTTAGGTAGAATATTATAGTATTGCAAAGGGTCATTATGATAGGGAGTTTCCATCCTCAAATTCTTTGACGTGGATCTCCATGACCAATGCCCACAGTCAGCATTTGGGGTATATGAATAGTGTTTATAAAGACTAAATTCATGGTGTCTGTAGGTCATGAAAAGGTAGTTTCTCGTTAGCAACAACTTGTCTGCATCATGAGTGAATCATTCACAGCAAGGAATTCAAGGGATTGTGTATCTTCTCATCAACACAGGATAGAGAGAAATTTTGCATCAAGTGTAGTTGTTATCAAGTTTCTAAGGAGGAAAAGGATTTATACATTCAATGTTTCCTCTCCTTGAAGCATTCAAATTATCAGAATCAATGGACTTCATCAAGGGAAACATCCTTCCTTTTTCTTTCTCTCTCTTCTCCCCCCACTTTATCTCTCCTCCATGTTCTAATTCTTTGTTGAGGTTACACGTTTTAATAATTCCTTAATTAATTAAAAATGACTTTATTTTCAATGTAATAAGTCACCCAAGTAAGTTATAAAGGGGGAATTAATGTTTTCCTAAGAATTTGAAAATTTTTAAGGCATATGAAGGGTCAATGAGGGATAGACGAAGAGACTTACAAAATTCTATAAATTGTAATGAGCTCCTCATTCAATGGGATTCTAATTCTAAAATTATTCTAGCTAGTTATATTCTTGTAAGTTCATGAGAGAGCTTTTTCTTACTTGTGAGTGAAAGAGATATCCATTTTTTCTCTCTACTATCTTCATTCCTTGACTATGTACAAATTTTGTTTAAGCATAAATACAAGAAGGAGTTTCTAGCATTTTTTGACTAAGGGATTTATTGATACCTTTTTCTCATAAATTATAATAAGCCTTATTTCAATTTGTAGAGTAGTTTATTTTTAATTTTAATGCATGTGATGAAACTTCAAACTTCTATGTGTAATACTCTGATTTTTAACTTGCAACATTAGTTCCCCTACCTCGTACTGTCACTCCATTTCCTGCTCTGTTGACAAATTCCTCTCTAGAAAGAGATTTATAGCTTTGCTGCAAGGTTAGTAGAGTGCTCCTGTTAGATCCTCAGCCACAAGGCCAACCCAGCTAAAACTCATCTTACTCATGCATGAATATATGAAAGATGCACCGTTTAGGTAGAGGGACGTAGATTCCCAGAGCATTGGTAAGAAACCCACAAGTTTGTCTTCCTAAAAAATTATCTCACCAAAAGATATGATACATGTCCTTTGAACCTATCAAATGGTGTAAAATGAAGATGTTAAATTTCACAATTTGGAAATAATGGATAACATGAAAAAAATTCATTTATTTGTAGTGTCAAGCCTATTTTGTCTCTAAAAAGTGTATAAGTTATGGTTATTTTATTCATTTTTACAAATAAAACATAATAAAAAGTATTTCAAACAACTAAAAAAACATATGGTTATCAAGAAAGTATTTAACTAAAGAGTTAAAATTTAAAGATATAAGTAAGTTATATAAGTAAGTTAAAAACTAGAGGCTTTACACATGTCAAATGGATTTAAGACCGAGACATAACATCTGATGAATAAATGGGGGCACCATTCTATTATCAAAATGGAATGGGGGTGTCTTGGTCCCAAAAATATCCTTGCACCAACATATCCTAGTTCACATTTTCATTAGTCCCCCAAAGTTGGTAGGAAAAATGAGGATAAGTAATAAACCACAAATTAGATATCCACCATATAATTCAATCGAGGATTATGGTTTATGAACATACAACAAACTATAATTAATTAGATTGAACAAAGCATAGATTTCTTGCATAATAGTAAAAGTAAATAACAAATTACACAAGATTTATGTGGGTAAACCTTTTAGCTCAAAACCCAATGAAAATATCACTAATATTTATTAAGAAGTGAATTTCTCCCAAAACTCCCACTATTTCCTCTCACACACAATTACAACCTTTGAAATGTTTTATAAACATCCACTCAATGCACAGTAATAGCTTTTGTATTTCACATTCACACTTCTTACTTCTACTCACATAAAGATCACATCATACATCATAATTGTGTAACCAATCTCAAGTGATATCACCTATTATATAGAGGGGGGGTTGATGTCTTTTACCTCTTCAATGTTCTAATTGAAATTTTAACTATCAACCTTCTTACACAAGTCATCACGAGGATCAACTTACTTATGTTTTAAACATAAGTTTTAACCAAATCCTTTTAATAGTCTTTGGAAAGTACTTAATTAAATGGTTTGCCACTTAACATTACAAACCCCAACAATTCCATTCAATATTAATTAGGGAAACATTCAAAACATTCCTTTTTTAAGATAGTATGTAAACACAAAAAAATGTTCCGAAATACATGCCAAATCACATTTTTTATAGAAAAGTAAA
The DNA here is from genome assembly GCA_019776745.2 of Taxus chinensis. Classification (NCBI taxonomy): domain Eukaryota; kingdom Viridiplantae; phylum Streptophyta; class Pinopsida; order Cupressales; family Taxaceae; genus Taxus; species Taxus chinensis. Next base: position 152,579,446 of record CM034148.1, read on the forward strand.
TACAATCCATAAACCATGAAAACTGATTTCTGCTAGTATGCAAACAAACCTTTTTTGACCATATATGTTCAAAAATGTATAATACAATACTATAGTGTTTTGTAGGTTTTAAGAAAAATATGCCATAGTAAAAAGCTTTAGTGCTTCATTGATTTTGAAAATTTTATGTTATAAGTATTAGTCTTCCATGAATTTTTAAAAAACCGCAACAAAAATCTTTGTGTCCCATTGCTTTTTAAAAAAACATGCCTCAGTAAAAAAAAATATTTCTTTCCAAATTTTTTAATAGTCGTAGTAGACTACATTTTGTTATGTGGGTTTGGAAAAAGTAGAAACACTGCAATACACCTGAATAAATAGAAAATCTCAAGAGAAAGTGACAAAGTATGAATTTTTAGATAAAAAATATCTCATATCTAATGCTTAGATGGGTATTACAAGAAAACTGAAATGTTGTGATTATATACTTAAGATTCACTTTTAGTGAATATTTTACAAAATGAAAATAGTATACAGAGTTTTCTTCAGGTCGTTAAGACATGGTATTTTTATGATCATTCAACCTTTAGAAAAAAATTTAAAGGCCTAACATGGCATGAAATTTGAAGAATATGTTATCACATAATGAATTTGTATAAAAATTATAGTACTTGATCTTCGGTGGATCAAAACTTGAAATGAATGTCCCCATTTAGATATTTCTCCCAAATTAAGTGTATAAGTATTTTAATATGCTTTGTTCTTTGATGTCGAACTGGATTGTTTGCAAGAGAAATTTGACTTTCACTTTTACATAGATGAAGATTTATTCCTTTGACACCCATACGATTTTCATCTAATTGTCTATTTAGCCATATAACTTCCTTTGGTGCTTACATAGTTCTTCTATACATTTCTTCCGTAGGAGATGTATATAGTATTTGTTGCTTCTTACTTCTCCAAATGATTTCACCTACACAAAACTTGAAAACATATCCATATGTAGGTTTTCTATCTATAATATCACCAGCATGGTCAGGATCACAATAACCAAATAAATTTACATCATTACTAGAAGAATAATAAAATCCATAATTGATTGTAACTTGTATATACATCAAAACCATCATTTCCATTTTATGATGATTTTTATAAGGATCCTAGATGAATATAGACACAACTCCAACTACATAAGATATTTCAATCCTATTGATAGTTAAATAAATTAGAATACTGATAAGATGTCTATATAAAGTAGGAATAAATTTATCACATGTAGGTTTTGGATATAATTTAACACCAAATTATATATGAATGGTAACATGTTTGCAATCAGTCATGTTAAATATTTTAACAAGGTTAATAACATATTTTTCGTTAGATGCAACAATAGATATGTGATCTTGAACAATAACCGTGCTTAAACATTATTCAACAGTCCTAAATCACTGATTTGAAAACATTGTCTTAATTTCCCTTTTATTTTAAAAATTAAATTATTATGACTACTAATAATCAAGAGATCATCAACATATAAGAAAATCATAATAATATAGTAGTTTTTTATATTTTACGAAGAAATCATTATTAGAAAAACATATTTTGAAACCATTATTTTAAAATAAGCTATTTATCTTAGCATACCAAGATCTAGGAGATTTTTTAATACCATAAAAATATATTTTAATCTTAAAAACAAATAAATACTTAACGAGCGTTATCCAATTTTTCCCCATAGGAAAAATTGATCAAACGCGACTCTGCATAGGAGAAAATAAAAGGGTCAGATCATTCCTACGAGATCACATTCGATCCCAAATCAAGGGGGTGGGCTGGCTCAAAAATGGAGGAGAAAGGTTGGCGAATGAGGACAAACAATGTTAAAAGAGACCAGAATCTCAACAAAAGAAAATTAGAGAAAGGGGCTCGATGTTTTCAGACTTCACATACGAGTCAACTCGGGGAAAAGCAATGGACCCATGGAAGGTGCAATGTGTTAGATTGGCATAATTCCATGAGGCACGACAAAAGGAAGTCCCCAAACAAGCGCCAACTCGCCACATGGTAAGAGTCTGAAATGGTTTCATTCGACCGTTGAAAATTTCCAAGCTTGGAACAAAGCCAGCAGAAGCCTCTACATGTATCAATGGTGCATCTCTAGAGGTCAGGTCCAAATAGGGTCTGTAAATGTGCGCAAACTCTCCATATGTCTAGGGTCCAACAATATTTCCTAAATTTTTGGAAAGGATAGAGTTGGCCATTGAAAGCTCTAAGGCCAGCTAAAGGATCCACACGTCAGCAAATCGCAACTTCAAAGGTGTGACCCAAACAAGTAAAGACTCAAACAAGTATTGGCCCCCACGTAGTCAGGGACCGAGAAAGGTAGCGGGGCCAAATAAACTAAGAAAAATGGGGTCAATGGAAGCCTCCACGTGCCTTGTATACACAAATTCAAAGGTGTGGCCATAAAGGCAGTCCCCAAATGTGCGCAGAATCGTCACGTGGTTAGGGACCAAGAAAGGGAGTGGGCCCAAATAAGCTAAGTACAATAGGGTCAGTGGAAGTCTCCACATGCCTCATCTACACAGCTTTAAAGGAAAAATATGGAGGTAGGTTTCAAATGTGCACAAAGCCTCCACGTGTCTCGGGTAAGGCATAATGTCTCCACCAACAAGAGGGGCTTAGGTAGAATACAAAGGAAATAGAGAAGACCCATGTATGATGCTATGCATCAGTTCAGTGCAACTTCAGGAGTCAAAAAAGAGTGGGCGAAATCTTAAGACATGCAGGGTTGCCATGTGGACCTTACGTGAATAGACCCCAAACCCAAATCTCCTTCAAACGGCCATATATTTTGACTAAAAGCTCAGCTTTGAGTGAGAGTGGACATTTTGGAAGGATCTCAACACCTACTACTCACCTGCCACCATTAATGAAAAATGGTAAATTCGGTCTTCCATTTTCACGTCTTTCAATTCTCACATCTGCCATCATGATGAGGAATGAGCCTCCTTTCTTTCCCAGCAAGGAAGAGCACATGGTGGCATGGGTTTTGTAGTGAATCCCATCATTTTTGTAAGTGAATTTCAATGCTTTTTGGGGTGGTTGGAGTAGGTGAATGTAATGTAATCTTGGGGTGGTTGAATCAGGGTTCATATTTTCTCTCTCACCTTCTCTCATTCTTATATATATATATATATATATATATATATATATATTGTAAAGGAGGGGTATATTTCAAAGGGTTCATCATCTTTTGTCTCCTGCCCCCCCTCTCTTTCTCCCCTAGGGTTGAATGTGGAGCTTAAGCCTCCTCTCATGGATCTGTAATGGAATTTTCTTGCTTCTTTTCCATTGATGATGTAATGTGTGAAATCATGTAGCAATAAAATATGTTTTGTGATGCATTTTGTCCATCCCTCATTATTTTATTGTCTCTTCTTGCCTCTAATCATTAGAGGGTATACTATGCATACTTTTGATGTCTATTACAGGTTTTTAGAGCAATGATTAATGGATTTGAAGTGGTTTTTTGTGTGAACTCTATCTTTGGTCTATGATGCATCTTTCCATCCTCTCCATTGCTCACCTCTCTCCACTTGAGGAAGCTGAGATTGTGGTCAACAACCCCCATTTTCTTGGTGCTATCACCTTTGCAGTGTAGGATTCCTTTATTTCATGCTCTCTCTCTCTTCATGTCTCCTTGGCTATGTTAGATTAGGAGTAGATAATCACATTTCCTTACTTAGAACTAGTTTTGCATGAGCATAAGGAAGAAGACGACAGATTTCTCTGGAGGGCCATCTCAAGTCCACAAGTCCCACAACTTGAGATATGGTCCCATGTTATGCAGTCACATGGGATGCCCCACTCAGATCTCAGGACATTCAGGGAGTGCTATGATTTTGCACTAACAATTTTGGCATGCTCAGCTGGGAGAGGTCTGAAGCACCTTACCACTTCACTTCATCAGGTTTGATTTGCTCTTGGTGAAGATTAAAACCTTTGGAGGTAATTTTAAGCACATATAGCAACTCCATCTAGTCAAAAACCCATTATCTGATTTATAGACTTTCCTTCTGTCCATTTCCACCCATTCATCTTTCCACATTTTTTATCTTCTTCCATCCCATGAAGTTGTGCAATCATGGCTTCCTTCACATCTTTGAAATCACACTTGTAGCAACAATAGTTCAGTCCACCTCCAATGTATTTCTCAACTCCTCCACATCAACATTATGATCAAATTCAGAACCATTATGCTTACCCATATAAGCAGTGTCAGAGCCATTTTATCCATGGAGCTTATCAAGAGCAAGGGTATGTATATGATGATAACAGTTATACGGAGAATACTGATTTACTGGAGAAGATTCAAATGATGGTGGATGGCATGGTGCAATCAAGGGATACAACATAGATGAAAGCTTTTAGTTTTTGTTGTAGGGCACCTTGTCCATGGGAAGGCCCTTTTCCAATACATTACAGCCCACAGGAGAAGCTTGAATTCATGGTTGAGATCCTCCCCCAACTTGCGCAGTGGACTGATGAGATGGAGGCTTATGAGCTTTATACCAGACAACCTACTCAATGGGTAAGTCTTCCAGCTCATAGCTTTTCTTTTGCTCTTCCCCAATCAGTATCATCACAGTAGTGTCATGAGTATAACTTCCCATTTTCTGCCCTAAGTGTTTATTTCCCTTCTGCATCTTCTAATCTTCCATCCCATCCCATTTACTCTTCCCTCTTTCCTCCCAAATCAAAGTTCCCTCCACAAGAGCCAAAGGAAATACCTTCCCCTCAACCATAGATAAAAAACCAACTAGTGGAGACCCCACCCACCACTCCTCCTACTCTCGTAATTCCATATTAGGGAGAGACTCCAAAAACTAATCAAGGAGAGTAGTAGGAAGGAGAGCCAAAGCTACACAACCAATCAAGAAAGAGTAAGAACAACCAGATCCAAGTCCCATTGAAGAGGAGCAGCTGGATGAGATTAAATCAGAGTTGAGGTCACTTGATGAAGAAAGCATTATTGAATATTTTTTCTTTCATTTGAAGGTCCTGATTTGATTGATGAATCCATGATGGAGGAGATCTATCAAGAAGACCTTCCCACCCCAAATAGTCCCCTAGAAAAGTAAATTGAAGATTTCCATTTGAAAAATTTCATACTAGAGGAAGAGGTTATCCAAGAGCAAGTTAGTCTTCAAGAAATAAAGAAGGAAGGAAAAGAGTACGAAGATACCATCTCTTCCATGCCATTCCTCCAGCAAGGTCTGTAAGAAGACTCCATTCTTGGATTTTAAGTTTAGAGTAATGGGCACATCCATCGGATTAGTCTGTACCCAATCAGGCACTTGGCTTCATTAGATCCTAGGGAGAAGATAAAACCGGTCATGCTTACTCCTGAGCATGAGGATGAGCTTTAAAGTACCGAGGATCAGCTGTAATGCCTCTTCAATACAAATGCAGAGAAACTAAAATAGGCATTTGTCTTGTTTTAAGTTGATACCTTGATGATATGGGTGGATTATTGACATCTTGTCAATTTTACACTCATAATAATATCCATGTTTAAATCCAAATCAGATACATGGCTGTCTATTTTGAGAAAGGGGAGATATTTCTCCCTACCTCTAGTAGGCTTTGTTTGGATTTTATTTGTTAGGGTTAGTGTAGGAGTAGATTTTTTTTCACCAGAATAAGTGCTTGTGCACACTCTACATGTTCCACTTGGGGCATGTCTGATCTTTCCCTTTTGTACATAGACATGTCATGGTCTTTATTTTCTCGTGCATAGTCCATTTTAGGGACAGGTGAATTCTCGAGATTAGGATAATTTTGTACTCTTAGAAATCCCATATTCAAGATTTTCTTATGGAAATTGAGAGTGTAGATAGCGGGGCATGTTCAGGGTCAGTAGGATGCAAGTAATCATGGAGAATCTTCAATCCAATATCAATACCAGGATATCATTCATGACTCCACGCCTAATGGATGCAAAAAGGAAACTTATCTCTTCATCTAGTAGGTAGATGTCCCCCGTGAGTCACAAAATTGTTATCCAATTTCACCCCTTAAGAAAAATTAATGAAACATGACTCTACACAGGAGAAAATTGAAGGTTCGGTTCATTATTACGTGGTCACATTCAATCCCAAATCAAGGGGGAAATCATGCTCGAAAATGGAGAAGAAAGGTTGGAGAATGAGGACAAACAACATTAAAGAAGACCAGAAGCTCAATAGGAGAAAATTGGAGAAAGGGGATCGAGTTTTTCAGACTTCAAACACGAGTCGACTTGGGGTAAAGAAATGGACCCATGGAAGGTGCCATGGGTCAGATCAATGCAATTCCAAGAGGCACGACAAAAGGTAATCCCCAAATGAGCACCAAATCACCACGTGGTTAGAGTCTGAAAAGGTTTCACCGGCTGTTGAAAAATTCCAAGCTTAGGACAGAGCCGCCAGAAGCCTCCACATGTCTCAACGACACACCTCTAGAGGTCAGGTCCAAATAGGGTCTCTAAATATGATTGGAATCTCAACATGTCTAGGGTCCAACAGTTGCTCCTAAATAGGCAGGAAGGAAAGATTCATCCTTTGAAAGGTACGAGGAAAAAAAAAGGAGCCACACGTCAGCACGATGGAACTTTAAAGGTATGACCCAAAGCTGAGTCTCAAACAAGTGTTTGACCCCCCCACATGGTTAGGGACCAAGAAAGGCAGCGGGCCCAAATTGGCTAAGTAAAATAGTGTCAGCGGAAGCACTCATGTGCCTCATCCACAAAATTTCAAAGGAACGAACAAAAAGGTAGTCCTTAAATGAGTGGAACCTCGCCACATGGTCAGAGACCGAAAAGGTTTCACTGGCCAGTGAAAAAGTCCAATCTTGGGATAGAGTCGGTGGAAGCCTGTACATGTATCAATAGTGAAACTTCAAAGGTAGGGTCCAAAATGAAGTCCCCAAACATGTGTAGAATTACCACGTGGTCAGGGACCGAGAAAGGCACCAGGCTTAAATTAGCTAAGTACAACAAAGTTAGTGGAAGCCTCCACGTGCCTCATCCATGTAACTTCAAATAAAAATCCAGAGGAATGTCCCAAATGTGTGCTTAACCTCCACGCGTTTCAGGTAAGGCATAGTGTCTCCACCAAGAAGAGGGGCTTAGGAAGAATAAAAAGGAAATAGAGAAGGCCCATGTACAACGCCACGTGTCAGTTCAGTGTAACATCAGGAGTAGAAATAGAGGGGGTGAAATCTTAAGATGTGTAGGGATGCCATGTGGACCTTGCACAAATAGAACCCAAACGCAAATCTCCTTTAGATGGCCATATATTTTGACTGGAAGCTCAGATTCAAGAGAGAGAGAGAGAACGGTTTGGAAATCTCTTGGCGTCTGCTACTCTTCTCCCACCATTAATGAAAAATGGTAAATTCGGTCTGCTATTTTTGAGGTTGTCAAGTCTCCCACCTGCCACCATGATGAAGAATGAGCCTCCTTTCTTTTCTACTAAGGAACAACACATGGGGCCATGGGTTTTGCAGTGAATCCCATCATTGTGGCAGGTAAATTTCAATGCTTTATGGGGTAGTTGGAGTAGGTGAATTCAATGTAATCTTTGGGTGGTTGAAGTAGGGTTCAAATTTTCCCTCTCTCCTTCTCTCATTCTTATATATATTGTAAAGGAGGGTCATATTTCAAAGGGTTGGTAATATTTTCTCTCCTTCCCCCCCTCTCTTTCTCCCCTAGAGTTGAATGTGGAGCTTAAGCCTCCTCTCATGGCTTTGTAATGGCATTTTCTTACCTCTTTCTTGCTGAAGATGTACTCTATGAAATCATGGAGCAATAAAATATGTTTTTTGATCCATTTGTATATCCCTCCTTATTTTATTGTCTCTTCTTACCTGTCATCATTGCATGGTATAATGTGCATACTTCTGATGTCTATTGCAGCTTTTGAGAGCCATGTGTTGATGGTGAATCATAGCACCCCTGAAGATTTTCAACTCGATGGGTTGAGACTCTTAGTGCGATTGCATAACATGGAGCTTTTCCCAAGTGTGAGACCATACGAAATTGAAAAATATCTTTGGATGAAGGCCGGTTCCTATTCCTCTGTTCACATGCACACATAAAAATGTAGAGGGTTTACTCAAAGACCTAATCTAATTTTCCAGAGAGACAGGGTAAGAAGATGCATAAAGATAAACCTAAACTAACAAAGGTGATGCACTGAGGAATAAAGAAACACTTGTCTTGCCAATAAACACAAACCATTAAAATGTAATGCAAGATCATGCACAAATAACTAGATTTGTAGTGAAAGATCAAGAGGATGAAAATGAACACAGAGAGGGTTGAGAATCATCCACAGACATGCATTATTTTCTCCAAAGATTGGTACATCACACTACAAAATGCCAAGAGGAAAAGTTGCATTACAATTTTAGATGGGAGGTTTGAACTCCACAAATTCACCTGCTAAAGAGAAGAAGGCAGGGGAAAAACAAGAATGTCTAACCTTTAGAAAGAAGCCCCTCCTTACAATTTATAGGAAGAATGAGAGAGGGAAGAGAGAGGAAATCCAAATCTACCCCAACCACCTCTAGGTTGCATTTAATTCATCTCATTATGGTGGTAGGTGAGAACCCTAGCAAACCAAAAAAGTGGCAAACTGTATTTTGAATTTTTAAGAATTTTTTCTCACCCAATTAAATATTTCAAGCTGTAGTTGGATAGAGGACCTTGTAAGCTTTTGGAAAAGTCCAACCTTGCGTGAATCTGAGCTCCTTGTGAAAATTTATGGCCATCTAAATATCTGGGTCAGGGTCTTCTTCCTGTCAGCACTCAGAATGTTGCACCTCCTGAACGTGCGCCATAGGCACATCCATATTTGTGTTGACATCCTCTTATGTGCACCAAGGGCCAAATTTTTCCATGTTGACACTCTGTGTCATGCACCCTTTACGTGCACCAAGGCATGACTTTTGCCATGTCGACACTCTATGTCATGCGCCCTTAATGTGTGCCTTTTACCTGCGCCATGGGCGCATCCATTTTCATGTCAACACCTTCTGATGTGTGCCTCTTACCTGCGCCATGGGCGCATCCATTTTCATGTCGACACCTTCTGATGTGCACCTTTTACCTATGCCATGGATGCATCCATTTTCGTGTTGACACCTTCTGACATGCGCCTTTTACCTGCGCCATGGGTGCATCCTTTTTCTTGTCGACATCCTCTGCTGGGTGCCCTTACCTGTGCCTTGGCACGAATTTTTTCATGTCGACACCTCTTGTTTTGTGCCTCTTACCTGCACCTTGGCACAAATTTTTCCATGTCAACACCTCTTGTTGTGTGCCTCTTACCTGTGCCTTGGCGCGACTTTTTGCATGTCGACACCTCTTGCTGTGCGCCTTTTTCCATGTCAACATCTCTTGTTGTGTGCCTCTTACCTACGCCTTGGCGCGAATTTTTACATCTCGACACCTCTTGTTGTGTGCCTTTTACCTGCACCTTAGCGTGACTTTTGCCATGTTGACACCTCTTGTTGTGCACCTCTTACCTATGCCTTGGCGCAACTTTTTACATGTCGACACCTCTTGTTGTGCACCTCTTACCTGCGCCTTGGTGTGACTTTGCCATAAATAAATGTAGGGTTTTGAGTTTCCTTTGATTTCCATATTCTTCTGCTTGTTCATATCTACCCGAGGGGAAGATATTTACAACAATTTGGCGACTCAACGGGATCATCTGCCTGCTAAGTAGAAGATCAGTGGCCTTTTAGCAATCCATTGGGTATGGATTCATAAGTAATAACTTGAACTCCTTCTCTTACAACACTCTAAACTATAGAAATTCCTTGCATGTTTGGAGTTGTATTTTGCTTACCAACACCTTGTGGAGTGATGGAAGGTTGTAGATCACTTGGAGCCAATGACTGCCCTTCACCTATATTCCTCTTCTTTGATCTTGTATTAGTTGCTACATTCTGAGAAATTGATTGATTCATGCCACAAAAATCCTTAGCTTGTCAATTCACAAGTGCGGTATCATTTGTAGCTGTGTTTTTCTGAGATGTCCCTTGTTGCTGATTTGTTTCTTGACTCACTTTACCCTCAATGCCAGTATTTGTCACCATCAAGGCTTGGTTCAAAGCACCATTAAAGCACATAGATTGGTTGTGAGGTTCATTGCATGGGAAACACCAATCATACTCTTGAGCTATGTTGTTTTACACTGGAACTAATGCTTTAGAAGAAGATGTAACATTGGGGTTATAGGGCTGAAATGGTCTATTGGCGAGAGGCCTTACTTGTCTTTGATTTTGATTTGTAGCCTGAGCTGGTGGCCTATTTTGTTGGTATGGGGGCCTAGCCTGGTATTGCTCTTGAGGCTGATACTGTCTAGCACTTTGAGCTTGTTGTCTTTTAATAGTCACCAGCTCATTTCCAAGGTTTTGAAACTATTTCATAACCTCCTGAAGTTCATTTGAAGCACTAGAGGATGAAGTATAAGTTTCATTTGAAATTTGATTTCTAGGAGTGGGAATAGGAGCCAAAGTGGGTGTTAGACTAGTGCTTGGATTTTCTAAGTTTGGATACAAGGGCATGGGAGGCCTAGGAGCCAAAGTGGGTGTTAGACTAGTGCTTGGATTTTCTAAGTTTGGATACAAGGGCATGGGAGGCCTAGGAGCCAGCTTACCAGCTTGAATATGACAGTTTTCAGCCCTAATGGCAATGCTATAAACAACAAGTAAGGTTGTGCCCCCCATAGATTGAATTAACATAGAAATATCAGAATTCAAAGCTTTAAGATAGTATAGAAAAGCACCTTCAGCTATTGGCCTAATGACCACTGGAATTCTGTCCCAAGACCTTTGAAATCTGAAGTTGAAGTCAGTCAGCTACTCTTGGGGAGCTCTCTTGATAATTGTCAATTGTTCTAGTAGAGACAAATTGTCTCCCTTTTCTCCAAACTACTCATGGAGGACTATGCATAACTGATTCCAATTTAGGATAGAATCAACTACAAGGCTCCTAAACCATTGCAATGCCTTCCCTTTGAATGAAGATGCCAGCAATTTGACAGCAACATCCATTTCATTTATCTCATGGATTGCACAAACATTAGCAATGTCTTTGACATGATCACCAGGAGTGGTATGATTTTCTCCAGTGAAAAATGGAATGTTCTTCAATGCTGCAATTGGAACTGCATTCTATGCATTGAGGGCAAGTGGATTGCTGTCAGTGAAGTTGACAAAGGGATTCAGTGGTTGCGCCATTTGGATTTTCCTAAGAACCCTTGTTGATTGGATGAAAGGTCTACCAGGTGGATGGGTTGATAAAGTCCTGTTAGGTGGAGATGGTGATCTTTGTGGTCTTCTTCCTCTCCTTCCTCTTCCTAGTGATAGTTGCAAGTGGAAAAATAGCCCCTCTTCTCGAGTATCAGACCTGGTTCGAATTCTTCTCATATGCCTAGGTAACGTTTTCTTCTACACCACTGAATTCTACCCCTTCGGAGTCGCCAGATGTGTTAGATAATGAGCCTCAAAAGGCTAGATTATGCCAGGTTACACACCAAACCTGAAAAATATTAAAAATAGAATTTTCAAACCTTAAAGTTATAGTTCCTCAATTTGATTATTGGGTCTTGTTCTATAGTTACTAATCCCCGAAAGGTACGGACGAAACTCAGGTCATGCAAGGCAACTGAGAAAACTCGTAATACAAAAAACCATGAAATTTTGAAAGTCAAAATCCCAAAAATCTAAGAATACCCTTTTGAAGATTATCCCTCGATCTATCAACTGGTGAAATTTCGACTTGTTTTGAGCAAGTTAAGCCTTTGAAAATTGATTTCAAAGTTCAGCCTGGAAGATGAAAAATTTAAAATTGTAAAACCTGCAATTTTCTTGTCCAAATTTCTTGAAAATTCCTTCAAATCTTATGGAGTGACCTCTTGGTCCCACCGGGCATGCCAAAACTATTGATGGTGAATCACAGCACCCCTAAAGATCTGCGACTCGATGGGTTGAGACTCTCAGTGCGATTGCATAACATGGAGCTTTTCCCAAGTGTGGGACCTTGTGAAATCGGAAAAGATCTCCGGATGAAGGCTGGTTCCTATTCCTCTGTTCAGATACACACATAAAAATTCAGAGGGTTTACTCAAAAACCTAATCTAACTTGCCAGAGATACATGGTAAGAAGATGCATAAATATAAACCTAAACTAACAAAGGTGATGCACCGAGGAATGAAAAAACACATGTCTTGCCAATAAACACAAACCATTAAAATGTAATGCAAGATCATGCACAGATAACCAGATTTGCAGTGAAAGATCAGGAGGATGCAAATGAACATAGAGAGGGTTGAGAATCATCCACAGACATGCATTATTTTCTCCAAATATTGGTACAACACACTAATAAATGCCAAGAGGCAAAGTTGCATTACAGTTTTAGATGGGAGGTTTGAACTCCACAAATTCACCTGCCAAAGAGAAGAAGGGAGGGGCAAAACAAGAATGTATAACCTTTAGAAAGAAGCACCTCCTTACAATTTATAAGAAGAATGAGAGAGGGAAGAGAGAGGAAATCCAAATCTACCCCAACCACCTCTAGGTTGCATTTAATTCATCTCATTATGGTGGTAGGTGAGAACCCTAGTAAACCCAAAAAGTGGCGAACTATATTTTGCATTTTTAAGAATTTATTCTCACCCAATTAAATATATCTAGTCATAGTTGAATAGAGGACCTTGTAATATTTCCGAAAAGTCCAACCTTGCATGAATCCGAGCTCCCTGTGAAAAGTTATGGCCGTCTGAATATCTGGGTCAGGGTCTGCTTCCTGTCAGTGCTCAGAATGTTACACCTCCTGAAGATGCGCCATAGGCACATCCATATTTGTATCGACATCCTCTTATGTGCACCAAGGCACATATTTTTCCATGTCGACACTCTGTGTCATGCGCCCTTTACGTGCGCCAAGGCACGACTTTTTCCATGTCGACACTCTATGTCATGTGCCCTTAACGTGCACCTTTTACCTGTGCCATGGGCACATCCATTTTCGTGTCGACACCTTCTAATGTGCTTCTTTTACCTGCACCATTGGGGCATCTATTTTTGTGTTGACACCTTCTGACGTGCACCTTTTACTTGTGCCATGGGCGCATCCTTTTTCTTGTCGACATCCTCTGCTGTGCGCCCTTACCTGCGCCTTGGCGCAACCTTTTTCATGTCAACAGCTCTTGTTGTGCGCCTATTACCTGCGCCTTGGCGTGACTTTTTCCATGTCGACACCTCTTGTTTTGCACCTCTTACCTACACCTTGGCACGACATTTTGCATGTCGATAGCGCTTACTATGCACCTTTTACCTGCGCCTTGGCGCGACTTTTTCCATGTCGACACCTCTTGTTGTGCGCCTCTTACTTGCGCCTTGGCGCAACTTTTTACATGTCGACACCTCTTGCTATGTACCTTTTACCTGTGCCTTAACGTGACTTTTGCCATGTCGACACCTCTTGTTTTGCGCCTCTTACCTGCACCTTGGCGCGACTTTTTGCATGTCGACACCTCTTGTTGTGCGCCTCTTACCTACGCCTTGGCGCTGATTTTCCATAAATAAATGTAGGGTTTTGAGTTTCCTTTGATTTCCATATTCTTCTTCTTGTCCATATCTACCTGAGGGGAAGATATTTACAACACCATTTTTAATGGGTTTGAAGTGGTGTTTTGTGTGAACTCTATCTTTGTTCTCTTATGCATCTATCCTTCCTCTCCCTTGCTCACCTCTCTCCACAACAAGCACCTGAGATTGTGATCATAAACCCCCTTTTTCTTCATGTTACCACCTCTGTAGTGTAGGATTCATTTATTTCATGATGTCTCTCTCTCCCTATCTCCTTGGTATTGTTTAATTATGAGTAGATAATCACATTTTGTTCTTGTTGTGGAAAAATCACAGCACCCCAAAATGGCCTTGGATCTGAGTGGGGAATTCGGTGTAATTTTTATGACATTAAAGCAAGTCTCAAGCAATGGGACTTGTGAACCTGAGATGGACCTCCAGAGAAATTTTGTTCTTGCTCCTAAACTATCTGCCACAACCTACTCTAGTGTAGCAAAATTAATCTATCCTAATCTAACCAATTCAAGGAACTAGGGATAGAGAGAGAGTAGAAGAGAGCCTACACTATGTGGTGATAGACCAGAAAAAGAAGTGGCAACATGCTCTGCTGAGGGAGGATGAAATAGGGCAAAAAGGAGATGAGGGAGGTCAGACAAAAGTGACACAGACCCAGATCCAAATCCGCCATCGAAACTCCATGAAACATGACATCTTACAGATGCAAACATGAAAATACATGCACAAGAAGAAAAAATGAAATGGAGAGGCACAGAGAAACAATAAAACATGTGAAACGGTTGAAGAACACCAATAAAAAAATGATTTTATTGCTCTATAAGGTGCATAGACCATTACATGGATGCTCATAGGAAAAAATATGCTTGCTAGGTGTAGGAGAAGGCTTACAACTCAAATGTACTTGGGAAATGAATTTGACAAAGTTTCCCCACACCCAGAATGTATTCCCTTCTTCAAATGAAAAGTGTTTACAAAATATAGACCATGAAAACCAGAGAGAAAAAAGAGAAATTTGATTCTACTCTTTAAGCTCAACCACCAACCATCAATGCCTTGCAAATCTACCTATAATCTGTCAATTCTAGTTCCCCATGTTTGTTTGGTGTGTTGGAGAAGAAAAGATGGCAAATCTAGATCAAATCTGGGTAGTTGAAGCAATCATATTCTCCATTATTGGCATGATAATAATTTTTCCTAATTTTCACCCATCAAAGCCTACTGAAAATAATATTTTATGCTTCCATGGCATAGAGGAGGTCGAGATCTTTCTAATGGTATCAAATTTATTGAATTTCGAGAAATGGATCGAAACATATGCCCATTTGAATATTTGAATCAAATCTGTACAAAAATAGAAAAAAACTAGTTTTGCAAAATGGATCTGTGGCCCCGATATTCACTTTGGTACTTTTTGCAAAAAAACAAAAATTTATAAAATTATCCCTCAACCCTGTAACTTTACATTTCCCAAAAGTCATCCTCAGGGCCGACGTCCTGTATTTTCCACTTTGATGAAAAGTCTTCCCCAAGCCTGCCAGCCCGCTTTTGGCAATAATCCTTCCAAGGCCTGTTATGTTTATGGAGCCTATTTTCATGTTAGAGTGTGGTACACCTTCTATGTGTTACACTTGGGTATTTTTATGGGTGGTTTATTAACCCATGGGTAATGGGTAACCGTTATGGGCTGTTTTTGGGCCCATGTTTTTTTAGTACCCATTGTTTTGTAAAACCACCTCTTCGGTTACCCATAGGTTTATGGGACAGTTTTGTTTTTCCCCATGGTTTTGATACCCACGATTTTGTAAAACGGCTTAAGCAGTTGTCTACTTATATGGTCTTATGCATATGATAGATGTACAAGAAAATTTATTATAGATGTGTTTTGAATTAGGGTTTGAATTCTGTAGAGTTTGTTGAGCATAGCTCCAAACGGATCTGGGTATTGTATTGAGAGAGTGAAGGCTTGTAATAAAATCTGAGCAATTGATTCTTGGTAGACATAGCCCAAATTGGGTGAACCACGTTAAATATTGTCTCTCTGTGTTGTGTTATTTATTCTGCACTTTTATTTGAGATCTGTAATATTTTCTGCATATTAGTTTCTACTGTTGCGATTCTGTAAGAGATTATTCCACATATTTTATCTCTTGTTTCCTAACAAGGCCTTCCTTCCCGCTTTGACCTGAAGTATGGCCATGTGTAGAGCTAGTGCACATTTGGTGATCACTTTTTGATTTTTCCTTTGAAGTTACACTGAACAGACATGTGGCTCCTTGCACAAATTTTCTCTTTTTCTTTGTGTTTTTGATAAGTCCCTTTTTTTGACGAGGCCATATGTCTAACCTTAGACACGTGGAGGCTGAGTACGTATTGGGAGAATTCCTCTGGATTTTTCTTTTGAAGTTATGTGGATGAGACACATGGAGGCCTACATAGACCTATCCTAAGCTTGGAATTTTTAATGGCTAGTATCCCTTTTTTTAGACTAGGGACACGTGGAGGGCATGTGCTTGTTTGGGATTGGCCTTTGGACCACGCATTTTGAATTTGTGTCATTGAGACACATGACACCTTCTATTGGCTCTGATCTATTTAGAATTTTCAACGGCTAGTTCTACCCCTTTTGACTTCTTTTTTTTGGGCCTGGGACACCTAGAAGCTCCACGCTTGTTTAGGGGACCACCTTTGGTTTTGACCATTGAAGGTGCATCATTGAGACACATGGAGGAATTCACCAGTCCTTTCATACTTAGTTGATTGAAACGGATGGATTTTTCCCCTTTTTGAATTTTGGACATGTGGAGGGCTAGCACAAGTTTTGGGCCTCTACACTTGATCCTTCCTTTGACGTTACGCCGTTGAGACACATGAGGGCTTTTTCTAACCCTCCTATACTTAGCAAATTTGGGCCCACTTCCATTTGAATTCTATTGGACCCTAACTACATGGAGATTTGGCACTGGTTTGAGTCTCTGCCTTGGGCTCTCACTTTTGAAATTGTGTCGAGTCGACATGTGGTTCTTTTTGCTCGTTTGGAATTTTCAAAAGCTGACTTTGTCCCTTTTTTGACTTGGGACTCGTGGAAGCTCCACGCACATTTAGGGTCTCTATTTTGATGTGCTCTTTTGGAATTACACCAAGATGATGCATGGCACCTTTCATGAGTTTGTTTTTTGGTCCCGAGTCAACTCATATGTACCTAAGTCTGAAAACTTCGAGCCTTTCCCCATTTTCCTCTTGTGATCCTCTGGCCTCCTTTGACATTGTTTGATCCTTTGCTAACTTTGCTCCTCCATTATAGAGTCCCGCCTATAACCTGACTGTTGGATTTGAAATGTGGGCTCGTAATATTGAACCGACCCTTTGATTATCTCTTATGTAGGGTCATGTTTGGTCAATTTTCCTGGTGGAAAAATTGGGATAACACTTCCTTAGAAGTAGTTTGGCATTAGGATGAGGAAGAAGAAGCCAAATTTCTTTGGAGGGCCATCTCAATTATGCAAGTCCCATAGCCTGAGATATGGTCCCATGTTATGCATTCACAATGGATGTCCCCCTTAGATCTGAGGCCATTCGGGGGGTGCTTTGATTTTTCACTAACAATGAGTTCTTTAAACCCTTTAGGTTGATGGGTGTAGATTTTTTCTATGATATCACATGTTATGGTGAAATGAAAACTCCCATAATTTCTTGCAAGTGAATGGTTGACGCAGTCAGTGTGATTCATCAAACATGGATTTATCCCATAGTGTAGGACTTTGCAAATGGGATAACCCCTCTGGAGAAGGATGACTTCCTATCCTAGCCTAGTTCTAATTGCTCCAAAGTGCAGAGAGTTACAAATATAACACTAATCTAATGTTCTCCGAATGAGATAGAGCTAGAGAAAATGCATGAAAATAAAAACAACTCTAAGGGGAGGTGATGCACCAAATAGGGTGTCGAACAACCTATACAATAAAAACAACACAACGAGAATATTTCAATCAAAATACAACAATACACAATAACCTTGTATGGAATGAAAGATACAAAAAATGTAATAGAACACAGAAGAGGGTTTGAAACATCCACAGATATGATTTTATTTCTCTCAAATTTGATACAATACATCACATTTAGGGGCAAAGAAACATATTTTGCATTACAATGTCTAGTATTGAGGTTTGAAATCTCCACAAAATATATTATAAGCAATAATAAGAAGGGAGGGGAAGATACAAGGTGTCCAACTTTTTACAAGGATCTGTTCCTTACAATATATTAGAAGATTAAGAGAAAGGGAGAGAGAAGGAATTCAATATCTTGCTTCAACCATCCTAAAATGCATTAAAATCACCTACAACAATGATGGGTACCTCTTTAAAAATCATACCTCTATGTACCTTTCCTTATTGGGGAAGAAAGGAAGCCCATCCTTTCATCATTCTGGTAGGTGAGAAATCTAGAAACATTCCTCCAAAATGGGGGACTGTATTTCCCCATTTTAGAATACTTAGTCTCATTAAAATAAAGAAAACCGAGAGGTTTGCAAGAAATAAGAGCTCCCAATAAAAAAATATGGCCATCTGAAGATGAGGGTGCCATACTTGAATAAATTCGAGTGGTTAATCTACTTTTTTGGACTCCTGCCCTGTATCGCACCCTGTGAAATTTGATATGTCATACTTTAAGGATTTAGAGCTTCAGGCTGCAGAGATTTCTATCAATATTTTCTTTTCTAAGCTCATGAAACTTATGAAATTCTAAAACCTTGAAGTCCCAAATTTGGACTTCGGGTTTTGGACTTCAAGTTGTGAATTTTGTGCAATGGGGCTTTAATGAATCAATATTTTGATTCCACGAAGTTTGAAATTCAGACTTCACATTTTGGACCTTTGTGTTGGTCATGGTTTAGGGTTTCAAGAATTTAATAATTTGGGTTTGGGGGGTTTGGGTTTTACGATTTCTTCATCCATCCGGTCATCACACATCTTTGAAATCCTGAAGTTAGAATTTCAGACTTCTAGTTTTAGACCTTTTTCCTCCTCGTGGGGCTTTATTCATCTCTCGACCTTGTTGTCAATTTTGAACTCTTGAATGTATGAATTTTGAATTTTGGAAATCGTAATTTCCATCCTTTGGACCTTTTGAGCTCACTATTTTAAATTTTTGATCTGCCAAGTTCCATAACTTCACCTCGGCCTACCTCCAAATGACCTCATCTCCAAAACCCAAATGTTGGACTTCAGAGTGTCTTCATTTCCTGAACTCCTGTACAATTTTCTTAGCCTTCTTCACTGACTTTATCATCTCAAGTGAGAAATGTGAGCTCCCATGGCCAAGTCGATCTATCCATTGCTCCATGTGAGGTCATGCTCATCTAATTTATCCTAAGGGAAAAAATTAGGTAACATCACCAATTAGTAAAATATTTTTACTGACATTTGGTTAATATATCATCCATGTTTAGAAGCTAGAGAAATAAGAATTTTAAGAATTCTCATTTTGGGAAAAAGAGAAAAACATTTAACATAATCTATACCAGGTTTCTATGTAAACCTGCTAGCTACTATTTTTTCATGAGCTTTTCTATCTTAACAAAAGAGTTATACTTGATTTTATACAATCATCTCCATCATACAATGCTTCTTTTGGGAGGACAAGTAACCAACTCCCTAGTTTTATTCTTGATTAGAGAAATATATTCATCTTCCATAGCTTTAATCCACCTATCATCTAGGGCTAAGTGCACCACGTTGGGGGGACAAAAAGGGGTATTAAGTGGAATTTGTTTTCTGAAAAATAGAAATATTCAACTTCTACAAGTTATTTGAAATAGTTACTGTCAAAATTGGAAGATGTTATAAGAATACGAATCATAGAATTTTAAGTCTATTTTATAAGCTACTAGTTTTTTAAAATTAGTTAACGTTTAGTTGTTTAAGGAATTAAAATACAAATAGTTTATCCTTTTTTTTTTAAAGAAAGAGTAGACAGTAGGTCATGCCCCCCACAAATTTTTTAGTTGGATTTAGTATTTTTAAAAACTCTGTGGTAGAAAGATAAATAGGAGCATCTAGTTTAGGATAGGATTTTTTAGTGAGTATTTTTTAAATTAATTTTCATGTACAAAAATTTTAAATTTTGAAAAATAATGGATAGTCGATCGTGCCCCCAACCTAACTACCTAAAAAAAATCAATTTTTTTTAATATGTATATAAGTAGTCCTAGATTGGGTCTGGAAAAAAAATTATTCAATTTTAATGAGTTGAAAAAAATATAAACCATGGAAGATAGACATGTATAAACTCAAAAAATTAACTACAAAAAGGAATAATTAGAAAATAATTAGTATGGAAACCTTATATTAGTCAGAAATTTTGAAAAATCATATTTTTAGAAAGAAGAAATTTTACTCGACCTCGTCATCATATTTTTATTAAATTTGTTAATCCTTTTAGTTTGATTTATTATGGTGGAATACCTATTTTACCTTTTTTTACAAAAAGACGTTATTTGTTGTATTTTTGCAGGTCCATGCCTAAAGCTTGGGGATTCAATCCTAGAGGCATGCCTTGGAATGAAAAAATAGAAAAATTCTTATGTGTTATAACTCGTATGTGTTATTATGTTTGTATATTCCATGTCTATCCAACATCCTTTTTATCTCTTTCATGGAATTTTTATCCCTTTTCTATCTTGTGTGTAGATTCTTGTACATTTTAATGAGAATTTTGGTTAGTTGAGCTTGTACCCTACCCCACTATCTATATTTTTGTAATCATGGGTGATAAAAAATGACGTAAGGATAAGAATAAAGTCAAGAAAAAGACAACAGAGAAATTGGAAGAGATAAGAATAAAGAAAGTGAAGCAGATGCCAAAACTTCGTGAAGGGAAATGTACATCTACTATATTAAATGTACCTTATGTTTTTAAAAAATTAGCATGAAATACATAATGAAAATGTATAGAGTAATGCATTTACAATGAATATTGATAATGAATTGAATGATAATGTTGTTATAGATAAAGAATTTGATATGAATCCATATGTTGAACCTTTACCTGAGAAGCTGAATGTTAATCCTGAAATTTACATGGAAACACTGAATGAAGAAAGTCAAATTGATGAAAACATTATAAAACCAATGCCTAACAAAATGAAAAAAGGAAATGTGAGAAAAAAATCTAGGGGAATTTGGGATGATTAATTTAAGAATTTAAATGATAAATAAGATGTCAATTATTAGTTACATAGATGCAATTAATTAATATGATACCTATAATGAAGATCCTTATGTTAAGAACATCTAATTTTGATTATCAAAATGCATCAATTGTTAAAAATATACATAAATAAAACCAAACTATTGGTTTCAAAAGATGTACCAAAGATAGTATTGCTAGACGACGTGCACTTACTAATTGTATATTAAGTGAAACAATAGTTAATAAATTATTAATTAGAAAAAAACTAATGAAAGAAATAGGGAGATGCAAAAGTC
The DNA here is from genome assembly GCA_019776745.2 of Taxus chinensis. Classification (NCBI taxonomy): domain Eukaryota; kingdom Viridiplantae; phylum Streptophyta; class Pinopsida; order Cupressales; family Taxaceae; genus Taxus; species Taxus chinensis. The sequence goes on from CM034148.1 coordinate 152,600,584, forward strand.
CTAAGTTAACCAATAACATTGACTATTGGACATTCTCTAATATACTCCCATAGAAAGACAAGGATACATATGATAATCTAAAATAATTACTTGTAAAGTTTTAGAATGAGAACAAAATGGTGTCACCAAATAGAAGAGAAATAATAAAAATAAGAAAAGGTTCTCGTAATCATGAATCATGTGCAAAACATTTCTTGGATATGGCTAAAAATTTTTTATCTAGGTTTAAGAATGAAAATATAGAAATTAACATTAGCTAAAGAATTTTTAAAATGTAAAAACCATTTTATGTGAAAATAAATCACTCACATACCACTTTTTTCTATAGAAATCATGGTAAATTTTCAATTCATTATGATTTTTTTTGTCAAATAAACTTTGTGTTTTGAATACTGACATCATGTTACTGGAGTGTGGAATAAAATTACCACCAAAATTTGCAAGGGAATTTATTCCTACGATATTTTGTGAAAGATTAAATGGAATTTTTTTAATAAAAAAACATGTTTGGATGGAATGTGCAACGTATGTGGTGGCTTACAAAAATTGAAAAGTTGTATCCATGAGGAGAATACAAATTAAATAGGAAAAGAATTAGTTGGTTTCAACAAATATAAATATGTGGCATATAGATTAAAAGATGGAAAATAATCTAAGAGGTGTGAGCTTGTTATAGAACAATTACCTGTATCTGAATATATAGTCAAATTCACAGAGGAAATTGTTTATACCTATACAAGGCACACACATAGACCTTGATGGTTGGATGAAAAATCAAAGCTAAGAAAAGAAACATTCCCATTTGATATTATTGTTTCAGTAGTTGACTTCATATTGAATTATTCATTGCAACAACAAATTGAGGTTCAATAAAAATACTATACATCAATTCAAGTTACTATTTTTGTGCATATAACATTAATGAACTCTCTCAAAATCACTAAGAAAGATAACAAAATATTAAGAGAGTATCATTTATACATTAGTGATGATAGGACACATTCTATAGAATGTGTGTAAGGGTTTCGAGTTGTTTTATATGGACTTGAATGAGAGTAACATTGTTTTTAATCAATATTATATTTGGTTGGACAACTTCACATTACAATTCAAGAATGCACTAATGTTTTATTGGCTAAAAAGGATGCATATAATTTTATTTTTTATAAAATATCTTGGTTTCTATTGAGGCATGACATGGGAAAGGAGAGCATGATGGTGTAGGATCATGTGTGAAAATAGCCCTTGCTAGATAAGAGTTAAAGTTCAAATATGGTGCGAAATTTCCAGGTGTAGAAAGAATTATTTATTGATGTGTCAAGAACATGGGCCATGAATCTCAATAGAGTTAAATGGTTCACATACATTTCTTGTTAATAGAGGAGCAACATTTGGCAAGATATGAATATTACATGATAGTTACATGATCAAGTGATATGCACTCATTCCATAGTTCAAATGCAACTTATTACACTATTCATACTAGGTGCATGACATGTTTTTTTATATCATCTATTGATTTTGTGTGGAATGAATGTGAGTCATAGAAGTGTGTGGATGAATGGAATTATAGATATCTAATTCCACTCGACACATATCAAGTTCCACGAGCATTACAACTTACAGTGTCTTTAGATCATATAATAACATCTCCTGACTTTGACCAAGTCTCTTATTTAGTTCATTCAGGTACATGTGTATGTCATTTTATAAATTTATAAATTATTAAATTATCAACTCTTAATGTATTTTGTATATGACTTTAGTTTTATTTTGTGTTCTACGGCACATTTTTGCTGTTATTGCGATAGAATTTAACAAAGAGGGAATAGACTTGTTCTTGTCTTATTGTGTAGATGGGGAAAAAATTCACCTCTACAGTCATTGATGGTGAAGACCTTTAGTATTCCACTGGGTCAGTGGTAGTCACTACAATTTGGCTTCGATGTTATCCTATCAAAAAATTAAATACTTGGTTTTTTTAAGACTATGAAGTACATAGAAAGATACTTCAGTATTCACATTTAGCTCTTGAAACAAATATGAAATTGATCAAATATTGAGGTAGGTAATCAAAGAAGAATCAATGGAAGGTTTGTGAATAAAAACATAAATAAATTTTTCCCACTGTCAAGCGTAGAGTTGATCCTTGTAGTGCATTGGATTGAATTTTCAAAGATATGTTAACTTAATATTAGATATACATCTACATAAATTTAATTTGAATATTTAATTTAATGGTTTTTTAAAATTTTGTAGGTTTTCAAATTCTATTTAATTTCTTGCTATCATATTTACGTAGGTTAGTGGTGCCAAACAATATTCCACCTTCACTTGGTTGCCACTGTTAGTAGAGAATTTATTATTCTCAATGCTAAGGGAAATTAAAGAGTAGAAAGGAACAATACACCAAAATTATCATTTCACCACTTATATCATATGAAAAATCTCTTCTTACAATTATCATTTCACCGCCTATATTGTATGAACCATCTCTTCTTAACATTTTTCATAGTACTTGTATAAAATTGAAATATTTTGGGCACAAAAATGAAACATCCCTAAGTGTTTATCAGGACATCTCGACATGTGTGTGTAGTCAGTTCAGTTCCACAAGCTTCAGTTTACAAAACATAGCAATGGAAAACCTTACACTGACTCAAACTTGACTCTTTGGTGCTTTTAGAAACAATAGGACCACAAGGGGATAAAGTTGAGATGGAGAAAACTAAGAAGTAATTTCATAAATGGTACCGATGAGGTTTAGGATCAAGATAGACCTTTCAAAGTGCCGCGGTGACCAATAAATAACCCAAAAAACTTATATCATTTTTTTCTCTCAGGGATCTTAAGGGAATATGTCTGAACGAAGTATCCCTGAAGTACTGCAATCATTGGGAACCAAAACAATGCATCCCTAATAATTTACGAGGCCAACCAGATGCCTTTTCACAGTTACTTTGGTACCATAAGCTTCCACTGACTCAACCTTACACTGACTCAAACTGGATTATTCTGTGCTTTTTTAAACAATAGGATCACACAAGGATTGAATTGAGATGGAAAAAACCAATATAGGATCTTGTAGAGGGTACAAAATCAGAGGTGTAAAATCAGATCATACATTTTAATGTGCCACAGTGATTGAGAAATCACTTGACGAACTTATACAATTTTTTCTGATAGGGATCTTAAGGGACTATGTCTTGACGAAGTAGCCTAAAAGCACCAAGATCATTGGGAAATGAAAAGACACATCACCAAGTGTTTACAAAGCCACCTAAAGTGTTTACATAGTCATTATGGTGCAATGACCTTATGTTTACAAAACATAACAATGGAAAGACTTACAATGACTCAAACTAGACTATTCAGATATTTTGCAAATAATAGGACCATGAGATGAAAAAATTTAGATGTTCAAATCTGAAATAGGATTTGGTATACGGTACCAATACATACGTGTGGAAATATATGAGACATTTTAAGGTTCCACAGTGGCCTAGAAATCACTCGACGAACTTAGACATTTTTTTATCTCACAGATCTTAAGGGACTATGTCCAAACGTAGTACCTTGAAAGCACCAGGACTTTTGGACACTAAATAAAATCTTGCCCAAGTATTTACCAAGGCACCCCAATGCATGTGCATAGTCAGTTTGGTGCCATGAGCTTTCGTTTGTAAAATATAGTAAAGGACAACATTACACTTACTCAAACTAGACTTTTCTTCAGTTTTTCAAACAATAGGACCACGAGAAGACCAAATTGATATGGAGAAAACTGAGACATGATTTTTTAGAGCATACCCTAATGGAGGTGTTGGATCAAATTATACATTTCAAGGTTCCATAATGACTTATAAATCACATGACAAACATATAACATTTTTTTTTCTCTAAGGTATCTTAAGGTAGTACACCCGAAAGAAGTAGCTTGGAAGCAATGAGATCATTAGACACCAAAAGAAATCTTCCCCAATTGTTTACCGGGAAATCTTGATGCATGTGCAGATTTGGTTTAGTGTCACGAGATTTTGTTTCAAAAATATAGTAATGGATAACCTTACATTGACTCAAACTGGACTATTCAACACAATTATAGAAAATAAGACCACAACAAGACCAAACTAATCTGGACATCACCAAGATATTATTTTTTAGAGGGTATTAACATATAGGTGTAGGATCATACGAGACCTTTCAAGGTGCCATGAAGACCAAGAAATCGGTGAGTAAACTTATAGAATTTTTTCTTTTCATGGCTCTTAAGGGACTACACCTAGACTAAGTATCCCAGATGCAGCAGCACCGGAGAGACCCAAAAAAATACTTACCAAATGTTAACCAAGTAATCTTAACACATGTACACAATTTATTTAGTCCCACAAACTTCCATTTGTAAAATATTACATTAGATAATATTACACTGACTCAAACTGGACAGTTCAATGCAGTTACAAACAATAGGACCGCGAGGAGACCAAATTGAGACAAAATTTCATAGAAGGGACTAATGTAGACGTGTAATATTATATTAGACCTTTGGATTTTCCACGGTGACTGAGAAATCACTTGGTGAACTTACACCAATTTTTTTCTCTCAGGGATCTTACAAGACTACACTCAGACAAAGTATCCGAGAAGCACTGACACTATAGGGAAATAAAAAAAGATATATTCAAGTGTAGACACCTTAATTTCACATCTATCCTAAATCAATTTATTCCCCTTCCTCATTTCCCACAAAAATACACTTTGAATTAATCAAATATAATTTGATTAATTATCCATTTCAAAATCCAAAAAATAACCCTATCCTTACCACATGTCATTATTCTCCATGTTTTTCTACTATTGAATTAAAAATTCAAATTCAAATCCTCGCCCATTCTTTGTGGTCCCCCACTCACCTAAAATCCTCCACTTATGAATTAAAAAATATAATTCAAATCCTCACCCATTCTTCATGGCCCCCACTCATCTAATCTTGCCCACATTTTCAAACCACTCACCTAATCTTGCCCACATTTTCAAACCACTCACTTAATCTTGCCCACATTTTTAAACCATGATTACTTAAATTACTTTAAGTTAATCACTCCCCCAGGGTATAAATACAACCTTACCCCTCCCCTCTAAGGACACAGAGAATAAGCTTCAATGTCATATTTAAGTTTTTGCATCCTTTGAGCAAAGAACATCCTTTTGCCTCGTCCTAATGCCTAAATAGCCTCATAATCCTTTTTCCCATCTAGTGCAAAGTAAGAGGATCATTGTTGCAGGAAGGTATTGCTTTGTCTTGAAGAAAAACACCTAAAAATCACACAATCAAGGCTCAATCCAAGTTTCCTAGCCCATTCCGATGTTTGCTACGGAATGCGAAGGAGGAGGTATGATTATTGGTATTTTACTTCCTTGTTAGTAGTGTATTTTTCCTAGCTTACATTCTGGCACACCCGGTTACTTTTGATCTGTTACCATTAATTTCTCATTTAGTGTTTTTATCTGTTCTTTGTTTATTATTGTTTGTTATTATTTCCTTTTCTGTTCCTTATGGCCTTTTTTGGTTAACCTTCACGCTTTGTGTAGTGTTTTTGTTGTGCGGTGTCTTGTGGTGTATCGATAGGTTATAACAACAATGAAACTACGACGCTCATCATGTCTTTGATCTACTTGGTGGTTGGTGTTTGATTCCTAGTTCTGATTTTTTTATTCACTCGTAATCTGTAGAAACACATGAAATAGTCATTAGTTTATCAACTTACTGTCATGGGACAACCAATCCAGAAAATGAATTTATTTATTTACTTTTGCTAAAATAACTGCTTTGTCAGAAGTTTATTATTATTATTATTATTATTATTTTCTTTCATTTTAGTTAATTATTTTGTGATCTAAAGCTTTATTTCTATTTATTGTTCTTTTTTAACCTTTCTGTCAAAATTTTAGCTTCTCAGGTGAAGTACAAAAGTCATAAAGTAAAAAAAATAGCTCCTGGGACGTTTTTCTCATGTTCAAAATTTTCATTCAGAGTGCTACTGTACCCATCTTCCAGAAGCCATAGCATTTTCTCCCAAACTAGGAATGACTTCATTTTTTTTTAACGAAAAGGTATCAAAAAGATATATGCAATGAAAAAATAATTTTTTGATTTAGACTTACAGAAAGGTTTTGCTTTCATTTCTTCTAACACCTGTCTTTTTAACAAAAAACAAAAAAATTATATATTTTTTAAATTTAAATTTTATTTTATTTTAATGTAATAACCTCACGCGTAAGCTCTTTCCTCGCACTTCAAAATTAATATTGTAAATCATAAACGTGAGGCCACCCAGGCTCCACAAAATTTTATTTATTTATTTATTTATTTTTATTTTTTGTCCTACATTTCAATTTTCCATGACAACACTTCTAGGTAACGTTTTCACTCTTCTTTCGTCATTTTTATTTTTCGTGAAAAAAATCATTATCTCTATTTCACAATCATGATTAATTGTAATAACTATTAATATTTTTTAAAAAAACAAAGAAAATCGATTCCAATTGTATCCATGTATGCTCTTTTCTTGCACCTTCGAGCGATCTAGAAAATCAGAAACGGTCACAATTTTTTTTTTAGTTTCTTGTTCTAACATTGTATGATCCTCTAGATTTGTTTTCCAACTATCATTTCAATCATTATTTTCCTTTTTCATATTATTAATATTTGTTTGGTTGTTGGTTGTGTATGCTCTTTTCCTGCGCCTTCGAGTGATCTAGAAAACAAAAAACAAGCATGATCACTTTTTTAAAATTTTCTTTGCAGGATACGTAATAATTTATTTTCTTTACGACCGCGTCACTAGAATATTGTAAAAAAAAAAACATAAAACAAAAAAAAATCCAGCAAAAATACCATCATTCAAAGAAAATTGCTAAAATCAAAAAAGAAAAGTACGCTTAGGTACGCAATTATTTTATGCTAGTGATTTATTTCAAGTTGGAAAGAACCATGCATTTAATCACTTTATCATTTTGTTTTTGCATGTAGACGAGGTGGATTTCATCACCACCAAAACTACACCGGTGACATGGACTTGACTACCACGCAACAACAGAATTTGCATTTGCATTGCACTTTGAAAATTAGTCTCATCACAGCATTCAGTATTTACCTCATCCCTTCTCTTCACTTACAGGTAATGTTAGTATGTAGCGCATGTGATTCATGCCTCAATAGCTATAACAACAAAGGCTGGGCATCATCCCTATAAATCTTCAGGGAGTTATAAGGAGACCAAACACATTCATTCCCCCATAACCTTCCACCTTTTCACAAAACATATTTTAGATGCGTTGATTCACTCCGAAATAGGTAAGTAAGAATTGGTGAGCCTCCTCCAGTGCTCTAAGGGTTCCCTGTACCAATTATGTCCCCATATAGAATTAGGTATATCAGGACTAGGGTATATCGAAGGATGCATCTTCCTGGAGTAATAAGAGTCTGCATCCACCATTTCATAGCATACTTGTATGATTGCATAAAATAATGATCACTCGTGAAGAATTTACCTCAAAAGCCCAAACAAATGAATCCACACGATTGCTTTCTATTTGAAAAAAAAATAGTTCAGCATTGTTTTATCATAAAAATTGAATGATATCAATGTGTTCATTGTAAAATTTCAAACCCTAGTTGTGTTCCACAAAAAAATTAGTTCTTGACAAATTCAATACCAAGTGAAAACATCCAAACAATCCAACAACATAGGCCAAAACATCGCACCAATTTCATTAGCTTTCTTCATCCAACAATACATCTTTCATAGCTTGTATTTGGCTATATCCAACTGATATTGAGTAACTAGCATTCACTCCCCATATCGTCAATTGTCAAAACATCCTTCGTAGTTTGTTTCTAGCTATATCAAACTAATATTGAGTAACTTGTTTGAGTTCACTCGTTATTCTTTCCACCATCATGTTTATCCAAATCACAGCCAACACAAATCCTTTCCTAACTCATTTTGAGTTATATCATAACCATATCATGATTAACCTATTCAGGTTACTCTCCCTGTCAATAGTCTAGAGCTTGTTTAAGCCAAATCTACACAACGTGCAACAAATCCTCTAATAACTCATCTTAAGTTACATCATCATCATATTAAGATAACTTGTTTGAGTTACTCTCCTTATCAGTCATCAAAAGCTTATTCAAGATAAATCCAAAATAATCGAGTTCTCATTTCCTCACACATGTTCAAAATTCCTACCCACTTTTCAGCTTAATCAGACACATTTCATCATGGTATTCACTCATAGTCACAATCATGAAAATGATGATGAAGAAGCCACACAACCAGAACTCACTAATGAAGAACAAGAACAAATCAATAGGGTGATAGAACAAAACAAAAATGAATATCTGTTACGCATGCTAGTCATGTGGGTAAAACTACCCCCTGACTTCGGGACAAAAAATTTAAACAAAATCATTGACAATAGTGAATCAAGTTATCACAAGGAAATACCAAACAATCGAAATGGTTCTTCGACTGAAAATTTATTCACTAAAATCCAAGACTTAATAAAGAAACTTGAGGAAGCAACGACTAGAGCTGAAAGATTAAAAGACCTCAATCTAGATTCCAATACTCATGACATGTTTGATAAATCATACCCCGCTTCTCCATTCACACAAGAATGAAAATTTATGAAAGACAACATTCAGGGACTACAAAAACAATTGAAACAATTCAACTTTGAAGAATTGTGTTCTTATCCATTTGAGACAGAGATATCATGATTACCATTTTCGTCATCCTTCGAAATACCTAAGTTTGATAAATACAAAATTAAAGGTGACCCACATGAACATGTCAAGGAATTTTACATGCAATTTTAGGAAGTTTCCTATCGACACACATACATTTTACGATTATTCCCCCAAAGTTTAGAAGGGTAGGTTTTAGACTAGTTTTTCTATCTACCAAAAGGGTCAGTCATGACATTTGCAGACTTATCAGAGAAATTTGTCAAACATTTTTCCTATAACCTAGACTTATAAATAACCATGCTTGATCTCTACAACACTAGGAAAAGGCCAAATGAAAATTTTACCTCCTTTTTACAATGATGGTGCAGAATTGCAAGTCAATTTCCCTGCTCAGTAACTGAGAGACAACTAGTTAGCATTTTTGTCCCTAATCTCAATGTTGAATTATCATTCCACATGCAAATGCATTATCTGAATAGTTTCAAAGAATTCATCGAAAATGCACACAAATAAAAAAATCCCTCATTTCTAAGGACTTACTTAAAGCACCGTTTAGTGACCAACCTTATCAAGGCACTCCTCAAAACCAGGAAAAATCTAAATTCTTTAACCAGAATCGAAATATTATCAATGATGGCATTACTGATTCCCACCATGTCTGAAATGTCCAAAACCATCCATCAACACATTAAAATATAAAAAACCAATCATTATCCCTAGAAAGTAAGTTCCTTCTCAGGATTTACGAAGAGAGCTACCTCCTCTTGGAGAAATTCTAACTATTGTCTTTCGTCATTTCGCAAATGCTAATATGATTACATATTCCGTTGTTAGACCCTTCAAAGAAGGAAAACCTAAACCAAATTATTATAAATACAACGAATATTTTTATTACCATCACATAAAAGAGCACCCCAAAGATCGATGCATGCAACTCCACCATTACGTCCAAGACCTGATTGAACATGGAAACATAGATATTGAAAATAATTCTAAGACAAAAAAACCTAATGAAAAACTTCACATGTTCAAATATCCCTTCCCTAACCATGATAACAATTCAAAAGATAAGGGTCAATCATTAAGAAATGTTGAGTATGACTCAGTCATCTCGACCATGGATTATGACCAAGACTTAGTGACAACTGTAAAGATCATAACTAACTTTGTGATCACAACTAGATAGAAAAAAATGTGGGTCCCTACAACAAAAAAATATACCACTTCATTCCTGACATCACCTCCTAATCCACCATCTAATTCTGCCGCCAATTCCTCTCCACAACCTACACCATCATTTAATATTTTCAAACAATTAGAGAAGACTACCGAAAAATTTCAATCATGGAACTACTTACTTCTTCTCCCGCACTACAACGCATCCTTATGCAAACATTGAATAACACTCGTGTCCCTAAGGACATCAATTCACAACAATTCTAGGATTTAATTACACATCTTACAGTCCCCAATCCTATTTTATCTTTTCATCCCGTTGACCTGCTTAATCCTAACATCGCTAATAATCATTCTTTATACGTCAAGGGTTATGAAACTCATCATTAAATCAAGCACGTCTTAATTGACAATGGATCAGAATTAAATATTTTTTCCATGAAACTTTTACATTGTCTAGGTTACACTGAAAATGATTTACAAAAAAATATCATAACCATTCGTGGGTATGATAATAGTGAAAGAAAGTCTGAAGGGACAATCACGTTGCCTCTCCAAGTTGGACCCATCACCTAAGACACGATCTGTCATGTGGTAGATGTAGAAGTTACATATAACATTCTCGTCACTTGACCATGGATTCATGCCATGAAATCAATCCCATCAACATTCCACCAATGCATTAAGTTTCTTATTTTGGACAAGGACTTTACATTACGTGCAGATCCTCAACCTTTAGATTATTTTAGATTCCTAAAATGATGGTATCGACATGATCACTATTGTCCATCAAAAGATAAATATGCTCCACCTCACATAATCCCTAACAAAACATGCATTGATCATGATACACTCCCTAACAATGATCTGAAACCATAATCTCATAACCAAAATATATTTTCCAATCCATTATCTTCTGCTAGTCAACCATCTTCCACCATTCCTCCTCCCATTAATCAATCATCTTCTTCCACTAATCAAGCTTCTTCCTCTAGCAACAATTATTCTTCCTCCACACCATATTCTTCTTCACGTAGCCAATCTTCTTCATCTAGCCACACCTCTTCTATTAAGATACCTCCTCCTATGAATAACTAAACTTCATCCTTCAATCCACCCCCTTCTTCTTATAACCCATTCTCTTCATCTTTTAGGACTACCAAACTAACTTCCCCACCACATGAGGTACCTATTGGTCCCCCGTCTCACACATTTAAAATCATTGATACGGGATGCGGTGAATATCAATTTAAAAATATGGAAGACTCTTTTTATATCACCAAATCCCCACATAGCTATAGAAAATCTAACGCTCCACATCTGAGTATCCATCCCACTTACCAAATGGGACAGTCAGTTTGGAAAAATTTTGGTTATCTTCACAACGAACATATTCCAAGTTCTTTAGGATCTTGTTTATATAATGATGAATTTGCTCCATGATATGAGTCCCCTCAATTTACCAAAGCTCTTTGAATAATGAAAAACATGTGATGGAAGGGTAAAGGACTCGGTCCAAATGAACAAGGTTGTTTAGACCCAATACATTGCACACAACATCACAGTAAACATGGTCTAGGTTTCAAAGTGTTTGATGTTGCTCCCATCATAATTTCAAGGGACAACAATGACACCACTTCTAATAATGACATCAATTCTCCATGTAGTCTTTTTAAGGACCTCTTTGAAACACATCTTTACTTTGAACATTTATCAGTTAATGTCATCAATTTTGAGCCTACACATCCAAGTCTCATAGACCATGGCTAACCGTATCATGCGGCCATGGACATGTTCCAAAATGATGAAGCCATCAAAGAATTCCTTGGAACTCATGAATAAATACCTAATTCTGATCATAGAAAAACATTTGAAATCAATCTAAATGAATCAACCTATAAGAGATAAAATATTCAGATCCTTCACCCTTAGAAAATTTGGATCAAAAGTGCAAATAAAGGATTTCCCATAGTCAAAACCTCACCTCCACCCTATCCAACAAACATGTCAACAAAAATTTCCAACAAACACCCGACACTGATGAGCTACACCAACCATTAGCATTGTTCTCTAAAAAGGATACGTCTAAAATGCTTGTAGAAGAAACAAAAGACATAAAATTTGGCACCATCGAACAACCAAAAATTTTAGAACTTGGCATTAGTCTATCTGACCAAGAATGCATGGAATGTACAACACTTCTTATTGAATTCCAAGATATATTTGCATGAAAATATAAGGACATGTCAGGCTTGGACCCTTCTCTTATAGTACACCATCTTGTGGTACATTCGGATGCAAAACCTGTAAAGCAAAAACTACTCAAAATGCATCACCAAGTTGCATTGCTTGTCAACGCTAAACTCGAGAAACTCTTAGAAGCTGAATTTATCAAACCTATTGATTATTTGGCATGGATATCTAAAATAGTTCCTTTTTCCAAGAAAACTCCCGACATCAGAATATGCACAAACTTGCGCGACATCAACAAGGCTTCTCCTAAAGATGACTTTCCCTTGCCAAATATAGACCTGATTGTTGATTCTATAGTAGGCCATGAAATGCTCTCCTTAATGGATGGATTCTTTGGTTACAATAAAATACATATTGTAGACACCTAAAATTGGTTACCTAATTTAGTGTCCCCTGGATTCGTTTATCCTCTCAGGTAACCCGAGGCACCTTTATATCACCACTTCTCCCTTAGTGTATTACTTAAATATTTAATTTAAAGGCCTATCCTAAGTTTGCTCCACCCCATTATATTTCATCCATGGTTAATTAAACATTAACCATGTAATTCTATCTTCTACATTTATTTTCATCTACTTATCTACCCCATATCAATTTCAAACCTCCCGTATCATTTTTTTCCATCCATCCCACCTATTTCTCCTCTCCTAAAACCATGTAGTGGGTTTTTTCCCGTATTTTATTTGGAGGGATAATATTATTAATCTTCCAATTCATTTCCTTTTCACCACTTTGGGACTCTGTTCCCTTTTTGATACCGATTTTCGGAGCGGTGCCGATTTTATCTCGGTCGGTGCTGATTATAAATTTATGACCTGAGATCCTCTCTGGTTAGATTCAGAACAGCTAGTTGCGTAGAGATTACTTATGTCTGTGAGATTAAAGAGATTATCAGAGAAAGAGAGTGAGTTTTGTGCAGTTTAATCCCTGAGAGGTGCACTGCTACTCTGTCCGCATGTCTACAGCTCTTGCGGGTCTCCACAGCTACTTTGGTAATCATCAATCATCAATCAAGTTTTTTTCATGTATTACTCTTTGTTAGTTTCTGTAATTTCCTTTCGATCAACATCGATCCAGTCCGGTTGAATCTGATTAGTCTTTAATCAACGCCGGTTTATCCAAATTTCCATCGATCAGGCCTTTCTTTAGTTTCTAGGTTAGAATCCATCAATTTCTACCTCAGATCCCCTTTTTCTCTCTTCAATCTCTGCTTTCTTATCAATATTTAGTAATCTAGTCTTACATTTAATCGGTTTTAGCTTAGTTTTCTTTCTTCTTTTACTCTCTGGCCTTCTTTCTGCCTGTGTCCAATCAATGCCAGTCACTTCCTAATCCACGCTGACCCCAAAAATCAATGCCGACCAATCTGTAGAAAGCTATAGAATTCAGGTAACCCAAGTTTATCTTTATTCTCACAATTTCCTACTTTCTTTCAATTTCTACTATGGGTTTTACATTCTTTTTTTTGTTTTTAATCAGAAAACCTAATTATTTTCTTACATCTTTTATTATGTATCTCTTTATTCATGATTGAAAACGTGAACTGACATCTGTCGAGGAATCTCATTACTTCTCGAACCTACTTTCTAGGCAGTTCACCCATACATCATCTAATGTCATCTTTTTCTACCAAGAATTTGTGCATCACAGGTTTCTTGGATGCACTTTATAGGATTGCTCGTGTGCTCCCATCTTGTTTCTATTGGCATTCTTTCCATCTACGTCTTCAGATCTTATCCAATCTACCAGGTATCGATATCATTTGAGTTTTTCAAGGTTTGTGTGTTTAGTTTGGTGCATCAAATTGGATAGGTAACAAGCGTTGAAATTCTTGATCTACATTTTGGCACTCCCGGTGGGACCCCGCCAAAGTCCTTTGTTGGTAAGTTCATTTATTTTCCAGTTTTGAGCTTTTTTTCTTTTTCTTCACTGATTTTTCATTAGTTTCTCTTAAGCATTCCCTTTCATCATTTTGGTTTTTCTTCTTTCATTCCTAGTTTCTTAAAATAGAAATTTCCTTTCCACTAGTATCTTGTTGGATTTGTTTATGTGTTCTGCTTAACCCTATTCTACGGAGCAGTTTTCTTGTTCATGGGATTATCTGAGGGGAAGAGCTCAACAACGCACTTTTTGAAGTCCACACACCTTGGAGAGCTAAATATATAGGTATTTCTTTTTTGCGGTGTTTTCTCCTTTTTAAGAACTTAAAAAGAACTTGTTTGTTTGTTTTTATCACAGTTAAACACTTCGGTTTCGGTGCTTAAAAATAATTAATCACATTGGGGGATAACTTGTTTGACTTGTCTTCATTGAAATCAAACACTTCGGTTTTAGTTCTTAAAAAGAACATTTTCTTTTTCATTTTTGCTGTATGCTCTTCATCTAGTTTTCTAAATAGGTTGGAAAATTTATCAAAATTGGTAGTGACACTATTTGATTTTTATTTTTCACCCTTGCACACAAAGCCAAAATCACTAGGTATAAAGCATTTAAACAAAAAAACCTTCCCTGGCCTCACCTACTTGGAAGTGACATCCAAGAGGAAGAGCCTACGTAGTACTCGGGCTGCGCTATAAATTCACAAAAGTTCTGGTATATATTAGCAAATCACCCAACTCCCTTATCACAGCGGTGTGTGAAGTGCGGGGGTAGGCCCCTATATCAAGCCATGTACCAATCTTTTACTGAAGTTCCTTCGAGACTCCTCACCAAAACATTCCCCAAACCATCCTTAGTTTTTCCAATTGAGTAGTCCCTGTTCTAAAAAACATTCCCAAACATTTTCTTTCTTAAAAGGAATGAAAATTTAAAAGAGATAATCACCTACGCTACTTGAATTGTCTATGCATTAGTTAGGTCAATCTCTTTATGTGTTTTTGCTTGTTTGTGACGGTCATCACCCACTCATCATATAGAAAAATGGCTCAACGGGCCTCTTCTTCATCTGATACCACCGTTAATGTGAATGTTTTAATATACCTCGGGTCTTCTTTGGGACCACTGTTAGTTGGTTCCCTGTCTTGGTCATATAATCTTTTCTATCATCCTAAAGTGATCCCATCATGACCAGATTCCCCCAGTCCTTCAGAGGTGTCATTTGCTTCTAATATAGAGTATGTTCCTCGCGGAGATCCTGAATTTTAGGCACTTCTTGACCACAACCTGATAGCCCTTATGGAATACTTAGTGCATAAATCTACTCACATATCTGATCAAGGACCTCCAATCCAAGAAGTTTACGATTATTCTCATGAGCCATCCCAGGATTTTCTAGAGCAGTTAGCATACTTTTTCTCACCTCAAACCATGAAATAAGGTGGTGCATCTATGCCTCCTTTTTCTCTTCCATCGACGATGTTGATTGGTTCTCAAATGAATTTGCCTATCCCCAGTGCCGCGGCTACCTTAGTTACCCCACAACCTACTTTCTAGAGGCCCTCTTTTTCAGCTATGATGAGTGTGTTCATGCTCCCACAAATTTTTTTTAATTCTTCTATGCCATCTATTGCGTCTCAGGGTCAGTATCTCTCTACGAACCAACTCCCTCCTATGAGTCAGTCGGTTCCTCCTTCTTGTCCTCTAGCTGGTCTTTATTCTAATGCTCTAGTGACAATGACCTTTACCCATCCTTTGGCATCGGAACCCCTAATAACCAATCCGGTAGTCAAAATATTCATTCAGAGTTTGTTCCCCACCATATCAAATCAAATCAACACCCACATTCCTCAATCAATTCTGATTTAGTCAACAAGTGTAGGAACCCACCAATCACATGATCCACCTTTCATTAAACCACCTTTCTCTCAACCACTTGCCATCTCACAGCCTACTTATACTCAGGCTCCTTCACAACAAATACCTCACCAGACATCACCCAGAATGTCTAGTTATTCCTCTTATCATCTTGTTAATCAGCAGATGAATCCCCCATTAATGCCTCAACAAAACATATCATTTTCTTCTTATACAGGACATACCAACATGACCCCTCCTCAATCTGATGTCATCCAACTTATTCTTAAGAAAATCACAGACCTAGAATCCTCCACCAAAGGGGCTCACCCTTCATATTATTTTGAAGAAGTATGTTATGAACTGATTCATCCATCAGTGGCTTTTAAGCCTTATCCTCCCTAATGGGAACTTCCGAAGTTCTCAAAATTTCATAGCCAAGAGGATCCTCAACAACACCTATGAGCATTCAAGTATGCTTGCAACCTTATAGTCCAAGATCAGGAGCCTATGCTCCGTACCTTTCTTATGTCTTTAGCAGGGCCTGCTTTAGACTGGTACAATAACATACGCCAATATTATTTGTTTTCTTTCTCTCAATTAGCTCAGATGTTTTTTGAAAACTTCTCAATAAACATCTCACATAAGATATCGATTACAGATCCTTATAACATTCATCAATTCGATGATGAGTCTATTGTAGACTTTGTCGCTCATTGGAGAGGGATAATAAATCAATTGTCTTTCTCCCTCCCTCAATCTCAACAAATCAAGTTGTTTACTCGATCTTGTGTTAATCATATTTTTTCCACTTTAAGGATTCAAACCTTTCATACATTTGAATAAGCCTTTACAATGGCACGCAAACTTGAGTCCCATGTCATTGAACAAGGGAAGCTAAAACTTCGTTCCAAGTCTAAGCCATATTTTTCTCAGTTTACAGAATCAAATCCTTCCACTTCTAACAAAGACAAGAATCAGGGGTCCACCAATGCTATCGTATTAAAAACATCACGATCTGATAACACTTCTAATCAAACACCTTGGAGAGACTCTTCATCTTCTCAAAAAGGACCTCCCTCATCTCGGTCTTTTACTTCATTGGGGAAATCATATGTTTCTATCTTAGAAAAAATGTTGGAAGTTTGCATGATCGAACTTCCTCCTTTAAGAAATTTTGATGAGAGCCAAGAATGACCATTCTAGTATTGTGAAAATGACATTTGTCATTATCATAGAAGCAAAGGCCATGACATTGAATGATGTCATACCTTCAAAAACCTCATCTAAAAATTTATTGATAAAGGCGAGCTCATTCTAGATAACCCAAATGCTCCCCCAAATTAAGCACTTGATGTTTTTAAATATCCTTTTCCAAATCATTCGCCAAACAACGACGCTTCAGGGACTCAAAAACTAAGAACTCATACTATCAGCTTCATTTATACTAAGGGTTCTTCTTCTAATTCTGAATCATCTACAAATGCATCGAATGAATTAGAACTCTCCTCTGCTCCTTCAAATTATGAGATTCCACCATCCTCAGATGGTCCATCTTTGAGTCTTCCTTTATTAGAAATAGATTCATCTCCCTCTGCCTCACCATTTGATCTTCCACCTATACCTAAGATAGTGTCATATTCATCTGTCTCGTCATCAAATATTCTTTCGGTGATTGAGTCATTTACATCCCTTCAAATTCCCACTATGGATACTTCTACTTCTGTCGCTCTAATTTTTTCTGTGACCATGCCTTTGGTTAACGTACCTATAGTTATACAAAATTCTATGCCTTTGGAAGCATCCTCGATCTTAACCCTTCCTGTCACTTTTCCTATAGTAATTTCACCCACAATTACTGCATCTGAAGTACCTTCCTCACAAGAGGTTGCTTCTTCATTACCTATCTCTTCCACCATCAGTTCTTCCTCACCTATTAAGGAAACATCTAAAGAGATAACATCAAAACCTATACTTCCAACTCCTGGACTCAAACATAAACAATTAGAGTTTAAGCCTAGGGTCACATCATTGGTATCATCTCCTTACTTCCTCTGAAATAGTTATAATCACCGTATGCAGTCAAAGTTGTCACCATCCCTGAAAATGGAAAACAATTATTTTGGACCATCAAGGCTCTTGGTGCTTTCCCTAAAAAATATCTCCTTATGCCTCATAAAAGATTGGATTTATCCACTGAAAATGTGTCTTCTTCTACAACACCCTCTTCACTGGTGCCTCGTAGAGTGGATTTACCTACTGGAAGGGCATAACCTCTTTTATCAGAACCATCATCTTCATCACCAAACACCAAGGCACCCTTTGTGCCTCCTATCAAATATATTTTGGTAGCTCCTCCCCCATCTAAATTAGTCTTATCTAAATCATCGCCTATTACAGCCAAGCATCCTTCTTCATCTACGAAGACCAAAACACTTGTCACATATTCATCATCTTCAAAATCTATCTTAGGAGCTCCTCCTCCACTAAAATCAATCTTTCCTCACTTGCTTCCATCTAAAGCACCTAAGGTTGCTTCTCCCAATGACCAAAATATAAAAATAGTCTCTAAAAATACTATCAAACCAGATATGTAGGTTCTTTTACCTCGGTAGTCTGTTAAGGCTAAAGAGGTTCCTTCGTCACCTCTGTCCTCATCTTCTTCTACTATATTCTATACTTTAATCCTTCGCCAACTTATCCAATATTCATCTATATCTCTTCCTTCGATAAAACCCTATAATCCCAAAGGAGTAAAACCTTCATGGTTCAACTCTGATTTGATTTGTGATTACCATTGTACTCCATCTCATGACACTAAGGGATGTAAAGCCCTTCAATCTGTCATTAACAGCCTCTTGGAAGAAAGTGATCTTTTGTTGGAAGAGGAGGAACAAGTGTCTCTTGTCATTCCAACTACATCTAAGCCTAAACGGTCTACTCAAGCCTCTAATTCTATCGATATCACTCCATATGATCTTCCACCTTCTCAAATCGACACAATTCGTATCACCACTAGTGCACAACAATATGATAATCCATAATCTTCTATAGGCTCTTGACCACGAGTCATCATTTCTGCCACCCCCGAAGGAGTTCCTCCTTCCTCATAAACCCCGAGACCTCAGGTCTCTATTCATGCTTCACCTCGGGCTCAAATTCCCATGTCAATTGAGGAGAGTGTTATGAAACAACTCACCCATGATCTGGTCAAAATGTATCTTTTTGACCTCATTCAATCATCTCCACAGCATCGCTAGACTCTGATTGATAATATGTGTTGTATTGTGGTGAATTCAGATGATCCAAAACCTTTCGAGATGGTTGTTGGATTGAATATACTGTCAACCACCATCTCCTTCGAGGATTCTAAAATTCCTCCCCTTTCTTCTGAAGATTTAGAGGCTCCTCTATTTATAACAGTTCAAATCAATAACACTACATTCAAATGCACTATGATCGACAGTGGTGCTGCACTCAACATCATTTCCTCCCACACATTTGGGCAACTTAAGTTACCAAAGAACGTAGTGTCACCACTGCCTTTCACCCTTCGATCATTTAATGATCAACTGGAGGTTACTTTAGGAACTGTGGTCCTGCCCATTCGGGTAGGCAAGAAACTGCTTCACGAGATTTTTTACATTGTTGAAGAAAAATTCCACTACAATATGATCCTCAGATGCTCTTGGATCCATACAATGCACTGCATTCTATCAACCCTTCATCGATGCATAAAATATTAGTATGAGGGAAAAATCTATACTCATCTAGGAGATCCTTTCCTGTCCGCACAATGTGACATGACCATAGGGTCTACCCCTCAAAAGGAGAATGCTTGTTCTCATTACAAGGCTTCATCCTCTTCCATACCTGCAACAAAACTACTAGATCTATAAAATTTATAAGAAACGTTGCAACATTTTTTCATTAGGAGATCTTCCTCTTCTCTCTTTTGATGCCCATCTCAAACCTAATGAGTATGGTAGGCTAGATAAACAACCTGAATATCAACCAGATCTTGGACGCATTGTCACCATTGGTCTTCCCAATCAATAGACTAACTTCATCTACGGTGGTCTTGATACACCTCACTATCATCCGGATTCTCCTCCTAGAGCCAAACCCTATTCGGCAGGGTTTGATTGTCTACAAAATCCCGCGTTCACAAAAACTTATCTATATCAATGTGCGTGGAAGGGCTTTGGCCTGGGAAAGTATGAATAGGGTGTGCATGACCTCATGTCCATTCTAACTCTTAAACCACATCAAAAATTTGGTTTAGGATTCAAATCTCTCTCGAAAGCCACCATCACCATACTCGATGAGCCTCTTTCCATTTAGGAACCATCTTCTCCTGTCAAGTCGGAAGCATCACTTGATGTGGATGACTCCATTTCCATCCCACCTAACTTTTTTTTTAGTCAATACCATTTCCTTAGTTCTACTGACCTATAAGACTGATGGAAAATCCACATCCATACCATTTTTCTTCCCTAAAATAGTCGGAGACGACTCTCCCACTGTCAATACTATCTACTGTGTAGATGATGATTCTATCCTTAGCTATTTGGGGGCAGAGGATTCTTATCTTCCTAAAACAATTCCTTCTAACATGTCTACAGTTCTCAATGAATCCACTGTCAACCTTAATATAGGGACTTCTGAAGACCCTCACATCATTAAGGTCAGCCAATCTCATAACCCACAAGAGTTAGGAGACTTCACCGTCTTTCTTTCTCACCATTGCCAACCATTTTCTTGGTCATATGAAGATATGCCAGGCTCAATCCTAATATTGTGGACCACAATAATGTTACTCTTCGAGACATCAAACAAGTTAAACAAAAACTACGTAAGATGCATCCTCGTGTAGCTCTTCTCCTCAAAGAAGAGTTCCAGTGCTTGCTTTCCGCCAACTTCATCCAACCCATTGACTATCCACAATGGGTTTCAAATGTAGTACCAGTAACCAAAGCTAGTGGAAAAATTTGAATTTGTACCAACTTTCAGGATCTTAATCTCACTTTCCCGAAAGATGATTTTCCTCTACCTAATTTCAACCAACTCATAGATTTAACTGCAGGTGACAAGATGCTCTCTCTAATGGATGGTTTCTCTGGGTATAATCAAATTCTCATCACACCATAGGACCAACATAAGACTTCCTTCATAACTCCTTGGGGGACTTTTTGTTATCGCATCATTCCCTTTGGTCTTAAGAATGCATGAGTGACTTATCAACGTGCAATGACCTGCATATTCCATGACCTCTTACACAAAACTGTAGAAGAGTACGTCGAAGACCTCCTCAGTAAGTCCATACTCCATCAAGATCATATTCTCATCCTTGCATCTCTCTTTGAGAGACTTGTTCATTTTTGTCTTCGCCTAAATCCATCTAAATATGTGTTTGACATTCTCACTGGTAAAAGTAGGCTTTATCATTTCTATTAGGGGCATTGAAGTCGATCCTGTAAAAATAAAGGCTATCCTCAAGATGCCTCCCCCTTCCAACTTAAAGTAGCTCCATGGTCTTCAAGGGCACCTTCAATCAGTGTGTCAGTTTATCTCACAGCTTTCGGACCATTGTCAACCTTTTCATCATCTCCTCCATAAAAAAGTTCATTTTGAATGGGATGAGTGTTGCCAAAAATCCTTTGATGATCTCAAAGATTATCTTCTTTATCCACCTATACTTACACCTCCACATGAGGGGGATCCATTCTATCTTTATATTTTTGTGACTGAAAATGCTCTAGGAGCCATGATGTCACATCGAGATGCTAATGGTAAAGAACAAGCTGTCTATTATATCAGTCGCACTCTTCATGAGTATGAAACATGCTATTCCAAATCTGAAAATTTATTTTGTTCTCTCTTCTTCGCAAATTCTAAACTTCGTCATTACCTCCTTAATCATAAAACCTACATTGTTACAAGTGTCAATCCACTCAAGACAATGCATGTGAAACCTTATCACAATGATTGTATCACTCGTTGGCTCATGCTCATGATAGAGTTTGACCTCGAGTTCATCTCACAGAAATATATCAAGGTTCAGGTCATTGTGGATAAATTAGCTGATGCTCCTCTTTCAGATACTCAAGTCCCCCTTGCTCAATTCCTAGAAGAGTAGATCCAACAAATCAATTTTGGTGTGTCTCCATTTAAACTAAAACTCTTCTTTGATGGGTCCAAGTGTCAGCAAGGGGGAGGCGCAGGTTTCATCATGATTCCTCCTTGGGGTGCACCTATCCCTATCGCACACCAGCTTAACTTTGAATGTACCAATAATATGGCTTAATATGAAGCCCTCATTTTAGGTCTTCAAAATTCCATTAATCTTAGCACTCACCATATCGACATATTCGGTGACTCTGAACTCATCGTTAATCAAGTCACTAGTGTCTATCAGTGCAAAAATAATATCCTTCAAAAATATCATGATATCATTCTCTTTCAGCTTCAATCTTTCAATAAATTTACTATCTAGGCTATTCCTCGCACTACAAACTGATTTGCGGATATGATGGCTTCTTTAGCCTCGTTTGTTCCTCCATTTACTGAAGACTCGCGACTTTATGTGGTTATTCAGTTTTTAGACCAACCATCTCATCTCAGGTAGTCGACTTCAATCAACGCCATCGCAACTAACACTCAAGATCAGTGGTATAAGTACATTTTTTTATCTATCTTGTTCAGTGCTTCCTCCAGATCAGACTTCCAATTATAGAAGATATTTTATCCAACGCAAAAACCACTATACTATTCTAGGTAGAATCCTTTACAAACGTGTCTTTGATGGTATTTTACTTCAGTGCCTCAAAACCCCTGAATCATCTAAAGCCATTCAGGAGGTCCACGATGGTATCTGTGGTGGACACTTTGGTGGTTTGGCCGTGGCTAAGCACATTCTACATTTAGGCTATTACTGGCCTTCTCTTAATCAAGACTACTGCGACTATGTCAAGAAATGTGTCAAATGTCAACAACACACTAATCTCACACATATCCCTAGCCAGGCCTTGCAACCCGCAGCAAATTTCTGGCCTTTTTCACAATGGGGTCTTGATCTCATTGGCCTCATCAATCCATGCTCTTCATAGTGACATCATTCTATCATTACTACCATAAAATACTTCACTAAATAGGTGGAGGCTATTCCTCTTTCGTCGAACAAAGCTAAACCTATTGTTGATTTTGTCTATCGGCACATCATTTGTCACTTTGGTGTTCCTCATAAACTCATTATAGATAATGGAAAGTCTTTCAAAAACAAATATTTATAAAAACTTTACGAAACTTTCAATATTAAACTCATATTTTAATCTCCATACTATCCACAATCTAACGGCAAAGCTGACGCTTCTAATAAAACTTTGTGTAATATCCTCGCAAAGGTAACTAGTCGAGCTGGTAGGGATTGACACTTATAGATCCCTTTCTCTCTTTGGGCTTATCAGACTAGCATTTGTACCCCTACTGGCGCTACTCCTTTCTCTCTCATCTATGGGTCTAAGGTTGTCCTTCCTTTGGAAGTCCAGATTCCCTCTCTTCGTGTCTCTCTCAGAGAGTTTGTCTCTGATGAGGACTATCATCAAAACCATCTAGCACAGCTTGAGTTGTTCAATGAATGTCATCTCAACACCCTTGAAAATCATCAAGTATATCTTGAGCATGTCAAGTGTGCTTATAACAAGCATTTCTAGCAACGTGACTTCCAAGTTCGTGATCTTGTTCTTAAAGAAAACCAGAATGTCACTACTCTGGAACGGAGTCAATGTGGTAAGTTTTCTCCTAACTAGATGGGACCGTATGTTATCACTCATAAGTATGGGTCTAGGGCTTATCACCTGTCTTCCATGGATGGTATACCTGAAATGGAGCCTCTTAATGCTTTGCATCTAAGGCCCTTCTACTGTTAAAATCTATCTTACATGATCTTAGTCACAAAACAGATATTTTCATCCATCTGCAACCAGTCATGCATTTCGTAGTGATTTAGAACTATGTGGTTCTCCTGCGTTATGTCTTTTATACCTTAAATATGAGTACCGCGGCTCTACTCATGGCATTTTCCTTACAGATTTGTTCCTTCTCATGGTAGGAATACCTTAATCACTACTTCATCCACCCTCGGTGTTCATCTTGATCAAAACAAACTTTGCGGCATGAGTACGTGCTTACATACATTTTCTTCCCCTTTAACTGCTCTATCTGGTCTAAACTCAACTTCTTCCAAAGCTAAAAAAACTAAAAAACAAAAGAGAGATGATATTCTAGTCCTAAAATATAGACTGATCCCTCGAAGGATAGCTTATCCATGCCTTATCAACTAAAATAAAAAAGATAGACCATTCCTCGAAGGATGGCTATCATCAAAATAAAAATATAGACCACTCCCTTGAAGGACGACTATTTGTTTTATGGCATTTTCAGCCTTTTCAGTAACAAAATTCCTTTATTGGCTAGGTTTTTCACTTTTTTAGCATCTCTAAAAGACTTCCCGTATCGATCAGTCTATCTATATATAACAAACTTCCCGCATTGATCAATTTGCTTTTCTATCAAAAGAAAATAAATCATGAAGATGTGATATGAGACCTTTTCGATCATATGGAGATCTTGGTTTCCCCATATGGACACGCATTTAATCCTTTACGTGTTCTGATGAGATGTAGACTTATCTCTCATCCTTATCTACCTCCTAGATCTGGTTTTGTGACTAACTAGTGTCAGGTTTGTTTTAACCACTTCTATGGCCTTGTGTGCATCATCTTTCGATTTACCATCAAGGTATTTATTTATGGTCGGTTAGGGGCATAACTTATCATTCTTTTTCCTTTCTAGGTGTAGTGATTTTTATTTCTAAAGGATAATATCATTACATCACTTTATTTCACACAAGACATTTCCAATGTTTATTTGTTGTTCATCCAGTTAAATTGGCATTTTACCTGTTAATTTACTCAATCAATTCTATCATCTATCTATGCTCATCTTATTCATCTCATATAATGTCATCAAAAAAGCATGTATTAAAAACACATGTGAATCCATCTATATATCTCATTTAATTGAATTAACATATTAAACATGTTTATTTAATCCACCATGACAAATAAATCAAATCACATCTATTCATCTATGATTTATAACATTCATCTATATCCATCAAAATTACATAACATCTATCCATAACATCCATCCCTATCTATCAAAATTAAATGCATGAATCCAATCACATAACACAAAATGATGAATATATATACATATATCTATCCATACAAAAGAATTTGTGGCTTCCAATCAAGTTGTATACATTGTATCCACCAAAAAATGCCTTCAACTCGAGGCTACATTATCATACCTCTACAAGTCATATCTCTACATTAGTATATCTCTACAAAAGATAACATCTATATGGTAAAATCAAATAGGTGGAAAACACTGTCTCCTCCTCCCTCCTCAGGTCTGGGCTATCTCTCCTTATCATCTCCTATAGAGCTGGAGATGTCCACTGCCATGGCCTTGCCACCTCCTTGATATCCTCTGGTGTTTACACCCTCTGAGGCACCGCCAACAATATCTATCGCTGTCCTCCTCCTCGCTCCATACTAAGGCACATCTGGGGTGTGCTGTGTCAGGGCGTCCTCATAATATCTCACCTTGGTAAGGAGATCCTGATAGGTATTCAGATTCAACATACCAGGTAATTGAAATGGTGCTGCTACTGGTGGTGGTCCTCTTACTACCACACCCTATACCCCTGACTCTGAGGTGGTGTCTGTATCACCATATTTGGCCCTAAGGGGCTCCCTGTGTATATGATAGCAATCTCTTTGTTGGATTGCTGTATCTTTCTCTTGATGAGTGGTGTCTCTCACATTTATCAGGGTTTCCCTCTCCTCTGTCAAAGTCCTGATCTCCTCAAGGGAAGCCTTGCTTGTCTATATCAAGGCGGAATGATCTCCCTCCAGTCTCTCTAACACTGTTGTTAGATCCTCCTCACCTACCTCTATAACTTCTGAGAGATGTTATGGCATATCCACGTGGTACCATGTCTCATAGCCGTCATCCACCCCTACATCATCATCATCATCTATGGGAGGTGGGGCCTCCCTAAGTGAATCTGCTAGGATCAGTATAGTCAGGTCTGTCTCCCTGCTATCCCATCGGTATGGTGTATATATGGTCAGGATGATCTAAATCAAACCAAAATACCTCATCACCCATATAAAAGGGACTTGCTCTAAGAGCTCTGGCCTATGGCCCCTGACTACCATGCTACATCTCAACTCTACCAAATAGGTGTCCTGTCCTGCCCATATCAGATAGACCCTGTATGGTCTCCATATCACCTGTGATGGTGTTAGAGTCCTGAATCTCTTTGAGTACCACTCTATAGATCTCCCTATATCTCCTAGGGCCATGTCTTCCTACCATCATCAAAAACCATACTCAAGGGATCCCCCTGCTCCTGGTGTCCATGGAAGCCTAGATGGCCTGATCACTGATATATGCTCATATGCCTAGCAATGGAGCACAAAATTGACAACTTGTAATATATCTGTTCTAGTAGTGTGTCGGTAAATTTAAACACCTACATGAACTTTAGGATATCGCAGACACAGTCAAGTAAGAGTAGTGGGTACCATCCATCTCCAGAATCTGGAAATGCATAGTATGACATAGCCATCTGGATCATGGATATCAATCTGATCCTAGGGTAATCCTGCCGATACTGTGAGGATGTCCTCGCAGCCCCAAACACTATCTTTGCATCATCTGCCCTATCCCCATATAATTGTACCAGGGCATGTTATCCAAAATTCACCCCCCGGGGTTAATTTTATAACATGCATCAGAATTCTCAAGTCCCAGGTAGATAATTGATTCAGGTCAAACATCATGTTTCTGGGGTTCCCTCAAATTTTTTCTAACTCCCCTGACCAAAGAAGGAAAGAGCAAGCTCTGAGAAAATGTGAAAAAAGTTACAGAAGACAGGCTCAGGCCAAAAAAAATCACAAAAAATCGGCTAAGTCCTAGTCCCCGGGACAGTCGGGACATTTGGGACATCAAGGCGCGGATCCACTGAAAAGCCTACAGGCGGCCCAAACAGCAAAGGGACAAGTGGGACAAATGGACGCGGCGGACGCGGAAAGCCCGGATCAGCCGAAAAGGAGAACTTTCGCTCTAACTGCTTTAGGACATCTGGGATAAAGATATGTGAACCGGCCGGTTCGGCCGAAATGAGAACAAACAGTCCGGAGGTAAATGGGACATCTGGGCCATGAGGACGCGAATCAGCCGGATCGGGCGAACAGGAAGAATTTGTCCTGCGAAGCACTGGGACAAGTGGGACAAATGGCCGCGAACTGGAGGATTTTGTCCCAAGCAGCACTGGGACATTCGGGAAAAATGGACGCGGTGGACGCGAAGGAGCCGAAAGGGCCAAGAACCAACCAAATCATGACACGTGTCACAAGGGAAAAGGTCAAAAATTCAAAGGGTGAGATTTGAAGGGTCAGCCCGAACCAATGGGATAGTGCCACATGTCCCAACTAGGGCCCACAAGGAAATTTCAAAAGAGAGCCCACTGAGAGGTGGAGGAGAGAGAATTATTCAGTGAATCAGAGCCTACCACGTGTCATCCAGGTGGCGAAGCGTGGGAAAATATTTCAAAATCCGTTTTGGTCTGTTCCGTGCCCTAAATCTTCATATCATCATATCTTTTGATCCAGAGCTTGGATTTACACGTTCTTTATATCAACGGAAAGCTGTTGAAATTCTCTACATGATTCTGGGATCAATCTTCCATTTTGGTGTAGTCTAGAGAGAGAAAGTTAAGAAACAGATCTGACGCATGGTAATGCCAGAAGTGACGCTTCAACAACCAGCTTTAATGCAGCAGACAGCCCGCCGTTTTGCCAGGATCCGCTGCTTCTACCATAATGAGATGATTT
This sequence comes from Taxus chinensis, assembly GCA_019776745.2. Lineage (NCBI taxonomy): Eukaryota > Viridiplantae > Streptophyta > Pinopsida > Cupressales > Taxaceae > Taxus > Taxus chinensis. The sequence continues at coordinate 152,628,475 of CM034148.1, forward strand.
AAAATGCGACCTAGAAGTGGTTGTGGTAGTTTCAAATTTCCTCTCTTCCCTCTCTCTGTCTTCCTATAAATTATACAGAGGGGCTTCTTTCAAAAGGGGGACATGACAAGTTGTTCATCTGTTCGGCTCTGCCCTCCCTTCTTTTCTTCTGTAGGGTTGAAAATGGAGTTCAAACCTCCTCCCTTGCTCTGTAATGGAATTTTTTGCCTTTTACTATTGAAATGATGTTCTGTGCAAACTTCTGAAGCAACAAAAATGTGTTTTGTGATGCATCTGTCCATCCTTTCTCGTTTTTGCTTGTTTTCTTCTTGCCTCTCTTTATTGCAGGTATTTGTGCATGTTTCAACGTTCATTGCAGATCTGGAGCTGTGTTCATGGAGTTCTGGGACATTTTCTGTGTGAAATCTATCCTTGGGCCTGTGATGCATCTGTCCATCCTTCCCATTGCTCACCTCTCTTTGTCCCATGGCAGTTTTGATAGATGTTCAACATTCTCCTTCTCTGGTGTATCACCGTTTTAGTGTAGGATTTTGTTCTTTTCCTTTCTCTCTCTCTCTCTGTCTCCTTGGAATTTTTAGATTAGGATTAGATTAGCTTGCCTGCACTGGAATAGCTTATGGCAGGTAGTTTAGGAGCAGGAACCATCCTTCTCTGGAGATTCCTCTCTCAGTTTCACAAGTCCCACGCTTGGAGAGAGGTTTCCATGTTGTGCAATCACACTAGATGCCTAAGTGATCAACCTAGAAGCCTGATCTGCATCCAGGGGTGCTGTGATTTTGCACTAACAGTTTTGACATGCCCGGTGGGACCTTAGAGGTCTTCCACTTCATCTTTTGCAGGTTGATGTGTTCCTGTGAAGATTTCAGCCTTTGGAGGCACTTGCAAACAAATCTGGCGACTCCATCTGGTCAACAACCCATCTCTGAAGTTGCAGACCTTCCTTTCCATTCATTTTCATTCTTTTCTATCCATTCTTCCTTCCATCTCTTCCATCATTCTCTCATTCTATGAAGTTGTGCAATCATGACTTCATTTCCATCATGGAATTCACATCAACAACAGCAGTATATTCCACCTCCAACATGTTTTACAAATCCTCCAAATCAACATTTTGAGCAGATTCAAGATCAGTATGCATACCCATATGAGCAGCAGTGCCAAAGTCAGTTTGGCTATGGAGCCTTCCAAGAGCAAAAGTATGCATACAATGAAGACCATCAGATGCAAGATGCCGGTCTGTTGGAGAAGATCCAAAAGATGGAGGTAAACATAGTGCAGTCCAGGGCTCAGGCACAGATGAAAGCATTTGGAATCGGTTGCAGAGCACCTTGTCCATGGGTGGGACCTTTTCCAAGGCATTACAGCCCTCAGGAGAAGCTTGACTTCATGATTGCAATGCTGCCTTTGCTTGCAAAGTGGATTGAAGAAATAGAGGTGTATGAGACGAGTATTCAACAACCTTGTCAACGGGTAAGCACACCTTCTCATGCCTTTTCTTTTCCTCTTTCCCAATCTGTTTCATCTCAGCAGTGTCAAGCTTTAAACTCTCCATCTGTTGTCCCAAATGTCGATCCCATGTCTCCACCTCTCAATCTTCCACCACACCTCAATTCTTCTTTCCTTTTTCTTTCCAAACAGTCATCCTCTCCACAAGAGCTAAATGAAATACCTCCCACTCCAAAGAAACAAGAGGTTTCACCTCCTCTACCACCACAAAAAAATGTCAAATCAGTTGAGTTACAACCCATCCCTCCGCTTACATTCCCAAATCCATGTTGGGAGGATGAAAATCAAAATGCCAGTCAAGGAAAACAACAGCAAAAAGAGAAGCCAAACAAAGATGAAGAAATTCAAAGTCTAAAGAGTTGGGCTCTTAGATTTGGGATGACAAAGATCCCCTTGATGGTTAAACCTACAGAAGAGGCTAGGGTTGGAGAACAGGTGGTGGTTAGGACTGATTTTGTTGCAGCAAAAGAAGAAGATCTTGTAGTCACAACTTGTCCTCTAGAGCAGTAGATTGAAGAGTTTGACTTGACAAACTTCATGCTGGAGGAAGAGTTCAATCAAGAGCAAGATTGTCTTCAAACATTGGAGGAAGGAGAAGCTGCTCCAAATCCAAAAGAATAGGAGCACATTCCAGCTGTGGGGGAGAAAATTGCAGATCCAAGAGCTCTGAGCACAAAGCAGGCTACAAGAGAACCTTTAGTTCTTCTTTCTACTTCACCTCTCTCAAGTTACTGTGCTGAAGAGGAGTTTGACCTCTCAAACTCAATGTTGAAGGGAGAAAGAAACCATGGTGGTCAAGTTATAGATCAAGAAGACACCATGGAGGAAGTTGAATATTTGCAGCAGGACAGCAATAAGGTAGTTTATCTGTCAGATTTGGAGAACTGTTTTGATGGAGAAGAGCCAGTTGAGTTTCCACCTTTCTCTCTTTCATCATCCACACTCCAAACACTTGAGTCTGCTATCATGAAGGAGGGCATTCATTTACAACAGCCAACATCTTATAATAGCTCTTCGGAATCAAGATTGGAAGATTTTAATCTTTCAAGTTCTTCATTGGAGGAAGAGAGAGGACAGAGGAATTTCACCATTTCTTCCACACCATCCATTCAAGAAGACTCCATTCTTGGGGTTGAAAATCACAGCAATGGGCATACTCAAAGGACCATACATTGCCCAATCAGGTATTTGGCTTCATTGGAGCCAAAGGAGAAGTCACAACCAGTCATGCTTTCTTCTGAGCATGAGGATGAGCTACAAAGTACCAAGGATCAGTTGCCATACCTCTTCAATCCAAATGCAGAGCAACTAAAAGAGGTATTGGATTTGTTTTCAGCTGATACTTTGATGATTTGGATAGAATACCAGCTTCTTGTTGATTTTCCATCCATCCAAACAACCATGATCAGTGCCAAATCAATTGCATGGCTGCCACTTTTGAGAAAGGGAAGCTATTTCTCACAACCAATTGTAGGGTTTGTTTAGCTTATTTTTGCTTCCAGTTAGAGTAGAGTGGGTACGTTTGCTTTCAGTTGAAGAAGTGCTTGTGCACACTCTGCATGTTCCATTTGGGACATGTATGATTTTCAATTTTGTACATAGTTTTGGTGTTGTTCGTTCTGCTCTTGCACAGTTCGTTTCAGTGGCATCTTGGTGAGAACACTCCAGGTTCAATGGGTTTCAAGTGGCTCAGAGGGAATTTTTCAAAGTTCAGATCAGTTACAGGTTACAACTCAGGAATCCATGCGCAATGGATGCTTTAGGCAACTGGTAACTTCATCTAGCAGGCAGATGACCCTGCTGAGTCGCCAAATTGTTATCCAAAATTCACCCCCCAGGGTTAATTTGATAACATGCATCAGAATTCTCAAGTCCCAGGCAGATAATTGATTCAGAGCAAACATCATGTTTCTGGGGTTCCCTCAGATTTTTTCTAACTCCCCTGACCAAAGAAGGAAAGAGCAAGCTCTCAGAAAATGCGAAAAAAGTTGCAGAAGACAGGCTCAGGCCAGAAAAAATCACGAAAAATCGGCTAAGTCCTAGTCCCCAGGACAGTCGGGACATTTGGGACATCAAGGCGCGGATCGGCCAAAAATCCTACAGGCGGCCCAAACAGCAAAGGGACAAGTGGGACAAATGGACGCGGTGGACGCAGAAAGCCCGGATCGGCCGAAAAGGAGAACTTTCGCACTAACTGCTTTGGGACATCTGGGACAAAGATACGCGAACCGGCCGGTTCGGCCGAAATGAGAAAAAACAGTACGGAGGAAAATGGGACATCTGGGCCATGAGGACGCGAATCAGCCGGATCGGGCGAACTAGAAGAATTTGTCCCGCGAAGCACTGGGACAAGTGGGACAAATGGACGCGAACCGGCTGAATCAAGCGAACTGGAGGATTTTGTCCCAAGCAGCACTGGGACATCCGGGACTAATGGACGCGGTGGACGCGAAGGAGCCGAAAGGGCCAAGAACCAACCAAATCATGACACGTGTCACAAGGGAAAAGGTCAAAAAGTCAAAGGGCGAGATTTGAAGGGTTAGCCCGAACCAATGGGATAGTGCCACATGTCCTAGCTAGGGCCCACAAGGAAATTTCGAAAGAGAGCCCACCGAGAGGTGGAGGAGACAGAATTATTCAGCGAATCAGAGCCTGCCACATGTCGTCCAGGTGGCGAAGCGTGGGAAAATATTTCAAAATCCGTTTTGGTCTGTTTCGTGCCCTAAATCTTCAGATCGTCATATCTTTTGATCCAGAGCTCAGATTTGCACGTTCTTTATATCAATGGAAAGCTGTTGAAATTCTCTACATGATTCTAGGATCAATCTTCCATTTTGGTGTAGTCTGGAGAGAGAAAGTTAAGAAATGGCTCTGACGCATGGTAATGCCAGAAGTGACGCTTCAACAACCAGCTTTAATGCAGTAGACAGCCCGCCATTTTGCCAGGATCCTCCGCTTCTACCATAATGAGATGATTTAAAATGCGACCTAGAACTGGTTGTGGTAGTTTCAAATTTCCTCTATTCCCTCTCTCTTTCTTCCTATATATTGTACAGAGGAGCTTCTTTCAAAAGGGGGACATGACAAGTTGTTCATTTGTTCGGCTCTGCCCTCCCTTCTTTTCTTCTCTAGGGTTGAAAATGGAGTTCGAACCTCCTCCCTTGCTCTGTAATGGTGTTTTTTGCCTTTTACTATTGAAATGATGTTCTATGCAAACTTCTGAAGCAACAAAAATGTGTTTTGTGATGCATCTGTCCATCCTTTCTCGTTTTTGCTTGTTTTCTTCTTGCCTCTCTTCATTGCAGGTATTTGTGCATGTTTGAACGTTCATTGCAAATCTGGAGCTGTGTTCATGGAGTTTTGGGACATTTTCTGTGTGAAATCTATCCTTGGGCCTGTGATGCATCTGTCCATCCTTCCCATTGCTCACCTCTCTTTGTCCCATGGCAGTTTTGATAGATGTTCAACATTCTCCTTCTCTGGTGTATCACCGTTTCAGTGTAGGCTTTTGTTCTTTTCCTTTCTCTCTCTCTCTCTGTCTCCTTGGCATTGTTAGATAAGGATTAGATTAGCTTTCCTGCACTGGAATAGCTTGTGGCAGGTAGTTTAGGAGTAGGAACCAGCCTTCTCTGGAGATTCCTCTCTCAGTTTCACAAGTCCCACGCTTGGAGAGAGGTTTCCATGTTGTGCAATCACACTGGATGCCTGAGTGATCAATCTAGAAGCCTGATCTGCATCCAGGGGTGCTGTGACTTTGCACTAACAGGGCCCTCTATTGCTGCTCCCATGGGGTGATCTCTATTAGGTCCCCTGTAAATGGTAACCTAAGAATCCTATATATGTCCTCATGGGTGATGGTCATCTCACCCATCCAAAACCAAAATGTGTAGGTTTGGCTATCCCATCACTACACCAATGCTCACATGAGCTCCATGTCTCGGGGTACCTGCCTATAATAACAAAAATTTCCTAGTCTGGATAACTCCAGATGGTGCCACTCAACATCTGTCACATCTGGTAGTATGGTCTCTAGTAGCTTGGGAATAGCATCCCACATGTGTAGGACCTCTCATGCCTGTATCATATCAAACATTGTCATTAGTTTCATATGTATCAAAATCAACATCATTAAGCTTTCATCAAAATCTTTCTCAAAATCTTCCCCATATCTATTTTTTTCAATCAACATTGTTTACTTGATGGTTGATGCCGATTGTATTACAATCATCACCGATCACTTTATAATCAACACCGATTTTTTCAATTGACACTGAATATGAGGTAGAGCACTAAAAAATCCCTCTTGCCTCCTACTACAAAAAACATGAAAAATCAAACAAAACGCTAAATCTACGAAGCTAAGGAAGGCTCACTTACCCCTGGTCGTGTCCTCTTCCTCTTCTAACCACTTCCGAAAGCTTCCATGTTGCTCAAATTTAATTTTTGACTTTTTCTAAATCAATCGTCATAGTGTAAATGAATCGTTACCATTCCCCTTTTCTATACTTATAGGTTTTTGGAGCGATCGGTGCCGATTATTTTGATTGGCACCAATTTTTGTGGTCGATGTTAATTAGGGGAGGTCGATGTCAATTAGAGCCCTTTGGTGCCAATCAGGTATATTTTGATATATTTCATCCTCTGGCCCCACTAGGACGTGCTTCATCCTCATCTGTTACCCTATCTTACGCATGTGTCATCCATAACACATTTTCGCCATCATTAAACCTTTATTTTGGGTCCTTGTAACTGGTCGTCTTGCATAGCCCCACGTGTGTGCCACTTGTAGCTTGGATTTTCTTGTTATTCCCCGCCTAGGGCATCTCATCATTATATCTTTTCCCTATGCCACCCATAACACACATGTTCTACCTAGTCTGGCAGTATCTCTATTAAAAAGTCTACGATAGTGGCCATATTTCGATTTCCGTGGTGACTATCCTCTCGAGGCCATCACTTTATTCTTCTTGTCTAAGAATTGATGCTTGGATTGTTTATTTTATCATTGTTATGACCTTATTTTCACCTTTCGGCGCATATTTTCGGTGTTGTCACCTATTCCGAGTTCTTCCCTGTACATGGGTAACTTGCATTTTTTGTAACCTAAAGATAGTGGGTCTGTAGGCACTAACATCATCTCATTCGAAGGCCATCTAGTTGTCCCTACCAATGTGTCACTCTTTAGTTGTTGTTATGTTGCAATCACCTTTAACTCACTAGTTTGTAGCCACTTACATTGTCTCATATGAAGACTATCTAGTCTTCCCTACCAATGTGAGTTCTTTAGGTCGCTGCCTTTTTTGTTGTTTACATGAATCATCAACGATCAAATCTACCCCAGACATATCACTAGGGCATCCTTCTTTCTCATCTACCTTTTTCAAACTCGAGATCGGTTGGCTTGTTTGGGGCCACCCCATCCCTCGTTTGAAGGGGATCACATCATTATTGTTCTTAATTTCTTCCAAATCATTGTTCTTGTCTTGTGGCATTGCTTATCACAAGTTACTCAACAAAAAGGGGTAAATATAGACACCTAAAATTGGTTACCCAATTTAGTTTCCCCTGGGTTTTTTTATCCTCTCGGGTAACCTGGGGCACCTTTATATCACCACTTCTCCCTTAGGGTATTAGTTAAATATTTAATTTAAAGGCCTATCCTAAGTTTTCTCCACCCCATTATATTTCTTCCATGGTTAATTAAACATTAACCATGTAATTCTATCTTCTACATTTATTTCAACTACTTATCTACCCCATATCAATTTCCAACCTCCCATATCATTTTTATCCATCCATCCCACCTATTTCTCCTCTCCTAAAACCATGCAGTGGGATTTTCCCCATATTTGATTTGGAGGGATAATATTCTTATCCTCCTAATTCATTTCCTTTTTGCCACTTTGGGAGTCAGTTCCCTAATCAACGCCGATTTTTTGGAGCGGCACCGATTTTATCTCGGTCAACACCGATTATAAATTTACGACCTGAGATCCTTTCTGGTTAGATTTAGAAGAGCTAGTTGCCTAGAGATTACTTTTGTCTAAGTGACTAAAGAGATTATCAGAGAAAGAGAGTGAGTTTTGCGTAGTATAATCCCTAAGAGGTGCACTGTTACTTTGTCCACGTGTCTATAACTCTTGCAGGTCTCCAAAGCTACCCTGGTCATCATCAATCATCAATCAAGAATTTTATAGGTATTCCTCTTTGTTATTTTCTGTAATTTCCTTTCGATCAACACTGATACAGTCTGGTCGAATCTGATTAGTCTTTAATCAACGTCGGTTTATCCAAATCAGCACGGATCGGGCCTTTCTTTAGTTTCTGGGTTAGAATCCATCAATTTCTACCTTGGATCCCATTTTTCTGTCTTCAATATTTTCTTTTTGATCAATCTTCTTGAATTTGGGCTTACATTTAATATGTTTTAGCTTAGTTTGCTTTCTTCTTTTAATCTTTGGCCTTCTGTCTTCATGTGTTTCCAATCGATGCCGATCACTTCCTGATCGATGCTGACCCAAACAATTGAATTTGATCACTGTCTGATCGATACCGACCATTCTGCAGAAAGTTATAGATTTTAGGTAACCCAAGTTTAGCTTTGTTCTTACAATTTCCTACTTTCTTTCAGTTTTTGCTGTAGTTTTTACATTCTGTCTATTTTTTTAAATCATAAAACCTAAATATTTTCTTACATATTTTATCATGTATGTCTTTATTCATGATTGAAAATGTGAACTGACATCCACCAAGGAAGCACATTGCTTCCCGGACCCACTTTCCAGGCAGTTCACCCATACATCATCTAACATTAACTTTTTCTTCCAAGGATTTGTGCATCACAGGTTTCTTGGATCCACTTTACATGATTTCTCATGTGCATCTGTCTTGTCTCCATTGGCATTCTTTCCATCTACATCTTCAGACCTTATCCAATCTACCAGGTATCGATTTCATTTGAAATTTTCAGGGTTTGTGTGTTTAGTTTGGTGTATTAACTTGGATAGGTAACAAGCATGGAAATTCTTGATCTACACATATTGCTGAAGGGGATCAACATAAAATGACATTTACTACAACATGGGGCACCTTCTGTTTTAAGGTCATGCCTTTCAGCTTGAAAAATTTTGGTGACACCTATCAACAAGCAATGACTATCATCTTCCATGACATGTTACATGATATCATGGAATATTATGTTGATGATATATTAGTAAAATCTAAAACACGAATAGGGAATCCAAGTGTGTTGAGACACATTTTCGATAGATTATGTGAGTATAAGGTTGATCTTAACCCAAATAAATATGTGTTCAGAGTAACCTCTAGTAAATTATTAAGGTTTATTGTCTCACAAAGAGGCATAGAAGTGGATCCTACCAAAGTCAAAGCCATTAAGGAAATTCCTCCTCCTCAAAACCTAAAACAATTACGCAGTATTCAAGGTTAGATACAATCTATTCGGTGTTTCATATCACATTTGGTTGAAAAGTTCCATCTCTTTAATTAGTTACTCAAGAAAGATGCACACTTTCACTAGAACCACGATTGCCAAGACTCTTTTGCTAAGTTAAAAGAATACCTCTCTAGTCCACTTGTTCTTATGTCACCAGTTGCTGACAAACCCATGTTGCTTTATACATCTGCCACTGAACATGCCTTAGGAGCTCTATAAGCACAACATAATGATCAAGCAAAAGAACAGGTTGTATATTACGTTATTCGAACACTTGTTGAGCACGAAGTACGTTATTCCCAAATCAATAAAATATACTTAGCGATCGCCTTTGCATTCCATAATTTACGTAATTACTTGCTCAATCACACAACTAAGTTGATTTCCAAAATTGATCCTCTCAGGTATTTTTTTTCCAGACCCATTATCACAGGAAGAATGCCTAGTTGTGTCGTATTAATTAGTGAATTCGATGTCAAATTTATTCTGCTTAAAGCAATTAAAGGGAAAGCCCTTGCGGAACAACTTACCGAGGCACCCCTTCCTGGCATAGAACCACTTCAGTTCTCTTTTCCTGATGAAGATATTCTACACATACACATCGCGCCAGCTTGGACTCTATTTTTTGATGGATCTTGTAATCTCCGTGACTCAGGGGTGGGTATTTTTCTTATCACACCCAGCAGACATTTTATCCCCAAATCATTTCACTTAGCATTCCCATGTACTAACAATATCGTAGAATATGAAGCTCTCATCGCAGGATTAAAATTGACTATATCTTGGAATCTTACAGAATTAGCTGTATTTGGTGATTCGTTACTTATCATCAAGCAAGTTACCTATGAATACTAGGTCAAGGATGAAAAACTTATCCCATATAAACACATGGTGGATAGTCTTCAAAGCTATTTTTGATTAATTATATTTGATGAAATTCCTAGAATTCGTAATAAATCTGCCGATGCTATGGCAACCATCGAATCCCTATTAGAAATCGCATCTAGTCAACCTCAGGCACATTTTCTCGTTGAACATATCTTAATACCTACCTATGATCTTCTCAAAAACACTATGGTATGTGAGATCATGGGTGTAAATAACCCTTGGTACCACAATCTTTATACCTTCATTTGTGATAAAACATTTCCTACCAACATAAAACCAATGCATAAACATGCTTTAGCACAATGTGTTTCTCGTTACACCATTTTAGTAGAAACTGTTTGTAAATGAGGATATGATGGAGCCCTGCTCCGATGTCTTAATCAGGAAGAATCCTCGAGTGTCTTAGCTGAAGTCCATTCTGGTATCTGTGGAGCACACATGAATGGTATCACCTTAGCCAAGAAAATCCTATGAGTTGGATATCATTGGCCCACCATGGAAAGTGATGCATGTCATTTTGTCAAACATTATCAAGCATGGAAATCTTATCCACGCACCTTCCTAGGCATTACAATTGATAACCACACCATGGCCCTTCTCTCAATGGGGACTTGACCTCATTGGTAAAATCAGACGAACATCGTCCGATGGACATAAGTTCATAATTACCACTACCGATTACTTCACTAAATGGGTAGAAGATAAGCCTCTCACTTATGTTACTGGTAGCCAAATATTGAAATTCATTTTTTATAATCTCATCTATCAATTTGGTATTCCATCTACTCTGGTTGCAGATAATGGCAAATCATTTAAAAACTAGGATGGAAAAGACCTAGCCAAACATTTTCACGTCAAACTTAAATGGTCCACTCCATACTACCCTCAGGGAAATGGTCAAGCGGAAGCAACCAATAAGACCTTAAAATCCATCATGGAAAATATTGTCAACAACCATGGACATAATTGGCATACTCAAATTTACCCCGCTCTATGGATTTACTGTACATCTTACCGCATGCCTACCGGAGCCACCCCATTTTCCCTTGTTTATGGTTGTGAAGCCATATTACCTATTGAGATAGAACTCCCATCCTTGAGGATATCCCTTAAAGATGTAATTAACGAGGATGAATACTGACAATCACGGCATTAAGAGCTTGAGATTCTCGATGAAAAATGACTTAATGCTCTCAATCATTTTCAAGTCTATCAAAATGGACTACAACCGAGTTATCATAAAAAGGTAAGACCCAGAGAATTCAAAATTGGTGACCTCATTTTAAAATAAAATCAAAAGAATACCACTAAAGAATGAGAAAAACAAGGAAAATTTGATCCTAATTGGTTAGGACCCTATGTAATCACAGCTAAATTTAGATCTAGAGCTTATAAATTGGCCATTAAATATGGTCAAGATCTTGATGAACTAATGAATGCAGTTCATTCAAAGAAATTTTATCCTTAAGATGTTCACTATTCTGGGAAACAACATGTACATTGTTCCTTCTGTCTTGCTTATCTCCAAATAATTTAAATTTATTCATTTCTATTGGTAGATATTTTTTTATCAAAATCACATCTTCATATTTATCATCATGAGACAAGTGCTAATATAAATCCTATTAAGTTTGTGAACGTCATAATTCTTCCATTTTAAGTCGCTTTCATCTATCGTCATACTTAGAAGCTTACTGTTGGTAATATATTCCCTTCAAATACATTCTCTCTTTCATAACAAAGCTCTAAACTTTGTTACCCAGTTCATTTGGTCATCCATCTTAGTCTTCGGTGTTGAACCCTCATGTCATACTAGTCGTGTGGGGCTGAGATTGGGGGCAGACGTTTCTGTTACCCAAAATTCACCCCTCAAGGTAATTTTGATAACATGGATCAAATTATTCAGTCCCAAGCAAGTAGATTGATTCAAGGCCCAAAATTGTGTTTTTGGGGCCCCCTCAGCTTCTCTGTAACTCTCCCATCCAAGAAGAAATCCCAACAAGTTGAAAAAATGGAAAAAATACAAAAAATAAGGTTGCAGGACTGTTTTAAGGCATTTCGGGTCTGAAGGGTTCAAGTCATACCAGTTCGGTTCGTACCAAGGTTCGTCGTACCAAGCTTGGGGCCGAAAAAACAAAGAAAATTGGATAAGTCAGACATTTTTGTCCCAGGCAGTCTGCGGGACAGTTGGGACGTAAGGATGCGAGGGACGCAAAAAGCAGAATTGATCGAAAGCAGGGAAAATCGTCAAGTTTTGTTTCACGCGGTTTTGGGACAGCTAGGGCAAAAGTACGCATGGGGTGTGAATCAGCCAATTTTCCAACATATAGTCCATTTCGGGTGGTTTAGAGATATTTGTCCCAGGCAGTCTGCAGGACAGTTGGGACAAAGGTACGCGCGGGACGCGTGGGACGCGAAAAGGTGAAAAAGTAGCAAACAGGAACAAGGAAGCCTGAATCGGCCAAAGCAGGAGACTTTCATTCGAGACAGTTGGGAAAAAGGTATGCACAGGATGCGTGGGATGCGAAAAGCTGAAATGGCCGAAAGTAAAGGAGAAAAGTCAACGTTTGACCCGGGAACTTCAAACGGCCATAACTTTTGACTCCAAGCTCCGATTTTCACAAATTTGGACTTTCTGGAATGAGCATGACGTCTTCTATGCCACAAAAACTGGATTTCTTATTTTTAATAAGGGTAGATATATTTAATTAAAAGAAACATATTCGGCTCTAGTCAGTTAATGCTCATTCCCGTCAAATGACAGAAAATGCCTGCCAGACCTAAAATAGCTTCCCGCACTCAAAAGGCCATAAATTTTGCATTTCTCAACGAAATCACACAAAATTGGTACTATTGGAATTGTGGCTCCAAGCCCAGCACACAGAAATCAAGAAATTCTAGATTTGATGAGGGATTAATTGATATTTTTTAGAAAACGTGGATGGGTTCATAACAGTGTTTTATTTGGTGGTTGGGAGTGCAATTAAGAGGCATGGTCATTAGTCTTTCTTTGCTGTAGTACCTAGGACAGTATGGGTATCCTTTTTTAAGTAATATATAATCATTTTAATCTATTTAATGCCTCGTACAGGTGGTTGAAAGATAGATTTATGGATTTCCATTTTCCCTTCTCTTTCCCTTCTCATTTTTCTACAAATTGGAGTGTTGGGCTCATTGTAAAGGGGAGGTAGTTTTGTATCAAAGCTCTTCCAAATTGCTTTGTGAATCCAATGTGTTGCAGGTCCTTGTTGTGGACTCCTTGCATAGTGATCCAGGCCCTTATCTTGTAATAGATTGAACTGTGCATATCATGAAGTAATAAAATATAAGTTTGTGGATATATCTTCCCCTGCTATGTTTTCTTGCATTCTTCTTGCCCCTTCAACCTTGATTACAAGAATATTGTGTCTATTATTATGTTCTTGCAGGGATCCATTATCATTGTGTATGTTCGAGGTACTTTTGTGAATGCATTTTGCTAGATTGTGGAGAACTGTCATCACCCCTTCTAGTGTGCACTTTGCTTCTGCATCTCACGCATTTGAGAACTACTCTCACACACTCCTTTTCTGGTGTATCACTGCTTTAGTGTAGGCTTTTATTTCATGCATTCTTTCTCCCTGGTCCCTTGGAAATTTAGATTAGAATAATTAGTTTCCCCTGCATTAGAGTAGATTATGGCAGGTAGTTTAGGAGCAAGAACCAGCTTTCTCTGGAGGTCTATCTCAAGTAGAAAGTCCCAAAACTTGGAGATAGTACCCATGTTATCCAATCACACTGGAGTTCAAGTCTTTGCACTTGTATAAACGTTAGGGTGCTGTGATTCGGTGATAACAGTTTCTTCCCAAATACAAAGCATTATTGTAAAAAAGTCCATCAATTCAATAACTTATGAATAATTTATTGTCACATCTTTCATCCTTCATAGTCTTTGGTGTTGAGCCCACACTTCTTACTGGTAGTGTGAGACTGGGAATGGAGGAAGGTGCCCTTACTCATCTACGTCTTGTCTTTGGTGATAAACCCTTACCTCTTACAAGTGGCATGGGGCAAAGCATAGAGGGTCGTTCTCATAAAAGCATAAAAACATTGCAAAATATTAAAAAAAAACAAAAACAAAACATATAAAAAAAAGAAAAAAAGGGAATTCACTCAATTATACTTTGCCTTTGGTGATGAGCCCTTGTTTCTCACTAGTAGCATGGGGCAAGGCGTAGGGAGTCATTTCAAAAATACAAAATCTTGCAGTGCTTGTAAATTAGAGAATCCCCAAAGAATTAATTTAGATGCCTAAGTGAAGAGAGAACTATCCCTTAACCTCATATCTTACCAATCAGTAGGCTACATAATTGTCTAAGCGTAGCACGTGACTTATAAAGTGAAAGTTTTTGAAAATGGTTTAGTACCGTTATGAAGAATGGAGTCACAATTTCCAAAAGGGATTATTGTTAGCATTTGTCTCTATATTCATTATCTACCTCCTGTGTCCTTCTTGATTGTCGGTGATGAGCCCACACATCTTACTAGTTATGTGGAGTCAAGAATGGAGCTGGACTTCTTTTCATCATATTATCACCACCATATCCTGCCAATGGAAAGAGAATTTGTGTTATTCTGAGCGGGTCAAAGCATATAACTTTGTCCCACTTTTTTGTAGTTTTTGTACTTTCAGCAAACTATGTATGACAACCAAAACATGACCAAACACATATAAAATGACCAAACATGCATTTTTAAGAGGCCATAAATACCAAGGTGCAGGGCATCAAGAATTTACCTGATTTTTTAAATTTTAATAGTTATTTTTAATTATTTATTTACTAGTCAGATTTTAAAATATTTATGGCCACAAAGTGGGACACACTTGTATGCTTTGACCCGACTCACATAAGTTACCACATGGAACACAATACATATGGATAATATCTTGGTTTATCTTCTTTCAAAAATAAGTCTGCACTATGGTCCATAAATTGCCAATAACAATGTAAAAATCCAAAAAAAACTCCAAAAATTCAAAAACAGTTTAAAAATCCAACAATCCAAAAACATTAGAAAAAATCGTCAAAAATACAAAAACATTAGAAACGCTCGTCAAAAATCTTAAAACATTTTAAAATCATCTAAAATCCAAAAACATTAGCAAGAATCATCAAAAATCCAAAAACATTTGAAAATCGTCAAAAATCTAAAAACAACTTGTAAAAATCAAAAAATTCAAAAACATTAGAAAAAAATCATCCAAAATCCAAAAAACATTAGAAAATCTATATATATATAATAAAAATAAATAAAAATATTGTAAATTCCACAAAATCTCAAAAACTCTAAAATAACCGACACAATTCAACCTTAGAACTATTGTCTCCAACGAATGATCCAATCACCTTATGACTGCCAAATTCAAACCACTTCTTCTCGCGTGAATCCTCGCTTGGGGAAAATCCGGATTTCATTGCTTCCTTGTTCGAGGAAAATGACAAAATATTTTAGTATGTCCTCGTACCCCTACTTGGGGGGACATCTGATCAATCCTCACTCTGGAACACGTTAGGGATATGTTTATTGGTTCTTGTGTTGCATTATTAGTTATAAATTATTAATTTATTTCTTGTATCTTGATATATTACAGGGGGCATATTGATTTTATGTATCATGGTGTTCTCTCTAATATTCTTATGTTATCTGATTGTATGTCATATTGGGGCATCATACTTTCTTGATGGCCTCTATCTATGCTCTCTTCCATTTTCATATCGTACATGGGCCTCAAACCTTTTTGATGGCCCCTTTCTATGCTATCACACATATTACACTCTATTCATCCTGATCTTTTAAATCATGATACATCCTGTTATGTGCTATATTAAAATTAACATGCTTTTCGTCACATGAGTATGTTCGTGCATGATCAACATCTTACTTTGCACCCGATTCATTCACCCATACTAATATAATCCCTAGTTTGGGAATCCTACTTGATCAACGTTGCAGTTTGCGAATCTTACTTGACGATCTTTCTCAAGTAGCATTCACTATCCAACTACTCCTGCTCTCCCACCATGATCACCATGTATTTGATCCATTCATCCTTGCTCCTCTTTTTTACTCCACCACTTATCCCCATATTACCCTTCTCACCATTCCTATCCCCTCTCACCCATTTATATTCTTTCCTTTCCCCCTTCTTCTTCCCAGTTGACAATCGTACTTAATAACCCCTTCTATATGGAATCCTTGGTTGAGGTTTACTCGCTCCCTAAGATCTTCCCACTGTAGAAGCTTCTTCACCACCTCCCCTCTCATGAAACAACAATCACCACCAAACACATCTTCCCATTCCACCTCTTTTGCTTCTCATTCTTGCATCATTACTCTCACCACGTAGGAATCCCAATTAAGGATTCCCCTCACACTCTCCACCCTCAACTACATATATTCCTTCATCCATTCATGTTACACTCCTTTGTTTCCTTTCTTTCTTGTTATCACCTCATCTCATATCATATACCACTCAGGCAAACCTCACTCACTCTTTTCTCATCCTTCCCCAAATCTGTCATATGCCTGATCATCCTACTTACACACTCTCATAGTATGGACATTTCACTTCAGGGTTCCCCTTCAGTCCATTTTGTCATACTCTATTCCCACCAACTCTATCATCATTTTTCTTCTTCTTTAGCTTGGCAATCTTACTTAACCATTCGGGCCACATGACAATCTTACTTAAAACTTCTACTTAAGGTTGATCTGCCCTATGGCCTTCCCCCATCCCATCATATTTTCCCCATCTTATTTATCCCACCTCTCATCATGATCATCTTCTTAAACCTACCATTCCACCCTTGTCCATAATATCATCTTTTCTTTCTCCTTGCATATCATCCTTATCGGTTAGGTGATCTTACAAAACCTTTCCACCAACATGATGATCTTTCTTAAGATACTATCTTAAGCATGACATATCATCTTACACTCGCCCATCACTCTACAATCTCACCATCCATCTTTCCTCTTAATTCCCATCATCACATCTTTTTACCACCACTATCATCCTCTTTTGCTTGGCAATCTTACTTAACCACTCACCCGACATGGTGATCTCACTTAAGAGTCCCTCTTAAGGATGATTTGTCTCCTTGCCTTTCCCCATCACTACAATCCCTTCACCCTTCACTTTTTCTCGGAATTCCCCATTATCACATCCTTTCACCTCCTTTTCGATTCTCGCAAACACCACTTCTCGCTTGACCACTTTTCATCTCTAGTTTCACTCACTTGGCAATCTTACTTAACCACTTCCGTCACATGACAATCTTATGTCATGGTCCTCCATATGCATAACTTGTCATCGTGAACTTCTCCCCCACCTCATTCTTTGTTCACTTTGTTGATTGCTTCTTCCACCTAGTATCTCCTACTACCCACTTTTCCATCCTACTATTATCCTTTCTCCACATATCCTCTTACAACATACATCTAATCTCTTCTACCTACAATCACGTACTTTTCCCCCATTTTCCCCTTCTTAATCCATCATCCTTCATACCATTTCTTCCCATTCTTTTTATGTCTTGGTCTTCATCCTCACCTCATTCATCCTCATCACCCACATCTTCTCCTCGCTTTAACCTAGTCCCAACTCATCCCTCCCATTTTCTTTACTATTTCAACTTCATCTTCTCAAATTCCCCCCACATTTCTATGCACACACACATTCGCCATTATTGTTAACATTCCTCTATCATTATTTCATCATCATCTTCTTTTCCCACGCTAATAATTGTAATTCGGATTTCCCTAAAAATCAGCAATCCTCATTCCACATGACCTCATTCACTCCCTTAGACCTTCTAGATTTTCCCTTTATTCCTTCCCTCCTCTAAGCCCACTTCTCATTGTAAGGGGGATTTACCTAACGTTCCTTTGTTGGCATTACCCTTTCCAATCCTCGTTAGCTTTCTCCTTTTCTTCATTTTTTCTATCACCCTTCCCCACCACTCATTATATGGGGGATTTCCCTAACATCCCCTCATTGGCATTGCCTCTTCTATCCCCCATTCTCTTTTCTCTCCTATTCGTTTCCCTCAATCCCACCCTTTCTTGTTGCTTCTTACCCATCTCTCCATCTTCTCTTTGCCCTCTTCAATATCTTTACTATCTTTTTCATACATCCTTTTTATATTTTCTTGTCATCCTAGTATCCTCATTCCATACATCTCTACATATTTTGTAATCGATTTCATTCCTCCCCTCTTTCTTCTTTAAACATTCCTTATACTGTTCCCTATCCACTTATTACCTTCTTTCTGTATTTCCTTCTTTCTACATCATTTTATTTGTTATCCTCTTCTCTCTCCAACCCCTCGTCTTATTTCCCTTCCCCTATATCGTCTTCTTCCCCTTTCTCCATCACGTTTCCTCCTTACTTCCCCATCGATAACGTGGCTCTTTCAGCATTATCTTGTATTTTTTATCATACCACCTTCCACATGCATCTCCATACGATCTGTTCCATATTATTTTCCTTGGTCTTCCTCACAATGACATGATTCCTTCAATCTTCTCCCTGTCTTCGCTCTATCTTCCTTTTCTCTAACCTAATTTTCATGTTTCTTCTGACCACTTCTCCTTTTCTCTACCACCCCTACCTTTTCATCCATTCTGTATCTGTTTGTCTTCTTTTCTCTACTCTTTTTCAAAATTTTCTCTCCCCTCATAATTTTTTTTTATCCATTCTACTTCTTCTTTTTTCCTCTTTCTATTTTCATCCATTTCACCCCCTACTCCCACCTCATTTTCTCCTTCTTATTTATGCTTTCCCATTTCCAATTTTTCTCAGCTCTAAAATCTCTTTCACTTTCACGCATCCCTCTTTACTATCTATGTTACTTCCTTCATTTTCCACATCTCTCTATTTTATCCCTTCACCCTCTACTCAGTCATTTTCCTGTTTTTGCCTTATTTGTCCTCCATCATTCATTTCTTCCCCTATCATCCCTCTCTCTTATTTCTACCTCTTCCATTATTTTTTTTCCCTCCCCTATCTCCCTTACTCTTCTTGTAATCAACCCCCAATCCTATCCATTCCCTTTTCTCTTTCACACACACCCTCACACCTAAAATTCAAGGCCAATAGAATCCTTTCTCCATTTGCATCATGTGTTCATTCTAGTCTCTTCCACTCCATTATCGTCCTCTTCTACAGAAAATTCATTTCACTTCTTTTTGAGAGTGGTGTCCTATATTCCATTCTCGTCAGTCCTCTCGAGGGGGCATCACCACATCTATCCATAATCACATCTTCTCATTAAATTTTGGTCTTGGAGGATACTATGAAATACGTCACTCACCACTTTCTATTCTCCCCAAAAAACATTCACTCTACCTTTTGCTTAAGAAAAGTAGATTGAATTCTTCCCCCATCCCTTCTACTTTCTTTCAGAGGACACTACTTTCATAATACCCTTCCAAAGAGGGGCAAATGTAAACACCCTAATTTCACATCTATCCTAAATCAATTAATTCCCCTTTCTCATTTCCCACAGAAATACACTTTGAATTAATCAAATATAATTTGATTAATTATCCATTTCAAAATCCAAAAAATGACCCAATTCTCACCACATGTCATTATTCTCCATGTTTTTCTACTATTGAATGAAAAGTTCAAATTCAAATCCTCACCCATTCTTCATGGTCCCCACTCACCTAAAATCCTCCACTTATGAATTAAAAATATAATTCAAATCCTCACCCATTTTTCATGGCCCCCACTCATCTAATCTTGCCCACATTTTCAAACCACTCACCTAATCTTTCCCACATTTTCAAACCACTCACTTAATCTTGCCCACATTTTCAAACCATGATTGCTTAAATTACTCTAAGTTAATCACTCCCCTAGGCTATAAATACAACCTTACCCCTCCCCTCTAAGGACACGAAGAATAAGCTTGAATTCCCTATCTAAGTTCTTGCATCCTTTGAGAAAAGAACATCCTTCTACCTCATCTTAATGCCCAAATAGCATCATAATACTTTTTCCCATCTAGTGCAAAGTAATAGGATCGTTGTTGTAACAAGGTCTTGCTCCATCTTGAAGAAAAGCACCTACATATCACATAATCAGGTCTCAATCTAAGTTTCCTAGCCCATTATGAGGTTTGCTACAAAACACAAAGGAGGATGTATTATTATTGGTATTTTACTTCATTGTTAGTAGTGTTTTTTTCCTAGATTACACAAACATAGAGGTGTATGATTAGATGAGACCTTTCAAGGTCTTATGGTAACTAAGAAATCACACGATGAACGTAAACCATTTTTTTCTTCTAAGGGATCTTAAGGGACTGTGCCTGGATGAAGTAGCCTAGAAGAACTAGGATCATTGGTAACAAAAATAATAACTCCCCAAGTGTTTACCAGGATACCCTAACATGTGTGCATAATCGGTTAAGTTCCACGTGCTTTTATTTGCAAAATATAGCAATGAATAGCCTTACAATGACTTAAACTAGACTATTAAAGACTACTACAAACAATAGGACCAAATTCAAATGGAGAAAAATTACATAACACTTTGTAGAGGTTACAGATGTGGGGATATAACATCAATGATACCTTTCAAGGTGTCATAGTGCTCAAGAAATTACCTGACGAACTTACATGTTTTTTTGGTCTCAGAGCTCTTTAAGAACTATGCCCAGATGAAGTTTCTAGAAGCAATGGGATCATTGGGAATCAAAACCACATCTCCCTAAATGTTAACCTCGCTACCATGACGTGTGTGTGTAGTCAGTTTGGTGCCATAAGCTTCCATTTACAAAATATAACAATGGACAACCTTACAATGAATTAAAAAAGACTATTTTGCGCTTTTGGAAACAATATTACTAAGAGAGGACCAAATCAAGATGTAAAAAACTAAGAAAAAGTTTTATTAATGGTTCTAACATAGTTTAGGATCATACAAGACCTTTCAAAGTGCCATGGTGACCGAGAAATCTCCTAAAAAACTTATATCATTTTTTGCTTTCATGGATCTTAACAGAAATAACCCTCAAGAGGTAGCTCGGTAGCATCGTGATCATTGGGCACCGAAACAATGCCTCCACAAGAATTTATCAGGAAACCCCAATGGGTGTTTAGAGTTAGTTTACTTCCATGATCTTCCATTTATAAAATATGGCAATTGACAACCTTACAATGACTCAAACTAGACTATTCGGTGCTTTAACAAACAATATAACAATGAGAGGACTGAACTGAGATGGAGAATACTAATACAAATTTTTGTAGAGGGTAAAAAATTAACGGTGTTGGATCAGATGATGCCTTGCAAGGTTCCACAGTGACTGAAAAATCACCTGATGAACTTATACATTTTTTTCTCTAAGGGATCATAAGGGACTACACCTAGAAAAAGTAGCCCAAAAGTCTTGGGATTGTTAGGAACCAAAATGAAACCTATGCAAGGATTTACCAGGACACCATGATGCATGTGTGTAGTATGTTTCGTGTGAAGAGCTTATGTTTACAAAATATATCAATGAAAATTGTTACACAAACTCAAATTGGACTAGACGACACTTTTGTAAAAAATAACACCATGAGAGTACCGAATTTAGATGGAGAAAATTGAGATAAAATTTCATAGAGGGTACCAACTCAATGGTGCAGGATCAGATGAGACCTTTCAAGGTTCCATTGTGAGTGAGAAATCACCTGACAAAGTTATACCATTTTTTTCTCTCAGGGCTCTTAAGGGACTATGACCATATGAAGTAGCCTTAAAGTATTGGGATCATTGGGCATAAAAAAACACCTCTTTAAGTATTTACTAAGACACCCCAATGCATGTCATATTCTATTCAATGTCACGGGATTCTGTTTACAAAATATAGCAACGGAAAACCATACAATGAATCAAATTGGAATATTATTTTCTTTTACAAACAATAGGAGCATGAGAGGACCTAATTGAGATGGAGAAAAATGAGACAATATTTCATAGAGGGTACCAACATAGAGGTGTAGGATCAGAAAATACCTTTCAAGGTTCCATGATGACTGAGAAATCACCCAATGAACTTATACCATTTTTTTCTCTCAAGGATCTTAAGGGACTACACCTAGATACAGTATCCTGGAAGCACTAAGATCATGATGCATCAAAATAAAGCCTCCCCAAGCATTTACCAAGCCACCCTAATGTGTGTGGATATTCAGTTTGGTGCCACGAGCTTTTGTTTTCAAAATATAGCAATCAAAAACCTAAAAAAGATTTGATGAGGACTATTCAGTGTGGTTATAAACAATAGGACCACGAGAAGACCAAATTTATGTAGTAAAAACTGATATATTATTTCTTAGAGGGTACCAACACATAGGTTTAGGATCAGATGATACCTTTCAAGGTGTCATGGAGACCGAGAAATCACCCAAAAAAACTTATAGAATTTTTATCTCTCAAGGCTCTTAAGAGACTATGCCCGAAGGAAGTAGCTCAGAAGTATTAACACTAATAGAAACTAAAATACAGACATCCCAAACATTTACCAATTCATCCTGATGCATGTACATATTTGGTTTGGTGCCACAAGATTTTGTTTGCAAAACATTGCATCAAATAATCTTACACTAATGCCGTTACAAACAATAGGATCATGAGAAGACCAAATGATCTAGGGATAACTGAGAATAGATTTTGTACAGGGTACCAATGCAGAGGTGTAGGATTAAACAAGACATTTCAATTTTCCACAGTGACTGAGATATCACCCAGTTAACTTATATAGTTTTTTTCTCTGAGGGCCATTAAAGGAGTACACCCGGACAAAGTAGCCCGGAAGCACCAACACCATAGGGAACCAAAAATATTTCTCCCTAAGAATTTAATAGGACATGTCATCATGTGTGCATAGTCAGTTTGGAGACACAATATTTCATTCGTAAAGCATAGAAATGGACAGCCTTACACTGACTCAAGCTTGACTATTTGGAACTTTTGCAAACAATAGGACCAAGAGAAGACCAAATTGATCTGGGGAAAACCATGACAAGATTTTGTAGAGGGTACCACTATGGAGGTAAAGGATTTGATGAGACCTTTCAACATGCCATGGTGACCAAGAAATCCCTAGACAAACTTACACCATTTTTTTCTCTTAGGAATGTTATGGGAATACACTCGAATGAAGTATCCTAGAAGCACTGCAACCATCAAGAACTGAAATGAACCCTTCCCAACCATTCACTAAGTCTACCTGACATGTGCGTGTAATCAGTTTGGTTCCATTCGATTTTGTTTGTAAAATATTACACCAGATAACCTTACACTGATTCAAATTGGACTATTCAGTGCTTTTACAAATAATATGAAAGAGAGAGGACCGTATTGAGATAGATAAAACAAATACATCATTTCATAGATTGTACCAACATGGAGGTTTAGGATCAAATGATACCTTTGAACGTTCCACAAAGATCTAAAAATAACTAAGGGAACTTATAGTCTTTTTTTCTCTTAGGGATCTTAAGGGACTATGCGTGACCAACGTAGCTTGGAAGCACCAGGATCATTGGGAATGAAAAAAAACCTCCCTAATAATTTACCATGTCACCCTGACGTGTGTAAAAATTTGGTTCATTACCACAAGCTTCATTTTGAAAAATATTGCATCAGTAACCTTACATTAGAGTTTGAGTAAAAACTAATGTTTACTTTGATTCTCAAGACTTTCTATCTAATTTTTTCTCTCTTCTCCCCCTCTTTTGAGCTATCTCTCTCTCTC
This sequence comes from Taxus chinensis, assembly GCA_019776745.2. Lineage (NCBI taxonomy): Eukaryota > Viridiplantae > Streptophyta > Pinopsida > Cupressales > Taxaceae > Taxus > Taxus chinensis. The sequence goes on from CM034148.1 coordinate 152,652,124, forward strand.
TCTGTCTATTTATCTTAAATTTTCTCTTACTCTTGTTGATATATTTGTATTTTTCCCAAATATTATCTATATAAATTTTGATTTAAAGATATGAATAGACTCTTTGTGTAAAACAATTTGTTCTCTATTTTAGCATGTAATTAAAAATGAATAGACTTACGTGTAAGACCAAAACTATGTTTACTTTTAATATTATTGCATTAGAGCGAGAGTAAGTGATACAAATCTGTAATGATGATGTATTACCCATTTTGATAACTCTTGTTGCATGGTTTAATGATCGCATGATAAATGCAAACTATTTGCATGATTGTATTCTGTGTTTTTAGTTGAATAGTTAAGATCATTGTGAAAAATGGAGTGTGTGCACTTGTAGATGCCTAAAATCTACCTACGTAGTTTTATTGCTAAAATTATACTAACTATCCTCTTTCCAATCATTTATGTTATAATTAGTGATTCCCTGCTAATTAGCTAATGTTTCCGGATGCTAATTAATGACACTTTGTTAGTTATAATCCACTTCCATTCGAATAATTATCTATTTTTAGTTAATTAAGCCTATTTTAAATTATATTTAATCAATAATGCATTTAATTGGCTAAACCCCTCTTTCAAATGCTTCACATTATATCAAATTTGTCCTAAATCAGCTCTAAGTAGCCCAAAAAGCTTATTCAATCCTAGTTTATTAATTAAATCATAACCAACTCCTATGAGATGCTAATCACTTGTTAATAGCTTTAATAAATCTTAACAAGTCTAAATCTACTTAATCTTTTATCCCACATTCATTAGGATTCAAGCTTCTCCCAAATTGGAAAGCTATATAAAGGACCCACCTACCCTCTTTCACACCTGCACCACACTTTTTCTAGTGAAATCTATAGGCATATTATAAGAGTCTTCTCCATTATTAGAATAAATACTTCATCTTTGCATCCATTCTCCCATTTTTGAGTAGAAAGGAAGATCTAAGTATGGCCTTATAGGCATTTCTTGGTGATATCTTTCCATCTCTTTGGAGATTAACACACAAATTTGATTTATCATGATCTAAAGAGGCTCATGATTAGAAGTAATTATACATTTAAAAATTCTGATTGTTAACATCAGGTGATTTTGTTCATGCTTATGCAATATTATAGCTAATGCCTTTAAGATTTTATCTGATGTTTATAATAACATTTAACTTTCTTTGAAGCTACTAGGTGTTTGTTTCATTTTAATAGCATAAAAAATGTACCATATAAATGTTTGGAATTCCTAATGAGAGTTGCTCCTATATCATTTGCATTAATTTAAAGGTTTTTCATACAATTTGAAGTTTTGGTTACCAACCCTCTTTCTAGAATTTTTTGATAAATCTTGAATTTCTTAACTAGTTTAGTTAATTTTTCTTAGTTTTAGAGGTCTTTCCAAGAAGGAAGGAGGTGAGGTGATGCAAAAATTGAAGTTAATTGGAAACATTTTGATATTTTTTGACATGTTTCTTGTCAAATCAAGTGTTTTTTATGTTACATAGTTGCCCTGCGCTAGTGTGAAGGACCCTTGCATCAATGTCAAAAGGATTTTTCTACTATCAACAAACATAAAGCACGACTTGTAGCCAAAGGATATGCTCAAGAAAGAAGGCATCGACTATGAAGAAACCTTTGCACCCACTGCGAAGATGAAGACCATCAGGGTAGTTTGCGCACTTGCAGCATAGAAAGGATGGAGACTTCAGCAGATGGATGTCAAGAGTGCTTTCCTAAATGGTGATCTGAAAGAAGAAGTATACATGACCCAACCTGAAGGATTTGTTGATGAAAATCAGCCTAAAAAGGTATGTCGTCTCATCAAATCTCTTTACGGACTGAAACAAGCTCCCAGGGCATGGTATATCAAGATCAACGATCACCTTCTGTAGCATGGGTTCACTCGTAGTCCCTCAGATTCAAATCTGTATATAAAGAAGGTAGGCAAAGAAATTATCATTCTGGTTGTTTATGTAGATGATCTTGTGATCACTGGTAGTTCAGAAGACCAGGGTGATATTGTAAAGAATGATCTCAAAAGAACCTTCGACATGACAGATTTGGGGCTACTACATTACTGTCTTGGCTTGGAAATTTGGCAAAAGGAGCATCACATCTTTGTCTCCCAGAAAAAGTACGCCAAGACACTCCTGGAAAAGTATAGAATTTCTGATTGTAAACCTATATCCACTCCCATGGAAAAAGTCTTGCAACTTTCAAGATTCCAGGACTCACCTCAAGTAGATGCTACTCTCTACAGGCAATTGATTGGAGGGCTCATCTATTTGACATACACCAGACCAGATCTCTGCTATGCTGTCAGCTATCTTTCCAGGTTCATGCAAGAGCCAAAGAAATGTCACTGGAATGCAGCAAAGCATGTTTTGAGATATGTCCGAGGAACAACTAATTATGGTCTGGAATATAAAAAGAATGATCAATTCTTCCTACAGGGATATGTCGACTCGGACCATGCTGGATCTGTTGATGATAGGAAGTCAACTACAGGATACATATTTCATCTCGGATCTGGACCAATCTTGTGGATAAGCAAGAAGTAGAATGTTGTTTCTATCTCATCCACAGAGGCAGAATATCGCGCCGCACGAGGAGCTGTGTGCGAAGTGATATGGATACGTCACATTATGGATGACCTAGGAATTCCTGAAAAACAGTCACCTATTCTCTATTGCGACAATCAGAGTGTGTTGAAGCTCGTGCAGAATCCAGTCTTTCATGAACGAACAAAGCATATTGAAATTGACTGCCATTTCATTCGAGAGCACGTCTTGAACCATCAAATTCAGCTCCAGTACTGTCCTACTGAAGCACAAGTTGCTGGCATTCTCACTAAATCTCTTGGAAAAGTGAAATTTGAATCTCTCAGAGGTCACATTTGCAAGAATAATGTAATAAGGGGGGCAATGTTAGGATACGTTGATTTCTAACTATAGGATACGTTGGTTTTAGAATAGCTGTCAATTGTTATCTTCTGTTTCTTATCACATTATTCTCTGCTGGCTTTGTGGATCTTCCCAGCATTGTTAGGAGTCAGTTTAGTTTCTTCTGTCCTATATAAACTGGACGTGTGCTTTGTTATAATCAGAATAATATGAGATAATTCAATCTCTTCTTATTTCTCTCTGTTGCTCTCACTTTCACAGACCTGCATTTATGTCAATCTGCTTGCACTAATGTCTAGATGTTTGCACTAGTGTTCATAGGATTGTGCTACTATTAAAAGGCTTGCACTAGCATTTTGTGTAAAAAAATTGTTTTGTTTTCAAGGTTTTAAGATTCTGAATTTTGGTGTTTTCTATTATTTTATGGGTTTTCTAACACTATTTTGTAGGTTTTTAAATTATTATATCATATTTATAAAAAAAATTCTAATCTTTTTTGAATGTAATGTTTCAATGATTTTCTTAAGTCAAGATAAATATTATGTATTCTCCTCTTTTACACCTTTGGGTGATCTTGAGAAACAAAAGCAACTTTAGTCTTCTTGGCTAAATTGGAAACTTAAGATTTTATTTTTTTCTTAAGGGAATGCACAATTTATCAAGCATTTGTATGGTTCCTTGATTTTAAATTTATTCTTTGCTTTATGGTTGGGTTATATGTTGTGAATGCTCTTCTCTTGTATCCTTAGATGATATTGATAATCAAAAGCAACATTTAATCCTATTTCAAATAGTGTGATTTTCTTGGTAAATTACTAATCATTGAGTGAAGGACCATATACACTTGTAAGAGAAAGAATGATCTAAATAATACTAATGCATTTTGGTAAAAAATTCCAATGGTGTGTTAAACCACATTTCTAACTAAAGATAAAAAAACACACCACTATTCAAAAGAGTGTATTTGTAGGTTCGGTTAAGATCTATGGCTCGTCTGATTTAAACAAGGAGAAGTATCTTGGCATAAGCCATAAAACTCATTATGAGGATTACCAAAAGAACCCTAAATTAGTCCACGCCTTGAGAGAAATGGTGGATGAAATGGGAAGTTCCATGCTACCCACTTGGCTAGTTGAAAACCCTTGTTAGAAAATCTTCAAGTTACACGTACGAGGCCTCTATTATTAATTTGATTAGTGTGTAATCTTTTGTTATCTAGAATAATTTCTAGAAATGCATACCTCTGCCAAGTAAGAATTAGTGAGTTTGAGAACAAAATACTAGGTGAAAATTTTGGCATTGTGTTTATAGAGCTCTCATAAAGAAATAAGGCATCACTTTGTCTTATTTTTTACCTTTTGTTAAGACAAGGTGAAACTATTTGAGTGTTAGGTGTTGGTGCTCAAAATGGTCTCACCCCATCTGTGCCTTTGAAAAATTATTCATTCATGGCCTCTATCATTTTCTCCTTCCACATATGGTGCTTGGCCGATCTTATTACCATTTTTAATCTGATCCTGGGTCAAGGATCATGTATGGGTCCTTAATTATATCCTCATTTCTTTGTTCCTCTGGAAAAGCTTTGTATTTTGAGTCTCCCGTGCTTTGTTCCTTCAAAACTTGCATTTTCCTGTTTCCTCCATTTTCCATAGTCAAGATTTGTTGTACCTGCCATTTTTTCCCTAAATACTCAAAGAGAAATGAATTGATGTGTCCCTGAGGATCCTATTTGAGTCTTGTAACATTTCTAAAATCTTTTTCCTTGACGAAAATTTCACTTTCAGGCTCAAATGGTCATTTCTCTGTGTTTTACGGTTTGACGGGTGTTTCCCCCAGTCAAATTTGAATCCTTACATCAATAGGTAAATGTGGCACTGCTTGGTTGGATGCAGATCAGCTTAATACTTCAAAAAATCCATGAAAAGACTCAATTTAAAAATGTCTCCACGTGGAGGAACGATGCTCGATTGAGAATCAACTTTTTTGTTTGGCTTTAAAGTAGCGCCAGGAGGACACGTGGAGGGTTGGTAGGAAAGAGACACATGGAGGCTTCCACTAGGTTTCCCATAAGTTTAGAAAAATTTAAAAAGGTTTTCAGGAAGTCCACGACGCATGGAGGAACGGTGCTCATTTGAAAATCTACTTTTGGGCTTTGCCTTGGAGTAGCACCGGGAAGACACGTGGAGGCTTCCACCGCTTTCCCATACTTAGACAAATTTTTATGTAGATGCAAATGATTTGGTGGAATAGGGACACATGGCGAGCCTGTGCTCATTAAAGATATCCACCTTGGGGACCATTTTGAAATTGCACCATGGAGACATGTGGAGAAACCGCACATGTTTGGGAACCAGCCTTTGACTTTCATTTTAAAGACGTGCCAGGCTGACACATGGAGGCTTCTAGTCACTTTACATTTTACTTATACTTTTCAACTGCCAAAAGGATATTTCCTTAGAGCATGACACATGGATCCTACCACTGAGATTCAAGAATTCAGGAAAACCTTTTTGGAATAGGACACGTGGCAAGCCCACACTCGTTCAAGGTATCAAATTTTTTGGGCCACCTCAAGGTACACCATTGTGACACATTGCGATTTGAAAAGTCATAAGGGGCAGGGAAGCGGACCATAAAAGGCAACTTAAAATTTTGACATCTTTGCCTCATAAAGGTCAAAATATCAAAAATGGCCCGCAAGTCCGATGGGAAATAGTCAATGGTTTGCCCCGGTCAATGGCAGAGGTGCGGGCTTTATGAGGAAAAGTGAAAAAATTTCCCTTTGAGGGAAAAGGATTTAAAGGCATAAAAGGACTTGAGGTTCCACTGGGACCCGCATTAGGGAATTGAAGTGGAAGGGTGGAGCTATGGGAGAAAACTTGGAAAATTCTCCTTTCATCCAAAAGAGAGTCAAATGGCAGAAGTTTTCTGCGTTTCCTTTGGTCCCCAACTCAAGACACATGTCAGGCCCATTTTTTAGAAGTAGAGGTGCGGAGAAAAATGGGAAATTTTTCCATTTTTTCAAAACAATCAGAAAAGGTCAAAGGAAGCCCCTGAGGCTATTTTTGCATCTTCTACGTTGACAACCCATATTCAAAACAAAGATAAAACAGCCACTGAGTGTCCAAATTTGATTTTCCCCCCATTTTCTCTATAAAAAACCTGAAATTGTGAATCTTCATGATTTCTTATTGTCTTATGCATGCCAAACAAAGGGGCGAGTTAATTTTGATATCTAGAGTTTGGTAGGAGAGATTTGAAGATGTCCTTTGCCATTATAATAGTCTGACTCTCGGGCCCGATCTGGTTTTCTATTTTTCTTCTCCTCAACACGCAAGGGGCCATATTTGATTAATATGGGGTGGAAGTGGTTGGTGAATTGATGGAGGTGTGTTTTTCCTAAGAAAGGAGCTGAATGTGGGGGGAAATTGAAGATATTTTCCCTCAAGCACTTGGAGACTTTTTACAGATCTGATTCTATGAATCACGAAAGAATCATGGAAAGAACTGGTGCATTTAAAGTTTTTGTCTTCTGGGAGGAAGGGATTTTCTGGAAATTCTATAAAGGGCATGAATTCATTGTACAAATGGTTAGGAGTTTTTGGAAAGATCAGGACTGATTTTCTCTAGTAGAAAAAGCTTGACATAGCCCATCAATTTTGAGAAGCCATCTAGAGAAGCCTATATATCTCTCTTTGTGTCAAATTATACCGTATCAAGGTGGTTGAAAGTGTATAGCCATTGAAAATCTTTAATATTATTTTAGAAAATTTCCCTTGTTGATAAATTTGATCAAACTTTGAGTTATTCTTTGTCAATCTTGAGTAAAGTGTATTTATTTCATTTCTGAATGCATACAAGTAGTTTTTCTTGTTTCTATTGCAATCTTGTACCAAAATATAGTCCAATCACATAATTATTAGTCATTGTGATACTTTTGGGGCATCTACAATTTTATTTCTCAGAAGATCCTTCATCTGGAAATGGGATAAATGGTTTAAAATAACTTTTCTTTCATTTTTTTGATAGAGATTATCTATAAGCCTTTGGGTGTACCTCAAGCGTTACTTGGTTTAAATATTGCTTCTTTATTGGGTTCTCTAACTCGAGCCTTATATATAGAATCCCACAAGTTGTGTGAAAGAGTGCTAATCTAGGCCTCCATTGAAGCACATATTCTACTTGAGGAAACAATTTAACTTTTTGTTGCATTTTTTTGATTGAATCTTTCCATTTTGCATAAGCTCTCAATTTTTCTGGTGAGTCAAGTCCATCCTGTCTACCCTCCCACTAAAATTCATTTGAAAACAACCAATCCTTCCCATACTACCCCTATTTTTCTTTGTATACCCATGCGAGACCAAAATCCTTTTACTAAAATATGAAGAATAGATCAGGGTCTCAAATGTCTTTAGTAACCTTTTCCTTATTATGAAGATATCTCCATGATCTAGAAGAGACAACTCGTGAGAGTCAAATCTGGTGTGTTGATCATATTTTCCCAAAGGTCTCCTTTACAAAAACTTATGCAAACGAAAGGTACCTGTATCTCCTTTCAAATAACGGATGTTACAAAATAGGTTCTCTTACCTTGGCTGAAAGGCACAACCTAAAATAAATAGGATAAGATCATATCCTTTTATGGTGCTACCCATATCTCCACAAATCCAAGTAACAAAGGGACACTCAGAACTCCTCCCCAGCTAAAAAATGACATACATTTATGATCTGGCTGCCTCTAAGCTCCATGTTTAATTAGTGTTGTTACTTGGCTTAAAAAGGAGAACAAATTTGGGTACCAACATCAGTGGCGCCATTTATGGGAACTGTTTTGAATTGCTGAGAATAATTTACTGATCCACTACCAGTTCATATCTATTTGACCTGTCAACAACACTAACCTTAGTGGAGCCATTGTCGGGGACACACAGTTAAAAATCTAGAACCTAGTAAAACACTTCTTGTATGCTCCAAGTGTTGTGTGTAATTTTGTTAGTTCCCACACCTAGCTCACTAGCTTTCATTTGATAAATCTAGGTGAAGAAAGGTCAGAACCTTTCCATTTCTATTTTCTTACATTGAAAAACCTTTGAGAGATCATATTTAGTGCATCTATACAACTAAGGTGAAATTCCTTAGTGGTGTATCCCTATTAATCTAGTTGTTGGAAAGTACTAGTGTCTTAAAACTGTGTCCAAGTCATATCTGTTACTAATATTTGCAAATTTGAAGGGAATAAGATCTTTCTTTGCTAGGGATCCTATTGGGACATTGTTCCAGAGCTAGGAAAAGCAAATTTAGAAGGAGGAGAAGCTTGGAGAGATATTGGAGATCAGAAGGAAAGAAGAGGGATCTTTATTGATGAAAATGAATGGCCTATCATTGAAGATTCCAACTCAAGTGCATCTGAATCAGGAAGCCTCTTTATGGATTTGAACTCTCTAGATAGATAGGGACATTCATTTAATTTTGAAAGATTTTCTTCACAATCTGCACCTGTGTTTTCTGAGGTTGATAGATATTTGCAAGAAGCAAGGCCTTTGGAAGGTGTCCATTTTGAAAATTATACTCTTGTGTTCCAAGAACCTTCTACCACCCATCATTTCGTCACCTCTCCATGATCACCTCCTCAAATCAATATGGCTCAACCTAGGCCTCCATTTTTGTAAACACCTTTGGACCTATACATATTGAGGGAATGGATGGTTACCTAAATGCAGTTCCTCAAGATGTAAGGAACAAACTTCCTAAGTTCCAGGTAAGCAATGCCATAATTGGTGACCAACATCTAAATCTTTTTATCAATATGATGGAAGATTTTGAGATTGAACATGAGGATGTATATATCAAATTATTCATCTATACCTTGGAAGAGGATACTAGGGACTGATATAAAGAATTACCAGATAACTCTATTGACTCCTAGACTTAATTGAGCAATGCATTCAAACTGCAGTATGGTGACAGGATTGACCCTAGGTTTCTATTGACAGAATTTGAAAATATCAAAAAGAACCATAACGATTCGAAACATGACTTCAACACAAGGTTGAATAAGACCTTGATAATATTTCTTATTAAAATAAAACCTTGTGATGAGTCATGTTTAATCAAATATATTGATGCAATTGATAAAAATGTTGTATATTATTTAAGAGACCAAAACCCCACAAATTTGAGGTAGTCCTTCAGCAATGCTTTGCACATAGAAAATAATATCAAGGCAATTGGAAAACCTCAAAAGAGAGAAGGTGTGAACCTGATTAACCCAGAAAATCCCCAAACAAGCAAGGATTTTGATTTGGAAGAGGTTGTAAAGACTTTGGTAGGGGCTATCAAAGAAATTTCCTACAAGCTAGCCTGAGCTGAGAAAGGGATTGGGTAGAGTTCCCAAGGAAAACATGGGAAACAAGCCCAAGATAGACCTACAAATCATCAAAGAACTTATGACAGAGGAAAACGAGTTGTTGTATTTAGCAATAGGCACCCACAAGGAAGAGAAAGTAGAATGGTATCTGATCCTTTGGTTGCAAGAGTTGTTGTGGTGGAAGAGACAGAAGTCATTGATTTGTGTGAAATATGTTTCATGCCCCATAATCCTTGTGAAGAAGATCAACAAGAAGAAAATGTAGTTGATGGTAAAAGTGATGATGATTTTTGCATGATGGGATGCTCCACTAGCTCACAACAAAGGGAAACCTCAACTGAGGTGATAAGTGCAAGAACTACTACAACTTTTTGGGACTGCATTCATAGAGTAAATATTTTCCCTCCCTCTCATACTTTAGAAGCAGATAATGTACAAGATTTTGAATTTTCCAATAATGACTGAATATTTAAGGGATTTAATGATAAAAAAGTATGATGGAGGAATCCCATCTGAGGAAGAAAGAAAAATATTAATGAATGTTGTTGTGGCTCAAGAGAACGAATATAACACAAGAAGTAAGACTATCAAATGGGAAAAGCCTCAATCCAAAGCCAAAATCTCCCTTTCTTTCTAACATTCCTAAATAGGATCCTAGGAAAGATCCATCTACCAAAATCCCTGCAGTTCCAAGCAAAAATCACATGCATTCTTATGCTCAAGCTATCAAGAATTATGTGCCAGCCAATGAATGTATTAACTTTCCTTCCAATACTACCTTGCCAAGAATGTCCCATATGACATTGCCCAAGTTTTAAGTCAAATAAAAGTCTTTGTCTCAATTGTTGAGTTGCTTGGGATTCCTGAGAACAAAAATAGAGCATTTGAATACTTAGGATTGACTGAAGAGAGGTCTACCTTTGAGAGAAATGTGAACATTCTGGAGAATCCTCTAGCCATTGAAGATTCTGAGATACCATCAGCATCAGAGGAGCTACCTAAACCACCTGATGTTTATTTGGGGACATATTTGGTAGAATCTTAGCTGAATGTGGATCCATTCTTCACTACTTTGATCATCAAGGATAGGCTACTCCATAACTTCATGTTTGACTCAGGGTCATCATGCAATGTCATGCCTTTGAAGGTCATGAATGAGATGAATATTAAGGTAACAACAACATAAGGGAAGTACACTGCCATGGACTCTAGAGAGGTGCCAGTAGTGGGATGTGTGAAGGGTCTAGTGGTGCAGATTGCAGCCTACCAAGGTAAAAATTTAAAGATTGATGTTGTCATAGTTGATTTCCTAGACAAGTGGGGTATGTTATTGTAAAAAAATGAACTGAAAGTGTTGGTGGTAGTGTCCAAATGGACATGTCTTATGCCACCATCCCAGTTGATGGCATCCTTTTCAGGTTATATGGGGAGAAGAAAATGTTGCACCTTAATGAGGATCCCAACAATGCATCCTATGAAGTATTGTGTACAAATGTTGATGCTAACAACTTTTTGCGATTTGCTGATGAAAAAGAGCACAAGATTGTGGAGTCTAAGTGCCTTGAGCAAGCAGGGTCTCCTTGGACTTTATTGTTTGTTGGAGCTTGCTCAAAATTTTGAAATGGTGTCGGTGCTGTCCTAATTTCTCCAAGCAAGGAAAGGTTTGTTATTTTGTTTAAGCTTAACTTTGAGTGTACTAACAATATTGATGAGTATGAGACATTTTTGTTTGATTTAAGAATTTCTTAGAAGTATGGTGTCAAGGACATCATCATCAAAGGAGACTCAGAGCTAGTTTTCAAGAAATTCAGAAAACTGTATGCCAAAAAGAATCAACGACTGAAATAATACAAGCATGTCATTTAAGACTTCATTGAGATGTTTGACTCATTCAACATTGTGCATCATGACAGGAGGTTCAATGACTTGGAAGACAAGCTTGCAATGTTGGGGTCTCGGTTTGATAGTTCTGCAACATCCCCTTATTATGAATATGAGGTGGAGGTAGTGACAAGACCCTCTGTCCCTAACAATATAAAACATTGGCAGGTTTTTGATGATGACGCTCAGGTCAAAAGGTTCTTGCAAAATGATGGAGATTTTTCTGATCAAAACATTGATTGGGAGCCAATGGTCTGTAAAACAGAGGGGAAGGAAACCTTATTCGGAAAAGGCATCATCCAACTAAATAACAACACCATTCCTAGAGGGCTGGTTGCTCTTGATTTGAATTTTGATAATGTTGAATGCATTATTAGTAGGCATATGGCAGCCTTGAGGGATGTTGAGGAGCATGACCTTGGCCCGAAGGAGAAAACAAAGAAAATTTGGTTGGGCAGTAGTTTCAGTAAAGATGAAAAGAAGTCATACATCTAGTTGTTAAAGAAATACCAAGGTTGCATGGTTTGGACCTATTATGAGCTCAAAGCATACAGAGAAGACCTGTTCCAGCATGAGATTCCCTTGGAGTCCAGTGTAAAACCCAACAAGTAGAAGCAGAGGTCAATTAATCCTTTGTTATCTCTCAAAATGCAAGAGGAGTTGAAGAAGCTAAGGGATGGAGGAATTATCCAACCCATAAGGTATTCTTCTTGGGTTTCCAACCTAGTGCCAGTAAGAAAGAAGAATGGTGACATCGGGTTGTGTGTGGAATTCAGGTACTTAAACAAAGCCTCAATGAAGGACAATTATCCTTTACCTAAAATGGAGCACATGTTGTTTGTGACTAGTTATGAGTTACTTTCTACTTTAGATGGCTTCTTTGGTTATAATCAAGTCATGGTAAAATAATCAGAAAGGATCAATAAAACCTTCACTACTCCATGGGGAACATATGTATATGTCAGGATGCCCTTTGGTCTAGTGAATGTTGGAGCCACTTTTTAGAGAGCAATGGATGTTGCTTTTGCTGGTTACATCAATGAATTTATTATTGTTTACCAAGATGATGTAATAGTGTTTTGAAGAAGCAGAAGTGACCATTTGCTGCACTTAGAGAAGATGTTGATCAGATGTAGGGAATATGGAATCTCACTTAATCCAAAGAAATGCCATTTTGTAGTGTAGAAGGAGAAATTTCCTAGTCACATTATGTCATAGGAAGGAGTGATGATTGATCCAGAAAGAGTAGAGGCCATCGAAAAACTCCCAGTTCCAAGAACCAAAAAAGGAATTCAATCCTTCTTTGGGTAGATAAACTTCATTAGAAGGTTTATATCAAACTTTTCTGAGTTGACTATCTCAATCACTTCCATGTTAAAGAAGGATCAGATACTCAAATGGGAAGAGGCTGACATCTAAGCTTTCAATGGAATCAAAGAGGCATTGAAGCATGCCCCTATTTTAGCAGCACCAGATTATAAGAAACCTTTCTAGCTATTTTCCTTCACTTTGGAAAACACTATTGCTTCTGTCCTGCCATAGAAGGATGATGAAGGGGCTGAGAGGCCCATTGCCTTCTTTAGTAACGCTTTGCAAGGAGAAAAATTGAAATACACCGTCATGGAAAAGTAGGCATTTTCCTTGGTTAAAGAAATAAAGGTTTTCAGGCCTTATATTTTAAGTTCAAAAGTTGTTTCTTATGTTCCTGATACCATGGTAAAAGGCATTTGTTAGAGATGGAAGTCTCAAGTAGAAGATGTATACGTGTGAAAAAATTGCAAGAGTATGATATGTAAATCCAAACCATGAAGTTGGTGAGAGGTTTGGGGTTAGATAAGCTCATGGTAGAGATAAACTTGCAAACGGTTGAGGTAAATGAGATTGAGGAAGAAAGGGTAGCTATTTTTGAAAGATTGATGAGTTCTGAGTGGTACAAGGATGTGACGTTCTATCTCAGACACTTAAACTACCCTAAGTATTTGAATAAGAACTAGAAAAGAGCTCTTAAGTTGGATTACCAAAAATATGTCATTACTAATTTTGGGATGGCATGGAAGAACCCAAAAGGAGTCCTCTTAAGATGCATCACTCAAGATGAAGCCCCCAAAATAATTGCTGATCTCTATGGAGCAGTTTGTGGGGGACATTTTTCTACAAGAGTCACAACACATAAGATCCTAAGGTTTAGTTATTAGTGGCCAAATATTTTCAAGGATGCAACCATTTTGTTCAGAAGATGTGAGAGTTGCCAGCATTTCTCAGGAAGGTTGAAGGCTTTAGGTTCCCTACCTTTGAATTCTATATCAATTGAAGCACCATTTAATCAATGGGGAATGGAATTCATTGGTGAGATTTCAGATCCTTCAAGTGCTAGCCATAAGTGGATTCTTATAGCCATTGATTATTTTACCAAGTGGGTGGAAGCAATCCCCACCAAGAAGGCTACACACCAAGTTTTCATGGATTTTGGGCTAAACAATATTATTTTCTGGTTTGGAGTACCAGTCAAAATCATAGCTGATAATGCCATGAGTTTCAGGGCTATACCTCTGGTGGCAATGTGTAAGGGATATGGGATCAATTTTACATATGACTCTAATTATAATCCATAAAGAAATGGACAAGATGAGTCCAGCAATAAGAATTTGCTAAAGATTATAAGAAGAACCTTAGAGTTGAGAAAGAGAAAATGGGGTGAGAAACTGAAGTTTGTTGTCTGGGCTAATAGGATCACTGTCAAAAGTGCCACTAGAAAGATTTAATTTGAGTTGGTATATGAGACTCAGGCCCTTTTACCCCTGCATATGCAATTATCTTAATATCAGTTCATTCAACAACTAGAAGATCAATAAGTGAGTCCTCATATAAATTTCAGAGGAGGGCATCTCACCAGAGGCATATAAATTTCAGAGAAAATCTAAAGAAACTGTTTCAAAAAAAGGTCACTCCTCGAGCCTTCAATATTGGATATCTTGTACTATTATGGGATAAAAGGCATCAGGATAAGATCAAGCGTGGAAATTTTGATTCATTGTGGATGGGCCCTTACTCCATTGACATCAGAATTGGTGAATACACCTTCTTCTTGAAAAATCTAGAAGGTGAATTGCTTGGGCTACTTGTTAATGGCAGGCATCTAAAGCATTTCTTGTACTGATTCCTCTGAATCAGGGTAAACACCTCTTATACAATGTATAGTCAATTATTTGTTTCCTATTTTGTGTCTTGGTTCATCGTGATCCTTGGTGACCTATTTTTGTTGGATTCTTCATTTGTTTTTGGAAATGGCTTCGTTTCTCTGCTCTGCGAGCTGAATCTGTCACCCAATGGATATTTTGGCACTTGGTATATTATTTTTCTTGTGGCACTCGCAGGGAGTACCCATCCCCAAGTTGGAGCCAAATGTTTGTCCTCAAAATGGTTTCACCCCATCTGACCCTTTGAAAAATTATTCATTCATAGCCTCTATCATTTTCTCCTTCCTCGTATAGTGCTTGGTCATTATTATTTCCATTTTTAGTCTATTCCTCGATCGAGGATCATGTATGGGTCCTTAATTATCTCCTTGTTTCTTTGTTCCTATTGAAAAGCTCTTTATTTTGAGTCTCACATGCTATGTTCCTTCAAAACTTGCATTTTCCCATTTCCTTCATTTTTCACAGTCAAGATCTGATGTCCCTACCATTTTTTCCCTAAATACTCAAAGAGAAATGAATTGATGTGTCCTCGAGGAACATATTTGACTCTTAAAACATTTCTAAAATCTTTTTCTTTGAAGAAAATTTCACTTTTAGGCTCAAATGGTCGTTTCTATGTGTTTTACAGTTTGACGTGCATTTCCCCTAGTCAAATTTGCATCCTTGTATCAACAGGGAAACGTGGCACCTCTTGGTTGGATGTGGAGTAGCTTAATACTTAAAAAATTCTATGAAAAGCCTCAATTCAAAAATGTTTCCATGTGGAGGAATGATGCTCGTTTGAGAATCAAATTTTTGGTTTGGCTTTGAAGTAGCGTTAGGAGGACATGTGGAGGATTCTGTTGTGTTTCCCATACTTAGACAAATTTTAAAATGTTTTCAGGAAGTCCATGACATGTCGAGGAATGACGCTCATTTGAAGATCTTATTTTGGGCTTGAACTTGGCATAGCACCAGGAGGACACGTGAATTCTTCTGCTACATTTCCATACTTAGACAAATTTGTATGTAGATGGAAACAGTTTGATAGAACAGGGACACATGGTGAGCCCTAGCTCATTTAGGATCTAGGCCTTGGGGACCATATTAAAATTACACCATGGAGACACATGGAGGAACCACGCATGTTTGGGAACCAACCTTTGAGTTTCATTTTAAAGAAGCACCAGGATGACATGTGGAGGCTTCCGCTCACTTTGCATTTTACTTAGAATTTTCAACGGCCAAAAGGAGACTACCTCAGAGCATGACACCTGGCACCTTCCACTAAGCTTCAAGCATTCATGAAAACCTTGTCAGAACAGAACATGTGATGAGACCGCACTCGTTCAAGGTATTAAATTTTAGGGGCCGCCTCATGGTGCACCATTATGACATGTGGCAATTTGAAAGTTCATAAGGGGCAGGGAAACGGACCATCAGAGGCAACTTAAAATTTTTGCCTCTTTGCCTCATAAAGGTTAAAATATGAAAACTGGCATGTAAGCCCGATGTAAAATAGTCAATGTTTTTCCTGACTAAATGGTAGAGGTGCGGGCTTTCGGAGGAAAAGTGAAAAATTTTCCCTTTGAGGGAAAAGGAGTTAAAGGCATAAAAGGACCTGGGGTTCCATTGGGACCCACATTAGGGGCTTGAAGCGGAAGGGTGGAGCCACGGGGGAAACTTGGAAATTTTTCTTTTCTTCCAAAAGAGAGTCAAATGGCATAATTTTTCCATGATTCCTTTGGGACCCACCTCAGGAAATGTGTCAGGCCCATTTTTATGAAGCAGAGGTGCAGAGAAAAATGGGAAATTTTTTCATTTTTTCAAAATGGTAAGAAAAGGTCAAAGGAAGCCCCCGAGCATGTTTTTACATCTTCCACGTGGACTACCCACATTCAAATCAAAGATCAAACGGCCGCTGAGTGTCCAAATTTGATTTTCCCCCCATTTTCTCAGTAAAACACCTAGATGTGTGAATCTTCATGATTTCTTATTTTTTTCTACATGCCAAATAAAGGGGCAATTTAATTTTGATATCTAGAGTTTGGTGGGACAGATCTGAAGATCTCTTTCACCATTAAAACAGTCTGACTCTCTAGCCTGATCTAGTTTTATGTTTTTCTTCTCTTGAGCATGCAAGGGGATAGATTTGATTGATATGGGGTGGAAGTGGTTGGAAAATGGATGGAGGTGTGTTTTTCCCAAGAAAGGAGTTGAATGCTGGGGGAAATTGAAGAGATTTTCGCTCAAGCACCTACATAATTTTTTGTAAATTTGATTATGCGAATCACAAAAGAATCATGGAAAAATATGGTGCATTTAAAGTTTTTTCTTTTGGGAGGAAGGGGATCTAGTCGAAATTCTATAAAGGGTATGAATTCATCGTGTAAATGCTTGGGAGTTTTCAGAAAGATCAGGACTAATTTTCTCCAGCATAAAAATCTTGAGAGAGCCCATCCATTTTGAGAAGTTGTCTAGAGAAGTTTGTATATCTCTCTTTGTGTCAAATTTTATCATGTCGAGGTGGTTGCAAGTGTACAACCATCAAAAATCTTTGAGATTGTTTTGGAAACTTTCCCTTGCTGATAAATTTGATCAAAGTTTGAGTTATTATGTGTCAATCTTGAGTAAAGTATATTTATTTCATTTCGGAATGCATACGGGTAGTTTTTCTTGTTTCTATTGCAATCTTGTACCAAAATATAGTCCAATCACACAAGCCTCAGTCCTTGTGATAGTCTAGTGGCATCTACAATTTAATTTCTTAGAAGAGCCTTCATCTGGGAATGGGATAAATGGTTTAAAATAAAAAAAAATTATTTTGTTGATAGAGATTATCTGTAAGCCTCTGGGTGTACCTCAGGCGTGACTTGGTTTAAATCTTCCTGCTTTATTGGGTTCTCACTCGAGCCTTCATGATAGAATCCCACATGTTGTGTGAAAGAGTGCTAATCTAGGCCTCCATTGAAGCACATATTCTAGTTGAGGAAATAATTTAACTTTTTGTGGCATTTTGTTGATTGAATCTTTCCATTTGGCATAAGATCTCAAGGATCTGGTGATTCAAGTCTGTCCTATCTCCCCTCCCACAAAAAATCATTTAACAACAAACAATCCTGCCCATACTACCCCTGTTTCACTCTATATACCCACACAAGAGCAAAATCCTTTTTCTAAAATATGTAGAACAGATCAGGGTCTCAAATGTCTGTAGTATCCTTTTCCTTGTTGTGAAGATATCTCCATGATCTGGAATTGATAATTCGTTAGAGTTAGATATAGTATTTTTATCATATTTTCTCCAAGGTCTCCTTTACAAAAACTTATGCAAAAGAAAGGTACTTGTATCTCCTTTCAACTAACAGAGGTTACAAAATAGTTTCTGTTACCTTTGTTTAAAGGCACAACGTAAAATAGATAGGATAAGATCATATCCTTTTAAGGTACTACCCATATCTCCACAAATCCAAGTAACAAATGGACAGTTAGACCTCCTTCCTGGCTATAGAATGACATACATTTATAATCTGGCTGCCTCTAAGCTCCATGTTGAATCATTGTTGTTGCTTGGCTTGAAAAGGAGAACAAATTTGGGTACCAACATTAGGATAAGTATTTTTCATCACCACTAGGTCTAATCATTTTTTTTCTCATTTCCCATTTTGGGAAAAAGAAAGCATATATACGTGACACCTCATTAAATAATCATGTCCACCATTGTTTTATTCTACTTTCATGACCATGTCATGGAAGGAATGCAAGTGTTGAAAGCGTGTTGGTATGTATTCATGTTTTTGTAGGTCCTTGTGTTGATACCCATGTCAAGACTATATCATTGTAGTTAGGGTATCTCATCATTGTCTTCCTTTGATTTGTTATGTTTCTCACATCATATTGATACAATTTCGATACTTACATATTGTTTCTTTGTGAAACATAATTTAAGTCTCAAAGTTGTATTGTTACGTTGCTCGCATAACTATCCACTTATTGACATACGTAGACCTTATTTTTATTGAACATTTATTTGAGTTTTAAAAATTGTTTACATTACATTGCTCACATTGTGGTAACCACATTTTGATAGTAAAATATTTCTTCATCTACAAATCTTGATTAACGTGTCTAAATTGTGTTGTTGCGGTGCTTGTATTTTTAACATACATTTTCAATACTTGGAATTTGTGGGTAACTACACTTTTTAAAGTATACCTTGTTTGGGGATAATGTCAACATCATCTTAGTACTTATGTTTGGTTTATCCCAAACTTTATCTAAGTAGTGATATTGTTTTTTCATTTGTTACACCAAACCTATCTCTAAGAACATAAAGAGTAGTTATTCTTGTGATTGGATCATAGTATTGAACTTGATTATTTTTTCCTAAATACTTATTTCTATATAGTGCCCTATATTTTGGTCATTATTAATTCTTTTGTATCCTTGATTCTTGGATTATTTTCTATTCATTATTATAAATGTTTCTAATAGTTTAATGTTGTCATGCTGCTCAATTTTTCCTAGGGCCTATTTTACTCAACCTTAGTGAAATTTTTCTGATTATGACTCTTATTACAATAATGGGTCATAAAAACCTAAGGTCAAATCCCTTTGTTAATGACAAGATAAAACCTCTCTTTGAAGATAACATTATGGTTGATCATAGTGGTGACGAGGGGAATTCTCCTAGGGCAGAATATGAAGTTAGTCCCACCCCAATAGATAAGTTCCTATTTCAAAATAGACTTGACCTCCTTATGTGTGTTGTAGAATTAGCAGAAAAGTTACCACTTACATTTGATCAGAATCTCGTTGCGAACATGGTTTGTGAACAGGAAGAAGTAGAGTTTCCTACTCGTAATATTGATGGAATCTTGAACCTAAGACATGCTTCCAATTCTAGTTAATAGAATGAAGAAGAAAGACCTTGTCAAAAAGAGCATGCCAAATGTGAACAACCCCCTTGTCGTGAGAATCATGAAGAGACATTAAATAAAGAAGTTACAATAGAACAACAAATACAATCTCTTACTTCCCAATTGACAAGTTTATATTCACATATTAACAAAGAACCCAAGAAGAGTCTATGAAAGGAAAAACCTAGAGCTTTGTATCATGAGTTTTATACCAAAACTCAATGTCAAGAAAAAAATAAGGAGGCATATGAAGAGTTATACATAGATAATAAAGGTTGTGAAAGATATAGAATTAACCATATGTATATTCCTACACCACCTATACAGGGGACACTCTTTTACCAAGAATGGTTATCTATGAAGAACACCCTCACTTATTTATAAGATAGAAATACAGGACATAACAGGAACTATCAATTATAGGAGCTATGCCCTTATCCCTTTGAAAGAGATATTGAGAACACATTTCCCTCACCACTTTGATCATCCAAAATTTGATAAATACAAGGGAAAAGGTGATCCATTGGAACATTTCAAGGACTATTTCATAGAACATAAATCTAGGTCACACATAGTGAGAATTATCTAGTTCACCTCTTCCCACAAGGTCTAGGGGACATGAACTCGAATGGTTTCTACACATAGCTAAAGGATTAATCTCCACATGAATGGAATTAATAGAAATATTTGTGCATGATGTCTCCTTTAATATGGAAAATGTTCATACTATGGTAGACTTATGTAAGGAAGAACAACGAAACAATGAAAACTTCATTAGTTTCATACAATGATGCCAAGAATTAGTTAGTCACTTTCCTTTCTCTATACTAGAGAAACAACTCGTTAGCATTTTGTACCTAATGTACACCCGGATATTTCTTTCCACTTATAGATTGTTTTTGGTAACTCCTTTAAAGAAGTTATAGAAAAAGGTATCCAAATCGAGTAAACATTATTCGCTAAAGGGAACTTAAAGCACTTTTCAAGAGATAACCACGAATCAAAGTCTATTGCAAAAGTAAAAGTTCTTTCCAAATAAGAATAAAAATGTCATAGGTGATGGCATAACTAAATCTAAACATGTCCAGGTTATTCAAAATAATGCTCCTTTGACACTTGCTAAAGGACATCTTTACCTTGAATATAAACATTGTGTATTCACCGTTCTATCTGATTCTATGTTGCCTATATTAAAAAATTTAGAGGAGATAAAAATGGTTCACTACCCAACTACTATAGACTTTGCAGATGATGCACCTAAGGGAAAATGGTTTAGTGAAATTGAATATTGTGGGTTTCATCATGTTAGGGGTCACAATAATGCTAAATGTATTAAGTTAAAGAAATTCATACAATACCTAATCGATATTGGACAGGTGGAAATGAATTTCTTTGGACCTAGTAAATCTTCCAATGTAAAAAATTAGAAATCTACATAGAACCTTTCCCTTAGAATAAATAAGGGAAATAAAATTCAGATCGGGGACAATTTCCCTAGACCAAAAGTGCCCACTATGTTTCCAAAACAAATAATCCTTTTAACTCTCTAATTGGTTGTGTTAACCAACCTATTGAGCATACCAAAAATATTAATATTAAATGAAAAGAGTGCACCATGGAAACATAACATGATCATGTTTTCATCCTGGAACCACCTATGCCTACCCCTTAGAGTATTCATTGCAAAATTTTAGAATAACTTAAGAAAACCACTGCTAATATTTCAATCTTATATCTTATCAAATTTTTTTTTTCAAATATATCCTTTGTAAAATGTTATATGGGTTAGGAGTGTCAGGTTATATTGATCCTACACACTTGGAAGCCTTAGTCGCATATATTACTCCTATAGAGTGTAAAAAAAATATCCATGAAGATATTCCTAAATAGGTTCATACACATAACCTACCCTTACATATTGAATTCATTATCAATTGTAAGAAGATAAAATTGGTGTTTATAGACTACACATCATGCTGAAACATTTGTACTCTAAACTGGTTTGAAAAATAGGTTGTAGTGAGGCTAATCTACATTCCAAGGTCATTACCATCAAGGCTTATGATAATAAATAATGATAGTCATCCGGAATGATCACTTTCTCTCTTGGAGTAGGGCCTACTAATCATGATACCAAGTTTCATTTTGTACACTTGTTGTTTCCTTACAATATACTCCTTAGCCACCCATAGATTCATGTCATGCAAGATATTCCTTATACACATCATCAGTGTTATAAGTTATACCAGGAAGGACAAAAAAACACTGTTTAGAGGGATCCTGAACCCTTTTCTCATTTCATAGCATTATCAGGTAATTTTCCCACCACTTTTTCTTCTCCTTCTACATAAATAGCCATTCTATTTTAATCAAAGGCTCTTGCCTTATGTGTTGATCCAGATACATTGTGTGCTCATGATGACAATTCTTCAACATTGATATCTCCCTTCGCTACATGGGATATGAAGACCCTTTAAACTAGTTGCGTAGAGTACAACCTCCAACATGCCCTCTGAGTTTCAGACCTCCCACTATCACCCAAATAACGTGGTAGTCCTTGCAACAAGCATCAACAATCCAAGGAAAATTACACCATTGATGTTGTAACTCTTGGTGGCCTCTTAGAAGATGAAAATATTCTTATTATTTTAATGTTATCTCCTCCTACTTATGAGATGACATCATGTTACCAAGGAACAAATTATGTTATTCCCAACAAAATGATGTACAACATGGGATACCAAGGGTATGGTTGTGGCACTAATAAAAAGTGTTTGGGAACCTCTTATGACACCTGATCTAAAATTTTATAATTACTGTATTGATCTCTAACCATATAGGTCTAATCCTCAATAGATCTAAGCCACATCCTTTGAATAAGAAGATAGTTCATCTAATAAAGAAAGTGAAATAGATTCCCAATATAGTTGTTCTGTAGACCATGCCTCCATGAACCTATTTTTTTACATGGATATCTTGACCACATCCCCAATCATTCCTGAATTAAATAGTGTTTTTTCTTCACTTATGTTAATTAAGACCAATAACAACATGTACCAATTTATTTATTTGAAAATGATGAAGCTATTGATGAATTTTTGGGTCTCCATGACGATATTCTAGTTGGTGATAAAAAAATAGATCATAACTTATTAATGATTTTCTTCTATAACTATTGAATATGATCAACCTAAAATCCAATAAACCCATTATAGCATGCTCTATAGAAAATCTAGCCTGTTACTTTTTTCAGTTGGTTGCCCCTCTTTGCTGATATTCTAATTTTCTCCTTCATGAATAGAACTTAGGAATGAAGGAGGATGAGTGGGCTAAAGTTTAGCTTGAAGAAACAATTTTGGAATGAAATATCGAGGTACAAGCTCTATATTTAGGACAGTAGTATAGAAAAATATTGGAAAGCTAAATTTCCTTTCAGTATTTGACTGTGGAATAGAAGGACCAATATTTACAACAATGTGAAAAATTGGAATTTGATAAATGGGTTGTTTTAGCTGGAAAGAAAATTTTTTGGGCACTGGATCTTGATGGGGAAAGTAAGTGGGAACATCTCATTGAAAGGGTTCCTCAATTTGATGCCTATAATTTATCATTGCTTGTGACTTCACATATAATTTCTTGATAGCTAAAATTTGTTATTCCAATTCATATAAATGAATCTTTTTTTTTGTTCACAATTAGCATAACCATCTTCATAAGATTTGTTTTGGGTAGCATAAAAATCATCATACTGATAGTCATATTGATTCCCAAGGTTCAAGTCATAAGGGTATTAATTTTGATTTGGATCATAGTACTAATCTAGAGGGGGAAATGAATAAAAGGGTTGCTGATCTAACTAGTAATAATGTTGAAAATTGGGATTCATGGCTGCGGGACCTCATAAAATATAAAAATATCCAAAATAGGTCTTTTGCTCATAAAAACATCTTAATAACAATAAAATATAAAATCTGATTTTCTTTAAAATCATCTAAAAACTGCAGTTGAAAAGATGGTCACATTGAAAAGTGTTATACTAATCTGAAATCAGATTTATGAATATGCCAGATGAGTTCTAATTTGGGTCTGTAATCTTCATAATGCATCAATAGTAGTTCTTGTCCCACCGGGCATGCCCAAAAATGTTATCTCTTAGAAGTGCACCCTTATTGAGAGATGACAACAGGGGTTCAAATATTTCTTTATCTTGCACTTCCGTAGATACAATGAAAACACCTCAGGTCTATGGGTATACCTATTGTTGAGGTGAATCTTTGGTATCAAGGTCAATTCCTTATTGATGTATCCTAAACTAATTTTTTTCTTGGGGTTTTGAGGGTAAAACGATTGTTGTAACTGAAGGTAAATAATGTGATACACCAAATCGATTGAGGGATTTGACTAAGTACATGCAAAATAAAATTGGGAAACAAGTTGGAGTTACATGAATTAAAGGGTTTCACTTTTATCATAAGGAAAAACACTTGTGTTTTGAGGGATAAGTCACAACAATATAGAGCTAACATGCACACTAATACTGAAGAGAAAAGATGAAATTTGTAGAAAGGAAAGATAATTAATCATGGAAATATACACACCATTGCAAATAATTGGAAAGCAAATAAATGGTTCTCATTTAATGGAAAAACTGGCAAAAAATGCTTCAGGACTCATGTGTCGAAAAAGTCCTACTTGTGCCTTGCTACTGCACACAATATATAGCAAAACTACTTCACCCAATCCCTCCTAAAAATAGAATACAGTCTATACTCACCCATGCATGCTAATTTTATACCTTTATCATGAATAAATAAAGGAATAAAAATAGACATGTTGATTACAATTAGGCATTAATAGCCTTAGTTACAAAAATATACACTCTAATCAATGTGTAGTTAATTGTTGTATTTGTAATGCAATTAAAATACTTGGGTGAATATTTTTGGATAATATTAGCCACTTGCTTATTGTGAAATATTTCTCTAATGCCTTGTACATAATGTGAAACCTTTTTTCTTTATCCATTTGTAATGATAAATTTTTATTTTCCTCTGATCTATCTTGTAGTTAT
The DNA here is from genome assembly GCA_019776745.2 of Taxus chinensis. Classification (NCBI taxonomy): domain Eukaryota; kingdom Viridiplantae; phylum Streptophyta; class Pinopsida; order Cupressales; family Taxaceae; genus Taxus; species Taxus chinensis. Next base: position 152,676,461 of record CM034148.1, read on the forward strand.
CACATGCAAAATAATACTCCTGAGTAGAAAACAATTCCCTTTTTCCTCAAACTTAGAAAAATTATTCCTCAACTATGGAGACCACCTATGAGAATGTAGCAATAATATATTATTTTTGAAAAAATTAAGGTAATTAAAAAAGTGAAAAAGCTCCAATTTTTTCCTTTCATGATGCTTGTGATACAATGATGTTGACCTCCCTTCATGCATTGTCTTCCCTTGTGTTGACATCCTCATTCCTCTATAATGGGAGCCTCTTTTATCTTTTTCCACTATGGCACCTAAAAATTTCACACCTCCTATATTTAATCATAGTTTATGGTCATAATACTCCTTTAGCTATTCGGCCTTTGATTATTTTACATGGTCTAAGAGATGGTATAGGCATATATAATAATAATTTGTGAATATTATATCTTTTGACTATTGTAACACAAACTATAGTTTGAAAACAATGTCAAATTTTATCATTTGGAGCGGGAAGGAAAGTCGCATGCTCGATGCCAATTAACAACACTTTGTTAGTTATGATCCTCTTCCATTTGAATAATTAAATATTATTAGTTAATTAATCCTATTTTTCATTCTATTTAATCAATAAAGCATTTTATTGGCTAAACTCCTCTTTCAAATGCTTCAAATTATATAAAATTCATCCTAAATCACCTCTAAATAGCCTAAAAAGCTTATTCAATCCTATTAATTAATACTAGTTAATTAATTAAATCATAACCAACTCCCATGAGTTTCTAATGACTTGTTAATAGCTTTAATAAATCTTAACAAGTCTAAATCTACTTTATCTTTTATCCCACATTCATTAGGATTCAAGCTTCTCCCAAATTGGAAAGCTATATAAAGGACTTGCTTGCCTTCTTTCACACCTGCACCACACTTTTTCTAGTGAAATATATAGGTATATTATAAGAGCCTTCTCCATTATTAGAATAACAACTTCATCTTTTCATCCATTCTCCCATTGTTGAGTAGAATGGTAGATCTAAGTATGGCCTTGTACGCATTTCTTGGTGAGATCCTTCCATCTCTTTGGAGATTAACACACAAATTTGATTTCTCATGATCTAAAGAGGCTCATGATTAGAAGTAATCATACATTTAAAAATTCGGAATGATTAACATTAGGTTATTTTGTTCATGTTTATACAACATTATAGCTAATACCTTAAAGATTTTATTTTGATGTTTATAGTAAGATTTAGCTTTCTTTGAAGCTACTAGGTGTTTGTTTCATTTTAATAGCATAAAAAATTTAGCATAAAAATGTTTTGCATGCATAATGAGAGTTTTTCCATTATCCTTTGTATTAATTTAAATGTTTTTCATACAATTTTAAGTTTTGGTTACAAACCCTCTTTTTAGCATTTTTCGATAAATATTAAATTTCTTAACTCGTTTAGTTATTTTTTCTTAGTTTTAGATCTCTATGCCAAAATGAAGCAGGTGAAGTGCTACAAAAATTGAAGTTAATTGGAAATGTTTTGAGATTTTTTGACATTTTTCTTGTTAAATCCAGTGTTTATATGTTACATAGGTGCCTTGCGCTATTGTGAAGGATCCTTGTGTCAACGTTAAAAGGCTTGTGCTACTATCAAGATGCATGCACTACCATTGTTAGGAATGTAGTATTGTTGTTAGGCGTATGCTAGTGTCTCTCATTCTACGTTACTATTGGTTTTAATTTTGCACCTCTATATTAGGCTTCCACTACTACTGCTAAAATTGCACTACCATCTCTCTTCCTATGCTAGAGTTACATTGTTCATTATTTATTTCAAAGACCTAAATTTATGTCTATATTCTTGCACTACTGTCTAGATGCTTGCACTAGTCATCATAGGCTTTTGATACTATTAAAGGCTTGCACTATCATTTTGTGTAAAAAAAATTCTCTTTTTTCGAGGTCTCAAGATTTTTACATTCGGTGGTTTCTATTTTTTTACAGGTTTTCTAACTCTATTTTGTAGGTTTTCAAATTTTTATATCATATTTATAACATGTTGTCAATATTTAATGAATTTAATGTTTCCATTATTTTCTTAAGTTAAGATAACTATTATGTATTCTCGTCTCTTGCACATTTGGGCAATCTTGAGAAATAAAAGCAACTTTAGTCTTCTTGGTTGAATTGGAAACTTAAGATTTTATTTTTTTCTTAAGGGAATGAACAATTTATCAAGAATTTGTATGGTTCCTTGAGTTTCAAGTTTTCCTTTGCTTATGGTTGGGTTATATGTTGTGAATTTTCATCTCTTGCATCCTTGGATGATCTTGATAATCAAAAACAACATTTAATCCTATTTCAAATAGTGTGATTTTCTTGGTAAATTACTAATCATTGAGTGAAGGACCATATACGCTTGTCAGAGAAATAAGTATCTAAATAATACTAATGTAGTTTGGTACAAGTTTCCAATGGTGTGTTAAATCACATTTCTAACTAGAGATAAAAAACACACCACTATTCAAAAGAGTGTATTTGCAGTTTCAGTTAAAATCTACAGCTCATCTGCTTTAAACTAGGGGAAGTATCTAGGCATAGGCCATAAAACTCATTCTGAGTATTACCCCAAGAACCCCAAAGTAGTCCATGCCTTGAGAGTACTGGTGGACGGAATGAGAAGTTCCTTTCTACCCACTTCACTAGTTGAAAAACCTTGTTAGAAAATATTGAGTTACTCGTATGAGGCCTCTATTATTAATCTGATTAGTGTGTAATCTTATGTTATCTAGAATAAATTCTAGAAATGCGTACCTCTCTCAAGTAATAATTAGCGAGTTTTAGAACAAAAGACTAGGTGAACATTTTGTCTTTGGGGCCAACTTGAATTTTTCCATTGTTTTTATAGAGCTCTCATAAAGAAATAAGGCATCACTTTGTCTTATTTTCTACCTTGTCTTAAGACAAGGTGAAACTATGTCAATGTTAGGCTATGTATTTTTCATCACCACTAGGTCTACTCATTTTTTTTCTCATTTCCCATTTTGGACAAAATAAATCATATATAAATTGTACCTCATTAAATAATCATGTCCACCACTTTTTAATTCTACACGAATGACCATGTCGTGGAAGGAATGCAAGTGTTGAAAGTGTGTTGGTACAACTTCATGTTTTGGTAGGTCCTTGTGTTTATACCCATGTGAAGACTATATAATTGTAGTTAGGTTATCTCATCATTGTCTATCTTTGAGTTCTTATGTTTTTTTTTATTTTTGGCAAATAGTTTTTTGAAAGGGACTATACCCTTGAGAACAAAAGAGGACCTAGAAGCCAGAATAGGAATGAGAACAAGAACAAAAAGGATTAAGATCCAAATGGGACAAAGAAACCCAAAGTAGCCCAAGAGCAGCTACCCCAACAAAACAAAATTAGTACGAACATTGTAGGAAATCAGCCAAAAAATAGAAATAATTAGAAAGAAGTGCAGCAAAAGCACCCACAATTACTTCTTGGCGGCTTTGTCGATGCTGGATTTGATATTCTGCCAAGAGGTGAACATAGCCAATGTTGTCATGTGGGCAGAGTCAATAGCATCTAGTTGTTCAATGGTCCTTTTACGTTCCTTTTATGTGCCCCAAAGGGTTACTGGAACTCCTTTGAGATTAGAGACACTGCGGACATGCTACTCAATAAACTCCTTTGAGTTCTTATGTTACTCAAACTATATTCATACAATTTTGATACTTACATCTTGTTTCTTTGTGAAACTCGATTTAAGTCTTTAAGTTATATTGTTATATTGCTTGTATAACTATCCACTTATTAATATACCTAGACCTTATTTTTATTCGAACATATCTTTGAGTTTAAAAAAATAAAATCATTTCATTGCTCGCATTATGAAATATTTATTAACGTGTCCAAATTGTGTTGTTGCGTTGCTTGTATTTTTATCCTCCATTTTCAATACTTGGACTTTGTGGGTATCTAAACTTGTTTAAGTATACCTTGTTTGGGGATCACGTCAACATCATCTTAGTACTTATGTCTTGTTTATCCCAAACTTTATCTAAGTAGTGATATTGTGTTGTCATTTATTACACCAAACCTGTCTTTGAGAACGTAAAGAGTAGTTATTCTTGTGACTTGATCATAGTATTGAACTTGATTATTTTGTCCTAAATACTTATTTCTATACAGTTCCCTATATTTTGGTGATTATTTATTCTTTTGTATCCTTGATTCATATTTCCTTGATTCTTGGATTATATTGCATTCATTATTTGAAAGTTTTGTAATAGTTTGACATCGTCACGCTGCTCAGTTTTTCTTAGGGCCTATTTTAGTCAACCTTAAGGGTAAGTGCACCAAGTTGGGAGGCCAAAAGGGGGTCTTAAGTGGATGCATTTTTATGAAACAAAAAACTTCAACTTGTACAAGTTTTTTGAAATAGTTAAACTAAAAATTGGAAGATGTTGTAGAAATATGAATTGTAGCATTTTGAGTCTAGTTTCTGAGATACTAAATTTTATTCAAAATGGATAAGTTTAAGTGGGTCAAACAACTAAAATACAAACAGATGCTCTTGTTTTTGTTAAAAACACATAATAGAGTGACTTTCATGACCCCCACCATTTTTTGAGCACCGTTTAGTATTTTTAAAAATCCTTTGGTAGAAAGATAACTAGGAGTATCTAGATTGGGCTCCATTTTTTAAAGATTTATTTAGCGAATATTTTTTTATTTATAATTTTTCTAGTAAATAAATTTTATGTTTTGAAAAATAACGGAGCTCTAACCATGGCCCCTCCTAACTACCTCAAAATATATCAAAAATTAGGTTTTTTTTTTAATATGTATAGAATTATGGCTACTTTGGGCTAGTATAATTTTTTTAAAAATTTTGATCACCCAAAAAATATATACAAAATGAAAGATAGAAATATTTACACTTCAAAAAATATCTATTAAAATGCATAGTTAGAAAATAAATAATATGGAAACCTTATATTGGTCAGAAAATTTGAAAAATTATATTTTTAGAAAGAAGAAACTCCACTCTACGTCGTGGTATAATTTTTTTAAAATGAAACGATTGTTTTATTTTTATTTATCATAGAAGAAGTGGAATTTTTACATTTTCTTACAAAAACACGGTTTTTCCTTTGTTTGTATAGGTCCATGCCTCAGGCTTGGGGATCTAAACTAGATCCTAAGCCTTGAGGCGTGTCTTGGAAAAAGTGAAAATGAAAAATCTGTATGCGTTATAATGCATACATGTTACATAACGTGAACGTGATTTTAATTTTTTATATATTGTGGCCCCTTAATGTCCCTTTCATCTCTTTCACGGGAATTCTACAAACATTCTATTTTGTCTGCAATTTTCTGTACATTCTTGCACAATTTTTTGGTAGTTCATTTTGTCCCCTACCCCAGTAGTTGATTTTTTCTAATCATGGGTGATAAATGTTGAGCTAAGGACAAGGGGAAACTTAAGAAAAAGACACTCGAGCAATTAGAAGAGAAGAAAATAAAGAAATTGAAGAGAATGCAAAAACTTCGAGCAAGGCAAGGTACATCCGCTATATCTAATGTAGTCAATGTATTAGAAAATGGGGATGAAATACATAATGAAAATGTAGAGAATAATGATTTTGCAAGGAATAACGATTTTGTAATGAATAATGATATTGAATTGAATGATAATGTTTGTATGGATGAAGAAATTGATATGAATCCAATTTTTGAACCCTTACTTGAGAATCTAAATGTTAACCCCGAAATTTGTATGAAAACAATGAATGAAGAAAGTAACCTTGTAAACTAATCATCACCTCTAAGAACACCTCCTTCCATTTTGTGAAGAAAACCAATTCACTTAATTGAAATTGATGAAAACATTATAAAACCAATGCCTAAAAAATGTCTGAAAGAAATGCGAGAAGAAAAGCTAGTGGAATTTGGGATAATTACTTTGAGAATTTAAATGACACAAAAAGATGTCAATTATTTATTTCTTTGATGAAATTAATTAAGATGAGACCTATAATGGAGACCCTGGGGTTAATAACATCTAATGTTGTTGATCAAAATGCGTCAATTGTTGAAAAAATACATAAACAATATTAAACTGTAGGTGACAAAAGATACACCAAAGATAGTAATGCTACACAGAGTGCACTAACTAATTATATAGTAAGTGATAAAGAATTTAATAAATGCTTGATTAGAAAAACAAGTAGTGCTTTGAAGCTAAACAGAAAAACACTAATGAAATCAATACAGAGACGTAGATTTCTTGAGTTAGTCAATAACACTAACTATTGGGCTTTCTCTAGCAGAATTCCACGAAAAGACAAGAATACATCTGATATTCTAAAATATTTAATTGTAAAATTTTGGATTGAGAACACATGTCACTGAATAGAAGACATACAATATAAAGAAGAATAGGTTCTTGTAATCATGAATCATATGCAAAACTTTTCTTAGATATGACTCAAACATAATTTTTCTCTAAGTTTAAAAATGAAAATCCACAAATTAACATTATCCGAATATTATTTGAAATGAGAAAACCCATTTATGTGAAAATCAATCACTCACGTACCACTTGTTGTTGCAGGCATCATGTTGAATTTTCAATGCATTATGATATTTTTTGTCAAATATGTCATGTTTTGCATACTGACATCATGTTGCAGGAGTGTGGAATAAATGTACCACAAAAATATTCAAGGGAATTTATTCCAAAAATATTTTGTGAAAAATCAAAAATACAATTGTTTTATAACAAAGCATGTTTGGATGGAACACGAAATGTATGTGGTGGCTTGCAAAATATGAAAAGTTGTATCCACGTGGAGAGTACATATTCAATAGGAAAATAATTTATTGATTTCACCAAATATAAATTGGTGTCATATCAATTAAAATATGGAAAAGAATCTAAGAGGTGTGAGCTTGTTACAAAATAATTACATGTATCAGAATATATGGTCAAATTCAAAGAGGAAATTTTTTTATGAGTATGCAAGGAACACACATAGAGCTTGATGGTTGGATGAACAATTCAAGTTCAGCAAGGACATATTCCCACTTGGTACTATTGCTTCATTAGTTGACTTCGTAGAGAATTACACATTGCAGTCACAAATGGAGGTTCCGTCTCAATATTATAACTCAATGCAAGTTTCTATTTTCATTCATATAACATTCATGCACTCTCCTGAAAGCACTAAGCAAGATCAAAAAATATTAAGAGAGTATCATTTCTACATCAATGATGATCAAACACATTCTACAGAATATGTACAAGGGTGTCTCCAGGTGTTTTATGCAAACTTTAATGAAAGGAACATTAGTTTCGATCAACATTATATTTGGTCAAACAACTACACATCACAATTCAAGAATGCATGGATGTTTTATTGAGGTAATGCATGGAAAAGGAGAGCATGATGGTGAAGGAGCATGTGTGAAGAGAGCACTTGCAAGAGAAGAGTTAAACTTCACGGATGGTACTAAATTTACAGATGCAAAAAACATTGTTGATTGGTGTGTTAAGAATATGGGCCATGAATCTCAAGAGAGATCAACAATTCATAGATATTTTTGGTTGATATAGGAACAACATCTAGAAAAATTTGGAGATTGTATGATAGTTGCAAGATCAAGTGATATGCACTCATTCTATAGTTCTGATGCAAATTCTTAGACTATTTATACTAGGTGCATGACATGTTTTTGTATATCATGCATTTATTTTGTGTGGAATGAATGTGAGTCACAGCAGTGGGTGCATGAATGGACTTGTAGACCTCTAATTCCACTTGACACACATAAAGTTCCATGAGCATTACAACTTGCAGGGTCTTCAGAAAAAAATACAACATCACTTGACTTTGACATGGTACATACATATATGTACATGCCATGTTCTATATTTATAAATTATTAAGTTATCAAATCTTAATGTATTTAGAAATTGAATGAATAGTTTTACTTTGTGATACATAGGGAATGTTTTTGTAGTTATTGTGAGAATTTAACAAAGAGGGAACATACTACTTCTTGTCTCGTTTTGTAGAGGGAATTTTTTTTTGACTTCCATAGTCATTGATGGTGAAGATCTTGAGTATCCCACTAGATCAGTGGTAGTCACTGGAACTTGGCTTCGACAATATCCTATCAAAAAATCAAACATTTGGTTGTTTGAATACTTTGAAGTGCATAAAAATATAATTCACTATTCACATTTGGTCCTACAAAAAATATTAAATTGATCAAATATTGAGGTTGGCCATCACACAAATTTTTTTGGAACGTTCGTGAATCAGATCATGAAGTAATTCTTGCTAGTGTCAAGAATAGAGTTGATCCTTGTAGTTCATTAGGTTGAATTTGCAAAAGTATGTTCTTCATGAATTTAATTTGAATATTTACTTAAATGATTTTTTAAAAATTTTATATGATTTAAAATTCTATTTAATTGCTTACTAACATGTTTATGTAGGTTAGTGGTGCTTAAAAAGCTTTCACCTTCACATCGTTGGTATTGTCAATAGATAATTTATTATTCTTACAGCCAAGTGAAGCTAAGAGAAATTAAATATTAGAAATTAACAACAAATATAAATTCTTATTTCACCACCTATATTACAAAAATATCTTCTTCATATTCTCATTTTACCACCTATATTGTATGATCCACCTATATTATTTAGGTGATTGACAATGGACAAGATTACACTAACTTAGTCTGAATGAAGATGGATAAAACTACAATAGGATTCTGTAGATGGCCTTGATGTGGAGGTCTCAGATCTTTCGAGATGTCTCTAGGTGCCACGGAGTCCGAGAAATCACTTGTCAAAGATATGGCGTGTTTGGGCCTCAGGTATCTCAAGCGACTATGCCCAAATGAGGTAGCCTGAAAGCACGAGGAGCATAGTGAAATAAAATAAAGCCTCCATTAGTGTTCACCAGGCCACTTTGATGTGTTGGCATTGTTGTTTTAGTTCGACAAGCTTCTGTTTGCAAACTACAGCATCTGGCAGGCCTACACTGACTCAGACTTCACTATTTCACGCATTTGCAAACATTACTACAACGAGAGAAATGGAGAAAACCGAAAGAGGATTTCATAGGGGGGCCTAACTTGGAGGTCTTGGATCTGACGAGACGTCTCTAGGTGCCACGGAGTTTGAGAAATCACCCGTCAAAGATATCACATGTTTGGGCCTCAGGGCTCTTAAGGGACTACACCCAGATGAGGTAGCTTGAAAGCACGTGGAGCGTAGGAAAATAAAATAAGCCTCTAATATCATTCACCAAGTCATCCTAAATTTTTGGCATAGTTGGCTTTGTCCCACGAGCTTCCGTTTAAAAACTAGAGCCTCTGGCAACCCTACACTGACTTAGACTGCACTATTTCACTCGTTTGCAAACAATAACATAACGAAAGAACCAAATGGAGATGGAGAAAACTGTGAGGGAATTTTTTATAGGGTCCTAATATGGAGGTCTGTAATCTAATGAGACGTCTCTAGGTGCCAGGGAGTTTGATAAATCACCCGTGGAAGATATATCATGTTTTGGTCTCAGCACTCTTAAGACACTATTCCTAGATGAGGTAGCCCAAAATCATGGGGGGTGTATGGAACCAAAATGAATCCTCAAATTCCATTAGCTAGGAAACCCTGATGTGTTGGAGTATTTGGTTTGGTCCCACGAGATTTTTTTTGCAAACTACAGCCTCTGACAACCCTACACTGACTCAGACTGCACTATTTCACGCATTTGCAAACAATAGCACAGCGAGAGAGCCAGATGGAGATGGAAAAAACCACGAGATAATTTCATAGAGAGCCCCAACATAGAGGTATTGGATCTGATGAGACATCTCTAGGTGCCATGGAGTCTTTGAAATAACTCGTCAAACATATAGCATGTTTTGACCTCAAGGCTCTTAAGGGACTACACTTAGACGAGGTAGCCCAAAAGCACGGGGGGAGTAGGGAACCAAAAAAAAATCTCAAATAACATTTTCCATGCCACTCTAATGAGTTGGAGTAGTTTCTTTTGTCCCACAAGCTTTTGTTTGCAAACTACAGCCTCTGGCAACCCTACACTGACTCAGACTGCATTATTTCATGGATTTACAAACAATAGCATAGCGAGAGAACCAGATGGAGATGGATGAAACCACGATATGATTTTATAGAGGGACGTAACATGGAGGTATTGAATATAACGAGACATCTGTAGGTGCCACGGAATCTGAGAAATCACCCGTCGAAGATATGGCGTGTTTGGGCCTTAGGGATCTTAAGGGACTATGCCCAAACAAGCTTGCCTGAAATCATGGGGGATATATGGAACCAAAAAAAATCCTCCAATGGAATTCACTAGGCCACCCTTATATGTTAGTATAGCTGGTTCAGTCCTACGAGCTTCTATTTGTAAACTACAGCCTTTGAGAGCCCTACACTGATTCAGACTGCACTATTTCACGCGTTTGCAAACAATAGCGCAACAAGAGAACTAGATGTAGATAGAGAAAACCAAAAGATAATTTCTTAGAGGGCCCTAGTGTGGGATCTCAGATATGACGAGACATCTCTAGGTTCTATGGAGTCCAAGAAATAACTTGTCGAAGATATGGCTTGTTTTAGCTTAAGGGCTCTTAAAGGACTACACCCGTACGAGGTAGCTCGAAGGCACAAGGAGTGTAGGAAATAGAAACGGAGCCTCCATTAGTGTTCAACAAGCCAACCTAATGTGTTGGCGTAGTTGGTTTGGTCCCACAAGCTTCCATTTGGAAGCTAAAGCCTCTGGTAGCCGTACACTGACGTGGAGGTGTTCTTAGAGGTGAAGATTCGTTTGCAAGGTTAATTTCTTCATTTAGAGGCACCTAAAGATGTCTCGTCAAATTTGAGACCTCCAAGTAGGGGCCCTCTAAGAAATCATATCACAATTTTATCCATCTCCGTTTGGTTCTCTCGCTGTCCTATTGTTTGAAAACACGAGAAATAGTGCAGTCTCAGTCAATGTAGGACTGCCAGACACTGTAGTTTCCAAATAGAAGCTCGTTGAACCAAACCAACTATGCCAACACATGGGGGTGGCCTGGTGAATGCTATTGGAGGATTCATTTTTGTTCCCTACACTCCTCGTGATTTCAGGCTACCTTGTCTAGGCGTAGTCACTTAAGAGCCCTGAGCAACAAACACGCCATATCTTCGATGGGTGATTTATCGAACTCCGTGGCACCTAGAGATGTCTCATCAAATCCGAGACCTCCATGTTGGCACCCTCTACAAAATACTTAAATGACTAGGTTGGCTTAAGAATTAATTTGATACGGTTATGTCTAAGAACACACGGGAGTTATCAATCGCCTAGTAAATATTTCTTGTTTAGTTTTGGATGGGAGTTAGCTGGCCTACGGCTTAGTGACTTTCCATTCATTGATAATTTATGCTATAATAAACGCATCTATGTTTTCAAAATCACCTTAAAAAGGATATGGGTAGTCATCAATCCTAGTGAATAGTGTGATGTGATTTCCAAATAATTTGAAATGCCTACAGATTTAAAGCTAATAACACGAATTGGACAGGATTAGACAATCAAGAATCATTGAGTGTCTGAATCAGAATGGCATTTCATCTGGAGACATTCTCAAGCATTGGAGTAGTGTATATGGATAGACATTCTCAAAATATCAATAGATGAAAGGCATAAAATTTTGATGACTCTCGGGTGTTTTAACAAGAGAGAATACTACGAAACATAAAAGAATGTAGTAAGTGCATGATAAGATAGGACCCAGTACAAAGAGACCATGAACAAGAATAAGCGCAAATAAGGTAAATACACATATAAACATTGATAAATTGAATGAATAATTACTCAGATTAGGTAACTATTTATATACACACATTATATAAATATTGATTTCCAAAGTTTGATGCATATTATACATTGAAAATGCTAGAACATGTACATCACCAATAAATGAAAAAATAACCCATAATGTCACAAATATTGTCAAGTGCACATCATATTAGTTTCATGCAAAAATAATCTTAGAAATGTATTGTCTCATACAAAATTATCAAGTTCCAAATAGTATTTTAATGTGCATAATAAATACAAACATGCTGAAATAGGTCATATACCATCAAGTTCAAATGTTGTATAGGCGTACATGCAATGCCATGCACATAAGCATACAAAAACAATGTCATGTAAGACATATATATTTCCTACTCATAAAAATATATCCCTCTCTTGGCCTTTCTCGAAGAATTCCCTCCCTTAGATGAAGATTAAGATTCATGAGATGACTTTGGATCGTCTGAGCCCATGCTTTGAGTCATCTTACACTAAATACTCACCTGTAAATGCAAACAATGTTTTCTTTTCAAAACTTAATTTATATATGTCTTCAACATGTATTTAAGACCATGTTAGAATGAAAGTATTTACATAAATACAAAAACTTACCGCAAGTTGTTGATCATGCTGAATTTACATCTCATGCTCAAATGAGTCATTGGGAGCTCCTGTATTATGAACGGGGGTACGAAGATGAAGAGATGGAGGATTCTGTTCCCTTGAAGTCAAAATGGATGGGGTTGAAGTTCCCTACATACACATAAGATCAAAAAATCTAAAATCATAATTAGAGAAAATAGAACTAAGTACATGTATGTACATAATGACAATATTTTAACTAATTTTATCAATATAGAACTATTGTTTTTACCCCACCATGCCTATGAATCAAATGAACAGGGATGCTACCTTTTGTAGGTAACTCCTACATATACACAATGAAGGACATTATTAACATAATTTAATAATTCTACACTGAAAGACATTACTAACATGTAATTTAACATAATATGAATAACATGAGAAATTTAACAAAATTTACGTGTTATTTGAATACCTCCGTGAGTTGTTGCGCAGATGAAATCACAGTGGCAACACCTTTATCTACTTGTCACAGAGATGGTGGGGTGTCTAGTGAAGTTAACATCTTTATCAAACATATATATCACGTGAGTTAGATGGACATACAAGAACATACATATATTTGAATTGAAAACTAATACACACACACACACACACACACACACACACACACACACATGTATGTGAAAATTTTACATAATTAACATTCTAAATTATCTCTATGAATGTATGTATATGCATGGTGCTCGCCACCTATGGTCAGGATGAAGATGCACCTCCCGCACACTGTAATATCAATGGATATACATGTACAAACTACAATTATTTCAAAAAGTTAACATATATATGTAAATCAAGTCTTCCAAACTTTTTGTAACACACATAAAAAATTTACCTGCGAAGGTGACGTCGATGAATGTAATACAAATGTCTCACTCAAAAGGACATCTGACATAGTGACATTGTCATGTTCACCCCTAGCAATAGGTGCACCAAAATCAGTATGCATGAAAGTATCATCCTCCTTGGGCCCCAAACATATGCTACCACATGAGGAGCAAAGATGTGGCCTCATGCTAGTGTTGATGGTGAATCACAGCACCCATGAAGATTTGCAACTCGATGGGTTGATACTCTCAGTGCGATTACATAACATGGAGCTTTTACTAAGTGTGGGACCTTGCGAAATCGGAAAAGCTCTCCGGATGAAGGCCGATTCCTATTCCTCTGTTTAGATGCACACGTAAAAATGTAGAGGGTTTACTCAAAACCTAAACTAACTTTCCAAGGAGACAGGGTAAGAAGATGCATAAAATAAAACCTAAACTCCAAAGGTGATGCACCGAGGAATGAAGAAACATTTGTCTTGCCAATAAACACAAAACCATTAAAATGTAATGCAAGATCATGCACAGATAACCAGATTTGTAGTGAAAGATCAGGAGGATGCAAATGAACATAGGGAGGGTTGAGAATCATCCACAGAAATGTATTATTTTCTCCAAAGATTGATACAATACACTAAAAAATTCCAAGAGGCAAAGTTGCATTACAGTTTTAGATGGGAGGTTTGAACTCCACAAATTCACCTACCAAAGAGAAGAAGGGAGGGGCAAAACAAGAATCTCCAACCTTTAGAAAGAAGCCCCTCCTTACAATTTATAGGAAGAATGAGAGAGAAAAGAGAGAGGAATTCAAAGTTTACCCCAACCACCTCCAAGTTGCATTTAATTCATCTCATTATGGTGGTAGGTGAGGACCCTAGCAAACCCAAAAAGTGGCGAACTATATTTTTCATTTTTAAGAACTTATTCCCACCTAATTACTTAAATCCATTCTTAGTTGGATAGAGGACCTTGTAAGATTTCTGAAAAGTCCAACCTTGCGTTAATCCGAGCTCCCTGTGAAAAATTATGGCCATCTGAATATTTGGGTCAGGGTCTGTTTCCTGTCAGCGCTCAAAAAGTTGCGCCTCCTAAAGGTGCACCTTGGGACATCCAAATTTGTGTCGACATCCTCTTACTTGCACCAAAGGCATGAATTTTCCCTTTTCGACACTCTGTGTTGTGCACCCTTTACATGCGCCTTGGCACATCCATCTTTGTGTCGACACTCTTTGCTATGTGCCTCTTACCTACGCCTTAGCGCATCCATCTTTGTGTCGACACCCTTTGTTGTGCGCCTCTTACCTGCGCCTTGGCGCATCCATCTTTGTGTCGACACTCTTTTTTGTGTGCCTCTTACCTGTGCCTTGGCGCATCCATCTTTGTGTCGACACTCTTTGTTGTGCGCCTCTTACCTGTGCCTTAGCGCATCCATCTTTGTGTCGAAACTCTTTGTTGTGCGCCACTTACCTGCGCCTTGGCTATTGGTGATGCAATAAATATCGGGCTCTATGTTTATTCAATTTCCATATTCTTCTACTTGTATATATCCACCCGGGGGGAAGATATTTACAATAGCTAGTACTCCCTGAGGGAATACTATGTGTAGCTCTACGAACATCTGGCTCAAAATTTTCCATCATATGTCAAAAAAGGGTCACAAATATCCCCTAAGGCACATGGAGTGTATCAATCTCTACTGGCTCCTTTAGTGCTTGAGGGAAAATCTCATGGTTAGGGGGATTTTGTGTGGGGAATCTACCCTACTGAATAGGTGCATGTTGTGCACCTGGTCGATCCTATGTAGATCATTGTCCTTGGCCCTGGAAATCTTGAAAATCAAAATAATTTGGGATCTCATTGAGGATAAAATTGAAATAGAGTTTCCTCAAAAAGTATAGTGGCACCTCGTTGTTATTATAATGTGGAAAATCAAACACCATCCACCATCGGTCCGCAAAATTATTTTTAATAAAATTATTATTGCACTAATGGATGGGAAATCATTTACATGACAACAAAATAGGAAAATTAGTGTGGGGGTCTATGAATAAGGTACATATGAGCTGTTTTGAAATTTATTTTTTCTTTACATCCACAGATGACAATTAGTTGGAATAATAAACCCTACAACCCTCTCTGTAATTTGTCCAATGATCAATTTTCCACGTTGTTACGTCAATTTGAACAAATAATTATGACAATGTGTTTGCAAGATAGGAGTGGTGGGGGTTTGTAGATTGTGAATCCATCATTATTTTCATTAAATCCTCAATATCAATTTTGTTTTCAACTATGTGGGTTGCTAAATCTTCTTGACTACCCGAGGGATGTTGAGCAATTGTGGGAGTGTCAGGAGGGATGACAAGAATAACAAGGTTTGGTTGTAGTTGATTCCCTTGATCTCTAACTGTAACAATAAAAAATATGTTTTCAATTCAAATTTTAATCTATAATTATCATATTTCAATGCAATTTTGAGAAAATAATTGTGCTTACCTCTTCTTCGTGGTGCCATCATCGATTCAGATCTTCCCGACAATCCAGAAGTGATCCTTTGATCTTGAGATCCAGCTAAATGAAAAAGCGAGGGAATGGTTAAGCTCTTAAACTGGCATTCGAGGGAGATAAAATTATAGAGGCTTAGGCATATTTTTTTATAGGTGGCATAATGCATACGTGTTATGTAATGCATACACGTTATGCTTTGGTAAATCCTAAACCTGACAATTGAAAACGTGATCGCATTTTGCTTTTCTCCGGATTCTTATCCAATTTTTTCCCCCCAGCTTCATGCACTTACCCTTAATGAACATTTTCCCATTATGCCTCCTATCACAAGGATGGGTCATCAAAAATTAGGGTCAAATCCCTTTGTTAATAACAAGATAAAACCTCTTTTTGAAGATAAGATCATGGTCGATCATAGTGGTGACGAGGGGAATTCTCTTCAGGTAGAATTTGACTTTAGTCCCACCCCAATTGATAACTTCATATTTCAAAATAAACAAGAATTCCTTATGTGTGTTGTAGAATTAGGAGAAAATTTTCCACCTTCATTTGATCAGAATCTCCTTACGAACATGGTTTGTGAAGAGGAATAAATTGAGTTTCCTACTCATAATATTGATGGGATCTTAAACCCAGGACATGCTTATAGTTCTAGTTAATAGAATGAAGAGCATGTCAGTCATGAACAACCCCTTTTTCATGAGAATCATGAAGAGACATAAAATAAATAAGTTACGATAAAACAAAAAATACAAGCTCTTACTTCCCAATTGACAAGTTTATCTTCACAAGTTAACAAAGAACCCAAGAAGAGTATAGGAATGGAAAAACCTAGAGCTTCATATCATGAGTTTTATACCAAAACTCCATTTTAAGAAAAACATAAGGAGGTGTATAAGGAGTTATACATAGATAATAAAGGTGGTGAAAGATATAGACTTAACCATATGTATATTCATACACCACCTACATGGGGGACACTCTTTTAACAGGAATGATTATCTATGAAGAACACTCTTACTTTTTTATATGATAGAAATATAGGACATAGAAAGAACTATCAATTATAGGAGCTATGCCCTTATCCATTTGAAAGAGATATTGAGAACACATTTCCCTTCCCACTTTCATCATCCCAAGTTTGATAAATACAAGGGAAAAGGTGATCCATGGGACCATGTCAAGGTATTTTTCGTAGAACATAAAGAGGTCGAACATAGTGAGAATTATCTCATTTGACTCTTCCCACAAGGTCTAGGGGACAAGAAATCAAATGGTTTCTACACATAGCTAAAGGATTAATATCCACATGGCTAGAATTAATAGAAATATTTTTGCATCACTTCTCCTTTAACATGGAAAATGATTTTACTATGGTAGAATTTTGTAATGAAAAACACTGTAACAATGAAAACTTCGCTAGTTTCCTACAATGATGGTGAGAATTAGTTAGTCACTTTCCTTGCTCCATACCAAAGAAATAACTCATTAGCATTTTTTACCTAACTTATACTTGGATATTTATTTCCACTTATAGATTATTTTTGGTAACACCTTTAAAGATGTTATAGAAAAAGATAACCAAATCAAGAAAACATTATTAGATAAATCAGGAATCAAAGACTATTGAAAAAGTAAATTTTTTTCCAAATAAGGATAAAAAGGTCATAGGTTATGGGATAATTGAATCTAAACATGTGTAGGTTTCTCAAAATAGATCTCCTTTGAAGCTTGCTAGAGGAAATACTTCCCTTGAATATAAACATTGTGCATTCACCCCTCTATATGATTTTATGTCATCTATATTAAAAAATTTAGAGGAGATAAAAATGGTTCACTACCCAACTACTATACCCTTTGAGGATGATGCACCTAAGAATAAAATGGTTTAGTGAAATTGAATATTGCGGGTTTCATCATGTTAGGGGTCACAATACTTATAAATGTATTAAGTTAAAGCACTTAATATAATACCTAATCGAAATTGGAGAGGTGGAAATGGATTCCTCTAGACCTAGTAAATCTGCCTATATAAACTTAGGAATCTACACAAAACCTTTCCTTGAGCATAATAAAGGGAAATAAAAGTAATATCAAGGACTGTTATTCTAGACCAAATGTTCCCACTATGTTTCACAAAAAAATAATCCTTTTGACTCTCTAATTGGTTGTGGTAACCAACCTATTAAGCATGCCAACACTATTAAGATTAAATAAAAAGAGTGCACCATGGAAATGTAACATGATCATGTTGTCATCCCGGAACCTCTTATGCTTATGCCTCAGAATAGTCATTACCACATTTTAGAATAACTTGAGAAAACCAGTGGTAATATTTCGATCTTATATCTTATCAAAATCTCTATTTTTCACAAATATATCCTTTGTAAAATTTTACAGGGGTCGGGAGTGTTAGTTGATATTGATCTTATGCACTTTGAATCCTTAGTCGCATAGATTACTCCTATAGAGTTCAAAAAAATTATCCATGAAGAGATTCCTCAATAGGACCCTACACATAACCTACCCTTACATATTGAATTCATTATCAATTGTAAGAAGTTAAAAAAGGTGTTAATGGACTGCGGATCAGACCAAAACATTTTTACTCTAAACTAGTTTGAAAAATAGGTTGTACTGAGGCTGATCTACAATCCAAGGTCATTACCATCAATGCTTATGATAATGAAGAATGATAATCATCCGGAATGATCAATTTATCTCTTGGAGTAGGGCCTAATAATCATGATACCAAGCTCCATTTTTTACACTTGGAGTTTCCTTACAACATACTCCATAGGCACCCATGGATTCATGTCATGGAAGATATGCCTTATACATATCATCAGTGTTTTAAGTTATACCATGAAGGAAAAATAATCACTATTTAGGGGAATCCTAAACCCTTTAGTCATTACAGAGCATTATCAGGTTATTTTCGCACCACTTTTTACTCTCCTTCTACATAGATAGTCATTTTAGTTTAATAAAAGGCTCTCACCTCATATGTTGATGTAGATATATTGTGTGTTCATGATGACAATTCTTCAACATCTATATCTGCCTTTGCTACATGGGATATGAACACCCTTTAAACTAGCTCCGGAGAGTACAACCTCCAATAGGCCCTCCTAGTTTCAGACCTCCAATTATCACCCGGATCACGTGGTAGGCCTTGCAACAAGTATCAACTATCCAAGGAAAATTACAACATTGATAATTTAACTTTTGGTGGCCTCTTAAAAAATGAAAATATTCTTATTATTTTGATGTTATCTCCTCCTATTGATGAGATGACATCATGTTACAAAGCACCAAAGTATGTTATTCCCAAAAAAATGATTTACAACATGGGATACCAAGGGTATGGTTGTAGCACTAAAAAAAAGAGTTTGGGAACCTCTTATGACACCTAATAAAAACATTTGTAAGTACAATATTGATCTCTAACCATATAGGTCTAATCCTCAAGATCTCTAAGCCATATCATCCGAACAAGAAGATATCTGATAAAGAAAACGAAACAGATTCCCAGTGTAGTCATTATGAAGACCATGCCTCCATGAACCTATTTCTTTACATGGATATCTTGACCATATCCCCAATCATTCCTGAATTAAATAGTGTCTATCCTTCACTTACGTTAATTAAGACTAACAAGAATAGGTACCAATTTAATTATTTGAAAATGATGAAGCTATTGATGAATTTATGGGTCTCTGTGATGATATTATAGTGGGTGATAACAAAAATAGACCATAACTTGTGAATGGGTTTCTTCGCTAACTATTGAATATGATCAAATTGAAATCTAGAAACCCATTACTGCATGTTCTGCAAAAAATCTAGCCTGCTATTTTCTTTAATTAGTTGCCTCTCCTTGCTGATATTATACTTTTCTCCTTCATGAATAGAACTTAAGAATGAACGACGATGAGTGGGCTACATTTTAGCTTGAATCGACAATTTTGGAATGAAATACTGAGGTAAAAGCTCTATATTTAGGACAGTAGCAAAATAGAAGCTTGGAAAGATAAATTTTCTTTCAGTATTTTATTATGGAATAGAAAGAGCAATATTTACAATAGCTTGAAAAATTGGAATTTGATAAATGGGTTGTTTTGTTTAGAAAAAAAATTTGTGAGCACTGGATCTTGATGGGGAAACTAAGTGGGAACATCCCATTGAAAGGGTTCCTCAATCGGATGCCTATCATTTTTCATTGCTTGTGATTTCATATATAATTCCTTGGTAGCTAAAATTTGTTTCTCCAATTCATATAAATGAATCTTAAGATCATTCTTTCATTCACAATTAGCATAACCATCTTCATAATCTTTTTTTTGGGTAGCATAAAAATCATCATACTAATAGTCATATTGATTCCCAAGGTTCAGGTCATAAGGGTACTCATTTTGATTGGGATCATAGTACTGATCTAGAGGGGAAAATGGATAAAAAGGCTGCTGATCTAACTAGTAATAATGTTGAAAATTGGGATTCATGGTTGTAGGACCTCATAAAATATCGAAATATCCAAAATAGGTATATTAAAATAACTAATATGATTTTCTTGAAAAATACCTAAAACTTGCATCTGAAAAAATAGTGACTTTGAAAAGTGTTGTAATGATCTGAAATTAGATTTACGGATATGCCAGATGAGTTTTTCTTTTGATCTGTAATCTTCATAACGCATCAATAGTAGTTCTCGTCCCACTGGGTGTGCTAAAAAATGTTATCTCTTAGAACTGCACCCTTGTTGAGAGATGAAAATAGGGGTTCAAATTTTTCTTTATCTCACACTTTCATAGATACAATGGAAACACCTCAGGTCTATGGGTATACCTATTTGTGTGGTGAATCTATGGTATCAACGTCAGTTCCTTATTGATGTATCCTAAACTAATTGTTTTCTTGGGGTTTTGAGGGTAAAATGATATTTGTAACTGAATATAAATTAGGTGATACACAAAATTGATTGAGGGATTTGACTGAGTACATGCACAATAAAATTGAGAAACAAGTTACAGTTACACGAATCAATGGGTTTCAGTTTGATCCTTAGGAAAAACACTTATGTGTTGAGGGATAAATCACAACAACACATAGCTAACACCCACACTAAGACTGAATAGAAAACACCAAATTTGTAGCAAGGAAAGATAATTAATTAGGGAACGAACATTCACAATAATTAATGAAAAGATAGACACCATTGCAAATAATTGGAAAGGTAATAATTGGTTGTCATTCAAGGGAAAGAATTGAAAAAATATGCTTTAGCACTCATGTGTCCAAAAATTCCTCCTTGTGTCTTGCTAGTGCAACCAATATATAGAAAAAATACTTCACCCAATCCCTCCTAAAAAAATAGAATAAAGTCTGTAATTGACCTTGCATGCTAATTTTACGCCTTTATCATGAATAAATAAAGGAATGAAAATAGACATGTTGATTACAATTAGGCATTAATAGCCTTAGTTACAAAAATATACACTCTAATCAATGTGTAGTTAATTGTTCTATTTGTAATGCAATTAAAATACTTGGGTGAATATTTTTGGATAATATTAGCCACTTGTTTCGTTTGCAATATTTCTCTAATGCAAGTACATAATGTGACACCTCTATTCTTTATCCATTTGCAATGATAAATTATTCTTTTCCTTTGATCTGTCTTGTGGTGATCACATGCAAAATAATACTCTTGAGTTAAAAAACAATTCCATTTATCCTCATACTTAGGAAAATTATTCCTCAACTGTGGAGTCCACCTATGAGAATGTAGCAATAATATATTCTTTTTGAAAAAATCAAGGTAATTAAAAAAGTCAAAAAGCTCCAATTTTTTCCTTTCATGATCCTTGTGATACAGTGATGTTCACCTCCCTCCATGCATTGTCTTCCCCTGTGCTGACCTCCTCATTCCTCTATAATGGCAGCCTCTTTTAACTTTTTCCACTATGGAACCTAAAAATTTCACACCTCCTATATTTAGTCATAGTTTATGGTCATAATACTCCTTTTATCTATTCAGCCTTTGATTTTTTTACATGGTCTAAGGCATGGTCTAGGAATATATAATAATCAATTGTTAATATTTGGTCTTTTTGCTATTGTAACACAGATTATAGATTGAAAAAGAAGTTAAATTTAATCATTCTAAGTGATAAGAAAGTCCCCTAATCCATGTTGCTTGAGCCATATTTGATATTTTCAGTGGACCTAACCAGTCCTGAGTTAAGTTTTTGCTGGCTCTGGAACACGTGTTGTACTTTGATTTGAGGGATTGAATTAATTCACTCACCATAAGTTACATGAGAAAAATTATTCAAACCCCATCATTTTCCTACATTTCACTTTCGAGCTCTGGTTTTGTGGCGAAGCCCTGTCGAATTTTCTCCTTATTGTCATTAATTATATGATTTCAAGCTCATTGAAGATTATGTAGAGTTCTGAGCATGATTTTACCATTCTATGCCATTCTCGAATATCCATGTGGTGCATTTGACTAGGTGGCCACCATGAAATGAAGCTCTAAGCTTGACATTCTTCGGAATCCGGTTTCCGATAAGATCTATTAATACCCAAATATTGGGTTTGCTGTGAAAGGAATTTGTTGTCTATAGAAACTCATGTTGTGAGGATTTTGCTTCATATGATGTCCGCCATTATTACATTTCTAATTATGATTCTTGTGTTTGATAAATAATAACCATCATGATTAGGAAAAGATTGATCCTCTACGCATATTCTTTGTCCCTCTGAATTTTTGAATTGGGGCTTTACATTTGGAGCTCTATATTTCGTATTTTCTTTCGCTTAACTCAGACTTGTATTTTGCTTGAGCATGAGGGTTTCCTCTATATCTATAGTTTAATTACCCAGCTGTGGGTATCCCATGTTCTGATTTCTCACACCTCTAGACGCCATTTATATTCATTGTTTGAGATCAGTTGCTTCTACTCTAATTGTGGCCATCAGAAGAAGGTAAGTTCTATTTTTGTATTATTCTTCCACTGCTTCTTGCAGATTTGGTCGCCATTTTCCATGTTGGGTCGAACTTTTGTGGAGTAATTTTTTATTATGACTCAAATCTATTTGAGCTCCTTTCATTTAAATGACTTAAGATTATTTTTCTATTATTTTGATGTTTCTAGATTTCCGTTTGAGCTACGTGGCTCGGACTTGTATTATTATTTCCTCGATTTCCCTCTGTTGGGTTTCTTCTATGTTCTAGAATTTTATCAAGTTTCTCTAGCCATAATAACAACGGTCGCCATAGTTTGTATGTTAGAGCTCTTTTTAGAGCTATTATGCTGCCATGTAAGGTAACTCTCGATTTCGTGAGTTTGAATGGGTTGAATTTTTGGGTTATGCATTATGCATAGGCAAGCTTTATCACTTCATTATTTTCATTTAGATTCTTTTCTGCTACACCCATTACAAATCGAGTTGTGGGTATTTCATTGATTACAGTAGCTCAGTACTTCCTTGGCTTCTTGTATAGCTCTGTCCATGGTGATACAACTTGATCATGGCCATTTCTTTACCATCATATCAGTTTGACTCATCTCAACAGGTAAAAATTTTCCTTCTATATGGTAAGATTTGTATTGTAATTTGTTGTCATTATTTGAGCTAAATTTTTAATGGTTCATCAAGATTGAAAATATTACCTAACCCATATCTTTTGTTTGGTCATGGTTTAAGTTTCTTTGTAGCTTGATCTTTGCATTGCTTAACAGAAACATTGTTTTGAGTTTTAGCATTGACTGTGTATATATATTCATTGGCCTTCATTGGTGACTGTGAACCCTTGCGCCAATTTGATCTTTGTGGATTGTTTTAAAGCTTCTGGTTCCATTGACATTGAAAATAGGGTAAATTCCTTTTCCTTCTCTTGATTTTTCGTAAAGGAGCTTGAGGTTGAACTTTTCATTTTGGGAATTCTTGCCACCACTACCATACTTCTTTACCCAGATATGGATCTGTATTTGAATATTGACTTATTTCGTAATGGCTATGTGTATTTTGCTTTGATATAATCTGTATTCATACGCAAATGTCAAAGAAAACTTGCTCGATTTTATTTCTGCATGTTTAGATAAAAAACCTTAAAACTAATTATCTCAGGTGATGACTATATTTTCTTTTGATAATGTGCATTTCAATGGAGTTTTCATTATCAAGCTTATTATTGTCTTCTGAATGCTTGAACTAAAGCTTTCTCTACATTTAATCAAAGTGAGATCAACTGATATATCTTATGAAGAGCTTTTAGCTCAATTCAAACTCATGAAATTTTTGATAAGTCATATTTCATCTGAATAGAAAGATGTACTTTATTTTATAAAAATCTATGACCCCTATGCAAAAGTAGAATTGCTCTTGAGATTGTAACTTGTACACTTTTGAGATAGTTGTTATTATTACCTAGTCTTTGAAACTTCTCTGTTGCAGCATGTGGAACTATAATTGTGCATGTTTAAACATCATACTCATATGTACCTCTAGCATTACTTTATAGCTCCTAAATGACTGCAGTTTGAATGTCAAACTCGTATTTACAAGAACTTCCAATTTTCATTAAATAAAGTGGAATTTAAATTTTTGTTCTGGAACTATACTCAAATTTATATTTCTTGAGAAGAAAGCACCTTTAGATATCTATACTTCTACTGAATGTATATTTTAAGTTCTTTCTTTCTCGAACAATGATGTAACTTCTTTATATGAATGATGATCTGTCCCTTGTATTGACATTTCTTACTTTTATTTTGAAGAAATGCATCCATAATCCTATAAAAACTGTATGGTTCATAAATATGGATGATTATGAAGCATTTTTATTTGCACGTTACTAAATTCTTCTCGTGGCATATTTTCTTGCTTAAATGTGTATCTGAATCCTGACTTCTTTAATGTTCTCCTCGTATGCTTGCAAATCTATGAATTGAAGTTCTAGTTTTCAATACTTGACGAGAATGTATTCTAAATTCTCAATTACGGATCTTCTTGATAAATACTCTTATGTATGATGAAAACTATCCCAAATTTAAGATGAAATTCCCAGTGTCAGATCTCCTTTAATGATTGATGAAAAGAACTTTGAAAGATGTATATACATTTGTAAAATATGTTCTTTGGATGCTTGTGACCTTGGCAGACTGCTTCTTTCTTACACACTGAAACTGTACATTTGACATGAAAAGACTTGGTTTCATTGATAAAATGATCATCTATGTTTGAAAAGTATGCTTGTACATTACATTGATTTCATCTCATGCGCATGACTTATAGCGTCATACATCTTGCTCTCCTTTGCTGATAACACATTTCTTCTGCTTGTTTGCATCCTTTTCAAATCCATAGTAGTGTACTTGGAGCATAATGCAATTGTGTACTTCTATGTGATATTTTTCTTTTTTCAAGGTGGCACGCCTTTGAGGTTGACATTTTTTATTTATTCACTTCTATTGTACTTATGATTTTAAGCTCATTTTAAGAAAATCCATTTGTTTAAAACTATGAGTACAAAAAATAGGGAAGTCCGAAGCTCCAACATAGTTTTCTTCTCTTTCAGGTTCTTGCTGAAGATGTTGGCAAGAGCTACAAGGAAAACAGAAAATCAACTGGGAAAATCCATTTCAATAGGAAATAACGGATCTCCATTTATCTTTTTCTCATAGCTTTAAACACGTGCATTTTATCTATGCACTTTCTTTCAGAGCTACTCCCACGGCTTGTGTGGGTTCACTGTATTGTTATTCCATATGAATAAATGAACTATTTCTCATGTAATGAGATGTATGTCTTTCCTTTCTGTACTTTCTTCGTTTGTATGGAAAATAAATGAAATTATAAAAGTCAAAACACTTCAATAATTCACTTAATCATGGAAATAAATTAAAATCAAATGTACATTTGTAATTCTCATTGGAAATGCAAATTGTTTGTAAAACTACCTTTTCCATGCTTCAAACCTACAAGTTGTTTGCAGCTTCATAACATTATGTCTGATGAGTACTTCCCCTCTTGCCTTCCTCAGGGCCTTCTAATGGTTTTTTACAGCTTTTGTATTGTTCTAACGAGGGTAACAAATGGATAGGTTGCATTTATGAGGCATGGAATTATGTAATTGCAGCTGAGTTGTAGTTTTGATTCAAACGTGACTTGTAAGACTGTCGAAAACCAAATAGTTAAAATCTATATCCTCTTTCGAGATGGTTTTCCCAAACATAGTCAAACTTGTAACCTGGCCTATCTCATAAATGTAAAAGTGTTAAGTTCACTGTCGTTGCAGAATCACAACACCCTTGAAATTAGTAACTTGGTGGGTTAAGATTTTCTGTGTGACTGTACAACATAGAGCATCTCTTAAAGTGTGGGACTTTACGAGTCAAGAGAGCTCTCCTAATGAACGTCGAATATTATTCCTATGTTCAGGTACACTCATTCAAATTGTAGAGGGTCTATCCTAAATCCTATTCTAATTTTCCAAGGAGAAAAAGTTAAGGGGATGCAAGAATTAAAACCTAATCTAACAGAGGTGACGCACTAAACAAATGCTAAACATTTGCATTGCTTTTAAACACAAACCATGAAAATTTGAAATAATATCCATGCACAGATGACCAAGATTGCAATGAGGGATCAGGAAGAAGCAATAAAACATAAGAGAGTTAAAATCATCCATGGATTTATTATATTGCTCCAAGAATTAATACAGCCAATTACAACAGACAAGAGGCTGAAATTTCATTAAAATTTGGATGGAGGGGTTCAAGAATCTGAGAATTCACCTATAGAGAAAAGAAAAGGGAGGGTGCAAAGCAAGAATGTCTAACCACTTGAAATTGTCTCTCTCGTAGAATATATAAGAAGAATGAGAGAGAGAAAGGAGGGGAAAATCCACCCATGTTCCAACTACCCCTGAAGAGGCATTGAATTCCCCCTACCATAATGATGAGTCCCGCTGCAACACCCATGCCCCCATTGCTATTCCTTACTGAGAAAGAGAGGAAAACCATTCTTCATCATGGTGCCAAGTGTGAGACTTGATGATCTCGAAAATGGCACGTCGAGACATTAATGGTAGAAGGTGCTGAAATCTCTCTAAAATGTCCCCTCTTGCTCGATTTTGAGCTTATGATCTAAATATATGGCCACTTGAAGGTACTTTGGGTCTAGATTTTGTTTGAGTGTATCCACATGGAGGCCTCACATATATCAAGGTTGTCCCCCTCTTCTACACTCTTGAAGTTGTGTTGAAGTGACACGTGGTAACTTCCGTGGGCCTGCTTTATTTCCTTTGTATTATGCCCAAGCTCCCCTATTGGCGCAGACATTGTGCCTAACCCGAGACAGGTGGAAAAATGACGCATGTTTGGGGACTGATTTTGGATTCTACCTTTGAATTTGCATGGACGAGGAACATGGACGACTCTCCTACTCGTTCTTTACTTTTCAACAGTTGGCTCTACCTTTTGGACCATAAGACACGTGGAGGGTTGGTGCTAGTCTGGGAGCTACTTTTGGATCTGCCCCTTGAAAGAGTGCTAAAGAGACATGTGGGGCCTTCCATTGCACGCCTTATACTTAGCCGATTTGGGCCCGAAGTGAACACTGCTTTCCTTGTACCTTCGGTGAGTTAGAGGGGCCCACCATATATAATGCCAAAACCTCCTTAAAGGTGGGACCCTTGTAACCAGTTCTAAAACATGACAGTGGGACACGTGTCATCATCTGCGGGCCACTCCTCCATTTCCCCATATTTTTCTTATTCCCTTTTATTTGAAGGGGACCATATATTTGAACCTAGACATGTGGTGGCTCAGCTTGTTTTTTGGACCTACCTCCAAATTTTTCTTTTCAAATTATGTCGAAGAGACACGTAGCCCTGTCTACCGGTTCCTTTATACTTAGCTAATTCTACAACTGGGTCTGTACCCTTCATTGACTCTGACCACATGGCATGCTGGCACATGTTTGAGATCTGTCCCCGAATCTTGCTTTTGAAGGAGCGTCGATTGGATGCGTGGAAGCTTCCTGAGGCTCTGTTCTATTTAGCCGATTGAACGACTGGTCCCACCAGCTCTATCTTGACTCCTGGCCATGTGGTGATCTATCACTCGTTGGAAAATCTATCTTATAATTCACTCTCAGAAAAATACCCCTGCTTTCCCACACATGAAAACTGCACCGTTTTGTAAAAAAATGTAAAAGATCTAAATCCCCTGCATACTCACTGGCCTGAATTTACACTTGGGAAAAATTTCCTCCACAGTCCCGCAGACCCGCTTAGGAAATGAAAAATCATCCTCAAGCCCATCTGCCAACATTTTCCACTTAGAAAAAGTATTCCTTCTGGAGCCCACTATCCCACAATTATAACTTGTGCCTTTTGCAAAAAGTGCAAAAATGCAAAAATATCTCCCACCGCCCCGCAATTTTCCCATTGGCAAAAAATCCTTCCAAGGACCGTCGGCCCGTAACATGAATAATATGAAGAGTTAGAAGGACTTATTTACATTTTCGGAAAGGGGAATAAATTTCCTATCTCATGAAGATATTTTCAGGAAACCTAGAGTGCTTAAAATATATTAAAAATCAGATTGAAGCACAAGAGCGGGAAAAAATGGGGGTAATTTGACTAAAAATTAGAGTGAGCTTATTTTAGACAACAATTTGGTTACTCATAATGGGGCATCTATCTGTTAGATTAGATGACCCATGGCCTTAAATAATCCATTGGGCATGGAGTCTACCTAGTAATTTCAAATCTGGTCTGGAAATACCTTCCTTTGCATGCACTCTTATCCTTGCAAGAAAATCTTAGATTCAAGATTTATGACAGTAGAGAGTTATCTGAGACCTGAAAACTTCTCCCTTATTGGATTTTCTGTAGACCTAATTTGTTGGAGTGTAATGAAAACATCCAGACCTACTCCAATATGGATACTCTGCAGATTTAATTTCTTTCGGCCACAAGCCTCTTCCATGAGTGAGGGGATTATTATATAGGCATACACCAAAAGCAATAGAGCATGTGCAAAAACACTTAGGGATATTGAAATCTAAACTATAATAAGACAATGAGCATACACACTTGGAGAAATATAAAATCTAGGCTAATATTTACAAGGGTGAGAAAATATCCTTTTAGTAGCAGTGTTCAAGGTAGATCCCATTGACTATAATATGCACTTCTTCATCATCCAACTTAGCCAGCCGGAAGGCATTTCTACCTTTACATTCAGTGATTATGTATGGACCACTCCTATGGTGTCAAACTTGGAATGCCTTCTTGGTTTTTCCAGATCTGCATCCCACTTCAGTACAAAGTCTCCAACTTGTAATTTCTTGGCTCTAGTTCCCTTATCAAAGCATCTCGTAATTGAATCTTGATCCTTCTCCATGGTCTGCACTCCGTGTTCTCTTGCTTCTTCTAACTCCATCAACTCTGCATACCTGATCTCCATAGGCTCAAACTTAGCTAGTTCTAGTTGTTTCATGAGTTATAATGCTGGTAACTCGAGTGATATAGGCAGAAATGCTTCCTTTCCATATACAACCTTAAATGGAGAGCTGCATGTAGAAATCTTTGGGTTGACTCTATCTTCCCTAAGAGGTGATTTGAGTTTTTTTCACTAAGTTATTTGATTCTGATCAAGATTCCTTCTGATGATTCTCAGCAAATTCTTGTTTATGGACTCTTCTCATCCATTACCTTAAGGGTAATAGTTTGAAGAGGTGCTAAGATATACACAATTCTTGACAGCCCATTCAGTGATATTTGTGCCAATGAATGCCAATGCATTGTCTGATATGATAGTAGCAGGGACACCAAACCTTTTGAATATCCCTTTATAGAAATCTAAGATGTTGGATTCATTTGCCTCCTTAAGTGCCACTGCTTCAATCCACTTTTTTAAATAGTCAGTCACTTTGAGTATCCACTTGTGGCCCTTGATTGAATTTGGGTTGATCACTCCAATGAAGTCCAATCCCCATTGTATGAATGGATAGTTTACCAAAACTGGACAAAGAGGCAGGGCTCTTAACCTTTCCTTTTCACTGAAGAATGCACACTTCTTGCACTTCTTGATCCATGAGTAGTAATCCCTAAACAATATAGGCCAATAGTAACAAACCCTCATAATTTTGAGTGTTGTTACCCATAGGGCAAAGGGGCCTCAAGCTTCTCCATCATGGAACTCATGCAATACCCTCTCAATTTGGCCTTTCCCAATGCACCTCAGTAGAAAACTATTGATGTCCTTCTTGGACAACACACCACCAATAAGCACATATGAGATGGCTTGTAATTTGAAGTATCTCCTCTTTTCTATGTTCCATTCTACAGGGCACAAAATTGTTTAGAGATAATGCACCAAGGCTTGATTCCAACATGGAATGGGTGCATCGTTAGCTAGATGCTTTGAATCATTTTGCAATAGAAAGACAATATCTTCTTCTCCTTTTGACTTAGTTTATTGCTTAGAAGCGAGCTGCTCGCAGAGACCTTTTCCTCAAACCAGCTTAGTCACTTTGATTTCAATATCATACTCCATTACACGAGTGATTCAACCTGCTCTCTTCTCATTCAAGTCCTTGTTTAGGAGAAAGTCCTTGACACCAGCATGAGACGTGAGTAGTTGAATCTTGTTGTTCGAGACCAAGTGTCTAAACCTCTTCAAACTCATAATGACAGAAATGACATACTTTTCAATAAAAAAATACCTTTCTTCATAATTTTCCAAGCTATGACTGAAGAAGGCTATGGGATATTCTGGACCTTCCTTGTTAGGTTGAACCAAGATAGCTGAGATTGCATCTGACCCTCCCAAAGCATACATGATGAATGATGGGTTTCATCATTCACTTCATTTAATCAACTTCTTGTTGATGTCATATAAAACCAGGGGTGTGTCTAAAGCTATATGCAACAAGAGTACTTAAACTTATCTAGTAGTTGACTGTATTTATTTTTTTATTTTCTGGGGGATCTCTTTAATGTCTTAAGGACTTCTTGGTAAAACTTATTGAAATAAAACTATGAAAACTTGCTAAAAGTAGACACACTAAAATCTTTGCTGAAAGGAAACACACCATGCATAATGGAAACACACTTAATTTAGAATGTTTGAAAATAATTACAAGAAATATAATAATCTATCTAAACACCTGCAAGAACAAGTACACAACAAAGTTTAACTAAAAGAATTAAAACAATACAGGATTAACAAATCTCAGTTATTTGTTGAAGAAATATAAATACAAACTAAACAAATATCCTTGTCCTTGGGGGAGTGGGAACTTACTCCTCCTTGAATAAGGATTTAACAACTCAGTATTATCTCAAATAGAAATGGCTATTTTATTGATAAAACATTTGGAATTACAAACGTATTAGATCTGAGTACTTAGTCTATTTCTCTTCTCTGTTCTATTTCTCTATTTCTATATATCTAATAGTAATTTCTATCTACTGGAGGTCTTCTTTTATATACATTTTATAATCACAACTATCTCACTAATTCTGATGAAATCGAATCATTCCCATGATAGATGTTGATTTAGATTGCATTTGATCAGATAGCTATAGGATAACTCTCCTTAGATCTGCATTAAAAAATCTTCTCATCCTTCCTAATTGAAAGGGTCGTAGATGTAAAATCTCCGGATGTCATTTAAAATAGATAAATTCCATCAGTTCCAGAATTTCAGAGAAGTTCCAGAACCATAGAAAAAATTTAAGGACCAGAAATGTGAGAGTTCTGGAGCTATCCCCAGGAGTTCTGGAACTAATTCCAAAAATTACGGAACTAAATACTGGAGTTCTAGAACTAAATGATGACTATGTGATGAAGTTCAAGAACTAAGTTGGAAGTTCCGAAACTAAGCTGTGTGGGAATAGATGTTACTGAAAACAAACTAAATGCTTCTTGCTTCATTTCCTTGACTAATTTGGACCTGCTTTATTTCAAAACTAAATTCAAACACACACTTTTCAGGAATTCTAGATATTTTAACATTAGAATCACATTCAATCAAAAGATAGACAATTACATCATCACTCATATCAGTTCAACTAAAAGTCACACAATGCAATCAAACTTAATCAAAAGGAGAGTAAGATGAGATCATATATTATACATTAATAAGACATATTCTGGCCTCATCATTTCCACCCAAACTTACTTGTTTGTAAGTCCCTTTACAAACTTCACTCTTCAAAAGTGGAGTTATAATTTCTACATTCCATTTGATTGCTTATATCAAATGGCTGAAACTGGATTTTCCAATTTTTAAACTTGGATGTACTGTACCCTAATCCTTCTATTTTCCTCTCACACTGTTCAAATTCAGTAGGGTCTTGACGTTCTCTGTTGTGCCAAGGAGACATGGGGGTGAGAAGTAGAGGGGGGCTTGTTTGAATTCCCATCCATATTTTCCCGTAGGTTTCATTGACTTGGGGAATTATTGTGTATAATAAATTTTTTTTTCTAAACTCCAGATCAGATTTGTTGGGGAAATTACTTCCCTTCTTCTTAAGGAAATAGTAAGGAGTTCCCACCTCTTTGAGCATCCTTCATAAATATTTTCAAAATTTTCCTCCTCATAGGAGGTGAAGGCATCCATACTCTTTTACAAAATGGCAAGATAGTGTGTATTGAATCTCTCATCAAAGGCATGAGTTGTAAAATGTGAGAGGAAGATAGATGGTTTACCATAATGAGCTCTCATATAGAGACCTATTGAGCTGGCTTTCAGTAAAAATTCAGATTCCCTTTCCTTCCATGCAATTTGGTTTTGCAAAACAGAGACAAATGCATTAAGTTGGCTCTCCCATACATATAAGTTGATCATAAATCCTATATTTTTCTCTAGCATAAAATTACAAAGATAAAATTCACACAGAAGATTTTTTTTCTCAGGGATAGAGAGAGAGTAAGCTACCATGAATTCAAATTCATCTTTGAGTTCATGTGGAAGCCCACATGCAATCCTTAACAGGTGCCAGCGAATGAACTACTCTTCTAAAAAAACACTATATACAGCAGAGGGCCTCCTGCAGGAAAGTAATTTTTCACTCATAATATAGACCATGTGTGTTTTGGCAGGACATTTGTATTTATTTCCTTCCTCCTTATAAAACTTTTCTTCCCATTCCTTTCTTGCCTTCATCTCTTCCTCCATCTTGGTCTTTAATTCTTCATTCAATGTTTTGGCTTCTTTGAGTTCCCTCCAAGTATCATTCCATAGCTATTGGAGAGGAAAATAGATCAACTTGGTCTATGCAAAGACTGTTGACACAATACTCTGTTTTCTGGAAGCCTGAAATTCTTCCTCTTTTTCAATCAGTTGTTCCTTGGTTGTTGATAATTCCTCAGTCTTGGCTGTAAGCTGAGTTGTTAGCTCTCCAATGAACATCTCCCTTTGTTCCAACTTGAGATTGAGGACATCCAATTCATCATCTTTTTCTCTAATAATGAGCTCTACTCTAGAAAAGAACAAAGCATGTTTAACTTGTTGTCTTTCTTCTTCTTCTAAAATTACTTGAGGAGTTGAGAATTCTTCCTCTATCAAAGGACATTTTCCTTTTCTTATCCGTGATGCCAAATCTTCTTATTTATGTGGCACTTTTGATGGTTCATCCAATTCCTAAAAATCTCTCTTCAAATCTTTCTTCTCCTCTGTCCATTTCAGCTTGACTTGGCTCAAGAGGAGTCATGGCCATACTGCCAACAATGTCAGTAGCTTCTTCTTCCATACTTTCCTGCTCACTCCTTTCTTGTGGAGTTTCCCTTGACCTCTTACGAATTTTTATTATCTGGGGAAGTTTAAGATGCCCAATAGTGAATTTCCTTCTAGAGCTTCTTGTTAATATTATTTCTTGCTCTTGTGTGGGTGAGCTATCACCGTTAGAAATAGATATTGGTTCCCCTGAAGCTACTGTAGAAGAAGTAATTTCCTTCAAAGGTATAGAAGGCTCTAATGTTTTTATCTTTCTCACCAACCTTCTTCTGTTTGGTATGTTTCCTCTTTCCATTTCCCTATGTCCTTCTACAGGGGCATCAATTTCTAGATTACCTGAATGAGAGAATGGGGCTAGAATTGTTCTTCTGATGATATTTTTAGGGTTTTTTTTAAATTTTCTAAGAAACTTGTCCCAAATTTCTTCTCCATTCTTCTTTGATAGGAAATGGTGTTGGCATATCAAATGAATTAGCCCATGATGCCTAATTGTCCCAACACCTCAGGAATACCTTTGATTCATGGTCTGAATGGCATAAAAAATAAACCCTGGGAGGTTTATTATGTATTCAGGTTTGCTGGCTCCATACTTTAGATATATGAGCATTTTAAGACATATTTTCCCACATACCCAAACTGACTGTCACAGGTTAAATATTTTAGTATCCAAAATGCTACTCTATCAAAGGGTTTGGTAAAACTGTCCCTTCTAACCTCTTTTATGATTTTATTTGTATTATAGATGTATTGGGGTTCAATTTATTCTTCTTTCAGTAAGACTTCAACAAGCTCTTTCAAAGTCCCCTTGGCAAGTTGTGGGACATGTATAATTGGCACTCCAGACATGTTACTTATAGTATTTACATAAAAAGGAATAAACACATTTCTCACCTTTTTTCTGGACTTTTCTAGGTTTATGACGAATTCTCTTACCAATTCTTCATTCTGCCTTGATAATTTCTTCATGAATTGAAGCCATCCTACATGCTCAAAGATGGATGCCACTTCTTTGTCTACAAGTAGCTGGGAATCATCCTTTGGTTCAGATTTCTTGTTAATCCCCATATCAGCTTGAGTTTTTTCTCTTTTTATTTTGTGTGAATTGGTTGCAGGCCTTTTTTCTTAGGTTCAGAAATGAGGACTTGGCTACAGAACCCCTGTTTTTAGTTATGGAACCTTAGTTATTAGCTGTAAAACTTCTGAATTCTCTATTCTTTTATGCAGAAGACAAACTCGATTTGCTGCTCCTTCCTCAAAATATCTCGGCAACTTATTTCACTTGATTTTTGCAATAATGATTACTAGTGATAACCATGATGCCAGTTATTCCATCCAAATCAATTTCATGATTACACACTTGTAATCATAATGTATAAATAGATGACTCATCATACCTACTTTTAAATTAAGTCACATCACACATGCAAACATTTAATCAACCCTAAATGAGTTAAAAGACATAATTACCACCCTTGATGATGTAATCATTTTTCTATGACGACTCTTCATTCCTACAAGTGGAACAAAACATTATTAGATAATACATCTTGGAATTTAAAATAATTCCTTTATTTGAACTAGCAAAAAATATGTCAACCACCATTTCTTGGTTTTCAATTGACCTTAGAGAGAATTTCTTTTCTTTTTTTATTTTTTATTTTTTGGAAGAAAAAGCCATTTGTTGGTTTTCATCTTCTTCCCTTTATTCCAGATCTATCATCTGGTTATTTGATCATTTTGGAATAATTGAGTTCTTCCATATGATCAAATTCTTTGTCTGCTTCAATCTTCCTCAAAAATTCATCCTTAGTGGGAGGCTTCCTATAGAGTTTCAGCCTATGTCCATTGACCAAGAGTGTTATATTATTGCCATCAATGGGAAGTAGCTTAATAAAACCATTGTCAAATTTCTTTTCAATCTGATAGGGTCCCAACAATCTAGTTCTCAATTTTCCCTTGAACTATTGGTACTTAGAATCGAACATCAATGCTCAGTCTTCTACTTTGAATTTATGTTTCTTGATATGTATGCCATGCCATTGATTCCTTTGCTCTTGAATCATCTTTGTCTGCTTAAGTGCTTCCAACCTTAATTTATCCAACTCATTGAGTTGAAGGATTCTTTCTTGTTGAGATATATTCAACTCAATTCCCACCTTCACTATTGTCCTCAATGTCTAAAGTTCAAATTCTATAGGCAACAAAGGAATTTTCCCATAGACTAATTCATATGGTGAAAACCTTGTTGTAGTCTTCCAAGTTGTATTATAAGCCCAAAAAGCTTTAGGTAGTCTCTTTACCCAATCTTTTCTCATAGCTTCAACCATTTTGGTAAGGATCTTCTCCAATTTTCTATTTGTTACTTCAGTTTGTCCATTTGACTATGGATGGTAAGGAGATTATTTCCTATGATTGATTTGATAATACCATGTGAAAGCTTGGATCATATTAGACATGAATTATTGTCCCTGATCTAAAACTATGCTCCTTGGTGCTCTAAAATTTATCATAATTCTATTCCAAAGGAAATCATCAACGCCTTCCTTAGTGGCATTTGTCAATGCCTGCACTTCTGCCACTTTTTCACATAGTCAGTACATACAAGAATATGTTCCTTCTCTTGTGAAAGAGGATTAAAGGGACCAACAAAATCCAATCCCCATCTCTCAAATGGTTCAACCACAACTTGAGGCTAAAAAGGAATTTCATTGGTGAAAGTTGGTTGTCCCATCCTTTGACAAGGATCTCACCTCTTGATATATCTTTTCACATCCTTGTACACAGATGGCTAATAATAGATAGTGCTAAGTATCTTATGAGTTGTTCTTTTTAATGAATATTTTCCTCCACTTGGTTCATCATGTCATTCTCTGAGGATGTCAAAGATTTCATCTTCTCTTACACATGTGCATAAGATAAAATCAGGACCACAATTAAATAGCATTCTATTTCACCATTTGAATTGTGAACTGGTTTTAATTAACTTATTTATTTGTTTCTTAGTGAAAGAAGTAGGAAACTTCCCTATTGTAAGATAATTTTTCATATCATTAAACCATGGCGTACTTGTTGAGAATGCAAACAGTTGTTCATCTGGAAAGTTATCCTTGACTGGATCTTGCTCTCCTGTGGTGGTTAGTCTTGACAAAAAATCAGCTACCACAATAGATTTACCTGGATTTTCCACAATGGTAATATCAAATTATTACAAAAGTAATAACCATCTAATGAATCTTCCTCTGACCACTGGTTTGTTCATTAAATAATTAATTGTTGAATGATCTGCGTGTACAAATATCTTATACCTTGTAATGTAATGTATGAATTATTTCATTGCATAAATCACAACAAGAAATTCCTTTTCAGTGGTGGTGTAATTCTATTCAGTGGGAGTAAGATTCTTGTTAAGATAGTAAATGGCATACATCTGTCCTTCCTCATATTTCTTTCCCAATACTGCACCAATGGAATAATTTGAGGCATCTGTTTGGATATGAAATGGATTTTCCCAATTAGGACCTCTCAATATTGGGGCACTGATTAATTTTTCTTTAATTTCTTCAAAAGCATGCTGACACTTTTCATCCCAAAGAAATTCATAGTCCATGGTTAGCAAATTAAACATGACGGCAATAATTTTACTGAAATTTTTTATAAAGCGCCAATAGTACCCAACATGCCCTAGAAATGATTTGATATCTGTAAGGGTATGAGGAATAGGTAAATCTCAAATGATCCTAAATTTTTTTTATCCACCTGAATTTCCTTTTTTGAAACATGGTGTCCTAATACAATTCCCTCATCCACCATCATAAAACATTTTTCATCACTAAGAGACAGGTTGTGTTGTTCACATCTTGTTAAGACTCTGTCCAAATTTCTCAAATCATCTTCAAATGTATCTCCATGTACAGTGAAGTCATCCATATAGATTTCAACACAATCATTTGTTAGATCAACAAAGATTGCAAGTACATCACTCTGGAAAGTTATAGGAGCATTGCATAAACCAAATGGTTACACCCTCTAGGAAAAGGTTCCCCATGGACATGTAAATGTAGTTTTGTCCTGATCTTTAGTAGTAACTCTGATCTGATTGTACCCACTAAAGCCATCCAAGAAAGAAAATTATTGTTTACCTAAAAGGTTATCTAAGACTTGATCTATGAATGGTAAGGGAAAATAATCTCTCATTGTGACTTTGTTTAGTTCCCTATAGTTAACACATATTCTCCATTTTTCATTATTTTTGGGAATAATTACAAGAGGACATACCCACTGGCTATCTACGATAGGGTAGATGAAACCTAGTTGTAATAGTTTTTCAATTTCTTGTTGGACTATATCCCTTAAAGCTGGGTTAATCCTTCTTTGAGGCTGCCTAACTGGTTTAATGTTTTCATTATAGATGTGATGAGTGCAGATACTTGGATGAATCCCCTTCATATATTTGTAATCCCAAGAAAAAGATTTAGTATGATTTTTTAGAACA
Source organism: Taxus chinensis (assembly GCA_019776745.2). Lineage (NCBI taxonomy): Eukaryota > Viridiplantae > Streptophyta > Pinopsida > Cupressales > Taxaceae > Taxus > Taxus chinensis. Next base: position 152,714,565 of record CM034148.1, read on the forward strand.
TCAAACAATTTAGCTTCCTCATCCTCCTTTAACCATCTGTTAATGTTTAAAGATTTTCCTGGTTGAATTTCAACATGCTTAGTTCCAATATGTGATGAATTGATTTGTGGAAAGGGTTTCATTAAATTATTTAATGGACATGTATGTGGTAAAAACATATGGTATGTAGAAACATATATAAAATTTCCTTGAGACAGAATACTGGAAAAAGGACACTAATGAGAATTATGATACTTATCTCTTTGGAGGCAAAATTCCTCATCACTACTACTTTCCATAAATTCTTCACCACTTTTTGATGTACTTGAAACTGAAGCTACTGATTCATCATCTCCCCATAAGAAATATCGTTCATCTGGAGTGAAATCATTTTCAATCAAAGAGAAGTGTTGTTGTCTTGGTTGTTGAACTATAGTTGCAGGTTCTAGAATGAAGTTCATAGGTTCCAGTTCACGGGTTCCAGAACTAAGTTTGCGGGTTCCATAACTAAGTTCATGGGATCCAAAAATATTTATGATTGCTTCGAGGACAACAGGTTCTCATCCAATGGTACATTAATCATCTCTTCTACTCCTCTTACATGATCTTGTAATGTGATCATAGCCAAAGAAGACAAATTTCACTTATTAGTTTCAAGAGAATCAACCCACAATTGTTCATGATTGTCAGTAAAAGGTTGTATAGTAGGATATAAGGAAATTTGTTATGATTTCTTATCATTCGAGATTTTCATATTCCCTGACCTGTAATCTATCAAAGCATCAACTGTACCTAACCATGGTCTACCCAAAATAATGGGATAACCCAACATTTTACCTTTTGGATATAGTATAAGGAAGTCAACTGGATATTCCCCTGACTCCACCATAACTGACACGTCTTCAATAATTTCTTCTAGTTTTGGTACAGACTGATTTTCCATCTGCAATATGGTATTATTAGGTTGTATACCCATTAATGATAATGTTTTCAGAGTATCCACTATCATTACATTGATAGCAGCTCCCAAATCTATCAAAACTATATGTACATCCTTATTTCCTATAGAGATAGAAATAATAGGAATTCCAGGATCTCCATACTTGGTAAGTAAATGTTTTCCTGCTAATAAATCAACAATTTTCCAATCTACTTTGATAGTCTTGGGATACTGTTTCTTCCTTCCAAGCTTTTTCATACAGAACATTTTGATTAATTTGTTCAATTATGGAATATCTTTAATTGCTTGTAATAGTGGTATTTCAATATTCAATTTTCTTAGTTCCTGTATGAATTCAGACTCCCTCATTTCTATAGCTTCTTTGAATCTCTCTAGAAATGGAGTCTCAATAGTGTTGCTATCTGGCTCCTTTTATTTTCTTTCAATATCCTCTTTTGGAACAACAGTACTACGAATTTCATTTTCTTCTGTCATTTCAGTGATTATAAGGGGTGGACTTTTAATGATTTTCCCAAATCTAGTTTGAATATCCTTACAGTCCATAGCATGTAAATCATTTGATTTTTTTTGTTCTGTTCCATAAACAGGAGTTTTTTGTTACTTGGATTTTCTAATAGTTGTGTTGTCATTTGTGTTTGGACTACATTCTCATTTTGTGAATTTTTTACAGGGGATCCCATGATGGGATGTTGATTTTGATTTGGATATGTTCTTCCTTGGGAATAATTATTAGGGTCCCATCTAGGTTGTGACCAAGCATAAGGATTTCCTTTACCATCCCATGGTTGTTGATGTCCCTGACCATACCAAGCTTGATTTACCCAATCTTAAGGGTTCCAAGTTGGTTGAGGTGCCCAAGGTGGTTGTCCCCAATTTTTTCGTACTGCCTGAGTAGCCCATGGCATTTTCCATGGATTAGGAACTAATATTGGCATAAACTGCCCTTGGTTAGGTTGTCTCTGAACAAAATTCATTTCTTCTATTATAGATGAGGCACTGGTTTGTTTAAGTTGATATTTAATAACAGGAAGTAAAGAACAAACATCAGTATCATATGATTTAGATTCACAAATAAGACACATATTTGTTTTATCCAAAGGACAGTATCTTAATGCATGCTTCTTCTTGCATCTAGGACAATACATAGCCAATGGTTTAGTTTTGTAATTTTCGTTAGCTTGTAATCCATCAATAGTAGAGGTTAATTGCACTAAAATGTTTGTTTTAAAGTTTTCTAACTCCTTCATTAGTTTTTTCATATCTAGATTCAGACTTTTCACTAATTTGCCTTTTCTAGGTCCACCTCTTGTTCTAGAATAACTTGTACAAATCGCTTAAATTCCATTCATTCTTATCTGATCCATGTATCCACCTCCTATCAAGTTAAGGGATTATCTAGATTCATCATCCAAACATTTAAGAAAAATAGTTTTACTTAACTCCTCTATAAGTAAAAATCCACATCTTTTTATCACAAAGAGGAGTCTATCTAAATAGTCTTCTATTTTTTCATCATCCTCTTCCTTGATTTTGAAGAATTATTCCTTCCTATTTCTCCCTCTGCAATAACCCTGGTATTTATCTAGGAAGGTAGTCTCCATTTTTTCCCAAGTGCTAATAGATTTGGATGGTAATCTTGTGAACTACCTCATTTTTGCATCCTTCAAAGTGGATGGAAATGACTTGAGTTTTTGATAATTTGTTTTATAATCCCAGGTCTGACATAGTAGCTTGAATTCAAACAGAAATTGGTCAGGATCTTTAGATGACATCCCTCTGAAGGTGAGTAAATGTGAAGGTGAGATATTTTTCATTGATGTGTCATCATCTCCCAATTGGATTGGATAGGTAAAGGTCCTATCAGGTTCTCTCTCAGCTTCTTGTGCCATTTTAAAAATATTTTTTGAATTTTCCTCCCAATCAATGTGGTAAGCGATATGCCTTGAGGAAGGTGAAAAATCAGGATTAGGAGGTTGATTACTTAATTGAAAATCAAAACTTACCCTACATAAATCTTGGGTAATAATCCTTCTCGTAAAATTTCCACTCCCTTTAGGTGACTGATCTAAGAATTCCAAAAATGGAAATTATGTTTCTTGTCTGACAAGGGATGATGGTGCTTCCAATTCTTGATCAATTTCTTTAGTTTGACTAGAGGATGTTATGAATTCTTGTAAAGATGTTTTTTGGAGGAATCTAACCTATGAGTCTCTTGGTCTACTCATATATTTTGTGATATAGCAAGGAATATCCTTCAACTACTAGATGTATGTTTGTTGCTCTTGTTTACACTTAATTAGAAAGTTCCAACTAGTGTCCTTAGCAACGGCGCCAAAAATGATTGGTGTCATCATTCCCTTCATTTAATCAACTTCTTGTTGATGTCATATCAAATCGGGGGTGTGTCTAAAGCTATATGCAACAAGAGGACTTTAACCGATCTTGTAGTTGAATGTATTTATTTTTGTATTTTCTAGGGGATCTCTTTAATGTCTTAAGGACTTCTTGGTAAGACCTTATTCAAATCAAACTATGAAAAATTGCTGAAAGTAAACACACTGGAAGCTTTCCTGAAAGGAAACACACCGTGTAGAATGGAAACAAACTTGTTGTTGGAAAATAAACACACTCAATTTAAAATGCTTGAAAACAATTGCACGAAATATAAGAATCTATATAAACACCTGAAGGAACAATTACACAACAAATTTTAACTGAAAGAATTAAAACAATACAAAATTTATATATCCAAGCTATTTTCTGAAGAATTATATATACTAAATAAATGAATATCCTGGTCCTTGGGCGAGTGGGCTCTTGCTCTTCCTTGAATCAAAATTTAACAACTCAGAATTATCTCAAATAGAAATGGCTATTTTATTGATGAAACATTCAGAATTACAAACGTACTAGATCTAAGTACTTAGTCTATTTCTCTTCTCTTTTGTATTTCTCTATTTCTATATATCTAATAATAATTTCTATCTACTACAGGTCTACTTTTATATACTTTTTACAGTTACAGTTATTTCAATGATTATGATGAAATCAAATAATGCCCAGAATAGATGTTGAGTCGGATTGTGGTTGATCAGATAGTTGTAGGATAACTCTCCTTGGATCTGTGTTCAGAAATCTTCTTGTCCTTCTTGATTGAAAGGGTCATAGATGCAAAATCTCTAGATGTGGTTTAATATAGATAACTCCCGTCGGTTCCAGAACATCAGAGAAGTTTTAGAACCATAGAAAATTGTTAAGGACCAAAACTGTGAGAGTTTCAGACCTATCCCCAGAATTTCCAGAACTAATTCCAAAAATTACGGAACTAAATACTAGAGTTCCAAAGCTAATTCTAAAATTTTCAGAACTAAATGATGACTGTGTGATGGATTTTTAGAACTAGCTTAGAAGTTCTTGAACTAAGATGTGTGGCAACAGTGTTGTTGAAAACAAACTGAATGCTTCCTGCTTCATTTCCTTGACTAATTTAGACCTTCTTTGTTACAAAACTAAATACAAACATGAACTTGTCAGGAATTCTAGAGATTTTAACATTAGAATCACAATCAATCAAAAGATAGAAAATTACATCCTCACTCATATCGGATCAACTAAAAGTCACACAATACAATAAAACTTAATCAAAAGGAGAGTAAGATGAGATCATATATTATACATTAATCAGACATATTTTGGCCTCATCAATGAAGTTCTTTGAAAATTCTGGGTTAATAAGAGTCGGGGCTTGTGATATTACGAGCTTGATGGCCTCAAAAATGTCTTTGACTTCTGCTATCCATTTGAATGCAAGACTCTTCTTTAGCATCATCATTAAAGGATTTATAAGAGTGAAAAAATCAGGCACAAATATGTGCACAAAGTTTATCATCCCTAAGAAGCTTTGGAGGGATTTCTTTTGATGTGATAGTGGTAGTGTTGTAATGGCTTCAACTCTTTTAGGGTCAATTGTCAACCCTTATCTTCAAAAAATGTGGCCCAAAAAAATTACCTCGTGTGCTAGAAATACACATTTTTTTGGATTAAATGACACTCCATACCTTCTACACCTTTGAAATACTTGCCTAAGGTCAAAGAGGTGATTTGCTGCATTTTTTCAGAAGACAATGATATCATCTAGATATTCCAGCACCATCTTATTAATCAAGCCCTTGAATGCCATATCCATAGCTCATTGAAATGTTGCTCCGGGATTGGATAATCCAAATGGCATCTTCTTATAAGCATATGTGCCCAATTTTGTGGTGAAGGTCGTCTTGTACTGATCTTCACCTTTCACCATTATCTGATTATAGCCTGAGTATCCATCTAGCAATGAAAATATCTCAGAGCCAACTACAACCTGCAAGATATATTCCATTGATGGAAGTGGGTAATGATCCTTGAGTGATGCTTTGTTCATAACACCAAATTCCACACATAATATGATTTCTCCATTTTTTTTCCTCACAGGCACCAATTTTGTAACCCAACTTGAATGCTTGATAGGGAAGATGATTCTACGCTCAATTAGCTTGTTCAAATCTTTCATCGTGAGAGGTTCAATGTGAGGGTTTACTGGCCTTTGCTTCTGTCTAAAAGGCTTAGATCCCAGATCCAGATCGATAGTGTGTTCTGCTAACCTTGGGTTAAAACCTCTTAAATCCTTGTAAGTACAAGCAAAGACATCTAGGAATTCTTGACAAAGTTAAACGAATTCAAATTTTTCTTGTTAAGTACTTACCTTTCCAATTTTCAACATTTTTCCTCCTCCTATGGAAATGGGCTCTGAAGCATCACCCTTTACCTGAATATTTTCTTTCTCCTTCTAGAATTGATCATTTGGGTTGAAGATTGACTCTAAATTTACAAGACCGTTTGGTAATTTGTTGGTTCTCATCTGCACCACTCAGTCACCATAACATTGTTCCAACTTGTCTTGGTTTCTAGCGGAGAACTCAGCCTCTTCTTGTATAAATTTGATAATTTGTTGATTATTCTCAAAGACTTTCCAACTTGTGTTCTCATCTGGAATAGCTGGTCTTATAACCACTTTAATATAGGGATAATACTTCTCAATCTTGATACTCTATACTACATAAAATATTTATATGATTTCTTCCAATCTATCCGCTACTTCATTCCTCTTTGTTTGAATGGAATTGATGCCAAATGCTTCAAAATATTTGATGAGATCCCATACCCGATTCTTCTAGTTTTTTAAAAAATCATTCTTGGTAGCATTTTATCCTCAGAATTGATTCAAAACTAGTTAACTATCACTAAACACTTGCAAGTTTTTAATCCGTTTCTTTCTTTCCTAATGCAGTCCATGGATAAAGGATTCATACTCTGTTATGTTGTTCAAGCAAGTAAATTGGAAACAGAAGGCTGAGTAATATTTTTTACCATGAGGTCAAACAAGTAAAGCTTATCCTCTGGATCCTTGTCTACTTCTTGAGCCATCAAATAATAACTACGATACCTCATTATCATTCTTGTGGTTTTTCCTAGTGATGTTAGGAAGAGGATGATTCTCTTCATGCAAACAATAAACTCCTAGATCAAATTCCTCCATTTCCTTTTAAGGGTCAAAATCATGCTTCTTACTTGCCCATTCATCAAGAGTCAATTCTGGAATGTATCCAACTTTGGTTTTAGCTTCATGGGTGCTTGGATAATATTCTTGATCAAGGGATGAACAATTTGCACTGATTGGACTCGGTTTATGAGGCATAATATGGAAGTTTCAATAGGATCAGATATGATTGTAGCCTTAGCTCCATACCTTGTTCTGAATAGTATGTGTGACCAATCAGCAGACAAATAACCTCCAATTTTAGTAGTGAATTCTCTTGAAAAACATAATGCAAAGTGTGGTGGCAAGTCTATAACTGATACGTTTTACACTAGACGGTCAAATTGGGGCATGTGTGTAATGTGAGGCTTAGATCATTGATGACTCCAACTATTGTTACTGTTGTCCCATCCAATTGCACTATGCCCTTCGAGATGAATTTGTATTGGAGACCCAATTGATCGGCTATTTACTTTGGCATGACTCAACTACTCACTCCCTAATCAATCATGCAATTATGTACCAATTTTTCCCCAATGATCAATGAAACATATAATCGAGGGGGATTCATATGCTTACCTTTTTGTCCTCCATGATTTCCTTCAGGTTGAGCTGCATTGGTAAGCACTTTCTCTTTTTGGTTGGGGGCCTGATTTGAGGTTGACCAATTTTCCATAGTAGCCTATAACAGGTCTCTTTGTCCTAGGATAGCCAATGAATCACACATTGAGATATTTACCTTTGTTTTCTTCATCTATTCAATGATGTTAAATGGGGATGAGCTATCATTTTCCTGCCCCTTTCCTTGCACATTCTTCTTTTGCACATGGGTCGTTACAACTGATGCATGGGTGGGTCTAGAAGGTGGCTTGGGGTGACTTTAGACATTGGGAGTTGTACTTTACAGGGTAACAGAGGGCTGTGGACCATTTTAACTAGAGCATTTCCCCTCTCCAATATTCCTCTTCTTGGATCATGTATTTACTACCACATTATGAGGATGCACTTGATTCATACAACAGAATTATTCAGCCTGCCAATTAACAAGCATAATCTCACTTAGAGGTGCCTCTTTCTAGGTTTCTTTTTGTTGATTTTCCTCTTTACTAGGTCCCTGGGACACACCAACAGTCTGTACCATCAAGGCCTAGTTTAGTGCACCATTGAAACACATTTATTGATTTTGAGGTTGCTTGTAAGGGTAACACCAGTCCTACGCATGTGTTATGTTGTTTTGTGTTGGAACTAAGGCCCTCAATGTCGAAGTTGTGTTCAGATCATATGGTTGGAAAGGCCTAGCAACTTGAGGTTCTCCTTGGTTTTTGTTTTGATTATCACTTTGAGCCGGTGGTCTATTTTTTTGATATGGGGGTATAGCTTGATATTGATTTTGAGGTTGATATGGCCTAGAACTCTACACTTGTTGTCTCTTGATAGTCATAAGCTCATTTCCTAGGTTCTACAGTTGTTTCATAACACCTTGTAGCTCTTTTAAAGTGCTAGAAGATGAGGTGGAGGATTTAGTTGAAATCTTATTTCTAAGACTGGGTATGGAAGCTAATGTGGGTGTTTGACTAGTGCTTGGAGCCCCTAGTTCTGGATATAGAGGCATAGGTGGCCTAGGTGAAAGTTTACTATCCTACATTAAGCAATTTTCAGCTCTAATAGAAATGTTATATGATGTGGGTGAAGTTATGCCTCCCATTGATTGAATCATCATGGCAATATCATATTTTAAAGCTCTAAAGAAGTGTAGAAAATCTCCTTCGTTTGTGGGTCTCATGGCCACCAGAATCTTATCCCATGTACGTTGGAATCTGAAGTTGAAATCAGTTAACTACTCATTAGTGGCTGTCTTGATGGTTATTAATTGTTCCAACAAGGATAGATTGTCTCCCTTATCTCCAAATTTATTGTTAAGAGTCGTGCACAAATGGTCCCAGTCCTGGATGGATCCCGTGGTTAGACTCCTAAACCATTGTAAAGCTTTTCCCTTGAAATATGAATCCAACAACTTGACTGCAACATCCATTTCAATGATCTCATGAATTGCATAGACATTTGCAAAGTCCTGGATGTGGTCAATTAGAGTCATGTAGTTCTCTCTAGTAAAGTATGGTGTTGGTGCTAAAATTAGTCTCGCCCCATTTGTCATTGAAATTATTTAGTATGCATGCTCTGTCAAGTTTTCTATCTCCTCGTATTTATTCTTAAAGACTCTGTCATCCATTTGGTTTCCATGATCAATCCCTTCCTTAGTCGAGGATCACTTAAAATTCTACAATTTTTCTTTCATTCCTCTTTCCATATGAAGGAGTCTGTAACTTGGGCGTAAAACTTGGGTTTTTCCTTTACCTTCCATTTTCCAAAACCACATTTCAGTGTCCCTGTCACTTGTATCCAAAATATATGTGGAAACATGATTGGATGTGGCTTGGAGGATCACATTTGGGCCTTATATCATTTCAAAACTCTATGTACGTGAAGAAAGATTCATTTCCAGTCTCAAATGGTGTTTTCCTACATTTTACGGTTTAACGAGTGTGTTTTTCCTTATCAAATTTACATCTTAGCATCAGTGAAATGTGGCCCTTTCTGGTTGGATGCGGCTCGGTAGGGAACTTGAAAAACTGCAAGGCTTGCTTCAACCCAAATCTTGTCCACGTGGAGGAACGACGCTCATTTTAAAGTTCACCTTTTTGTTTGGCCTTGGATTTGTGTTAGGGAGACACATGGAGGTTTTCACTACCTTGCCCATACTTAAACAAAATTTCCATGTAGCTAGTATAGTTTTAGTTTACCATATACACATGGAAGGCTGGCGCTCTTTTGAGGATCTGCCTCAGGGTCCCACCTTAGCAAGAGCGACAAAGAGACATGTGGAGGCTTCCGTTGGCTCCGCTCTATACTTGAACTTTTTCAAGGTAATTTTCAAAATCCTAGGACATGTGGAGGAACCACACCTATTTGGGGACTGGACCTTAAGTTTTATTTTCAAAAAGTACTAGGAGGAAACTTGGAGGCTTACGCTCACTCTATCCTTGGCTTTGACGTTTTCAATGGCTAAAGGAAAATGTCTCGAACCCTGGACACATGGCACCTTCTGTTGAACCTTCAAATTTTGTAACAAACTCTATCAGAATGAGACACTTGTTGAGCGCACACTTGTTTGGGGTGTCTACTTTTGGGGACCATCTCAAAAGGTGCCATTAAGACACGTGGAGGTTTCCACTGGCCTCATTTTACAATGAGACTTTTCAAACTCTAAAATGAATTTTTATCGGGCCCAAGGCATGTGGAAGGCCCGCACTTTTTTGGAACTTTCCTGTGTGCTTCTCCTTTGCAATTTCACTAAGGGAACACGTGGATGGATATGATATAAAGTAGAAAAGGGCTAGAATCAATGGTTGTTGTGTATTGCATCAATGTTTCCACCATTTTTTCTCCAAGACTCCTGGAGACACAAATATGCATTGTTTTTCATCATTCTTTTATGAAATCCCTTGTCATTTTCGTCTATAAAATGACATTTGATTGATTCGGAACTTAATTTATGAGTCCAAGTATTATTAAGGTTGATATTTTGAAGTTGGAATTTCTCAAGCACTTGTAAAGATGAGAATTACCATAGGAGATGGATGCAAGACAAAATTACAGAGGAAAGAGAGGGAAAAAGAATGAAATTATTAAAGTGCATGTGTAAAAGTTGAAAAAGGTATTTCATCAAGAGTGAAAAGGATTACCTATCATATAAAACTATGTAGAGTCTCTAGAAAATGATTAAAAAGGGGATTTCTCACATGACATAATAAGAATGATTAGAAGGATTGTGAAAAAGTTGTGACATGACATCCTAGTCATTAGTCGAGGGCCCAAGAAACACAATCAGTTCACAATTGGTCCACCTGGAAGCTTTCGGACTTGAATTTGTTAAACGTTGTTTTCTGAAACAAATTGGTAACAAATAAAGGTCCCTCAAATATTCTTATCTTTTGGGGGGAAAAGTGAGTGAGAAAAAATTATAAATGCAATGAGAATACTCTTGCAAAACGTTGGGAGGTTGAATTCTTAAGATAAAAATTTAAGAAAGCCATCTTCGTGAGAGACCAAGCTGAGATAACCTGTTATTTTCTTCTCTGTTAGATTTTATATCGTATCAAGTTGGTTGTAGATGTATATCCACTGATGATCACAGATATTTCTCTCAAAGCTTTCCCCTGGTGATGAATCTAAGCAATTTTGAAATTAATTTGTGTCCAATCTCTGGTAATTTGTGTCTGATTTTTTACAGAATGTCTGCAAATATTTTCTTTTATTCCTATTACAATATTACATTGAAATTTTTGTGAAATCACACAGGATTTCATCCCTATGAAAATTTAGTGGTATTTGCAATTTCATTTCAAGAAGATCCTTCATCTTGGATGAGATAAACAAATTTCAAATCAATTCACTATCATTTGTTGATCAAGATTGTTTGTAAGTCTTTGAGTGTACCTTAGGCATGGTTGATCAGAGACTTTGGTGTTTAATTGAGTATTTTAATTAGATCCTTCTTGTTAGAGTCTCAAAGATTATGTGAAAACATGTTGATCTGGGCCTCTATTGAAGCACACCTTATGGTTGAAGGAACATCTTAACTGTTATGAATTTTTATGTTGTTGAGTTATTCATTGTTTTGAATTCCTTTCGAATATCTGGTATAATCAACTTTATCCTAATTCATCTCCCACCAAAATCATTCAAAAATCATTGATCCATCCTAAACTACCCCTATTTTCCATTTGTATCAACAAAAGAACAAAATCTACTTACTAAAATATGTATAACAATCAAGATTTCTTAAATGTTTTTAATAACCTTAGCCTTCTGTTGAAAGTATCTCCATTGTTTAGAAGTGACAACTATTAAGAGTTAAATCATGGAGTATTGACCATATTTTCCCAAGGTTTTCTTCATACAATTCATGCAAAAGAAGGATATCTCCATCTCCTTTATCAAAAAGAGGTTACACTAAGCGTCCTCTCATCTTGGTCAAAGAGGCATGGTCTAAAGTAGTGAGGACATGTTAAATCCTCTTAAAGGTTCTATTCATCTCTCCACAAATATGAGTAACAAAGGGCCAGTTAGATCTCATCCCTAGCTACAAAATGACACACACTATGATCTATCTATCTCTAAGCTCCATGTCCAATCTATGTTGTTGCTCAGCTTGAAAGGGAGAACAAATTTGGATACCAACACTCGTGATGCCATTATCAGGGACTCTTTGAGGTATTTGAACAAAGGTGTCCATGTATAGACCCTGGTAATGCATTTAACAAATTTTAAAGTGAAAATATGTTCCTGAAAAATCATTATCTGTTCAGATTTGTAAGAATTGTTCAATGCTATGAGTGTTGAGTGAAATATTTCCATCTTATATAGTTATTACACTAAATTTTGTATCATCATTGATAAATTTGGGTAAAAGAATAATAGATCTTATAAGATTTGCATGAATCTAGTATTAACAGACATTTGATAGGTCTTTCATAGTGCATTTTCACAAACTAAGGTGAAAATCCTTAGTGGTGACTCCATGTTGTTTAAATCCTTTATAAATACCAATGTCTTAACATATATCAAGTAAGATTTGTCACTGAAATCTTTAAAGCTAGAAGGAAGAAGGTCTTTCTTCACCAACGACCCTAGTAGAAGGTTGTTTTTAGAGCTGGGAAAGTTCAAGTCAGAAGGAAGAAGAATATGAAAGGTTTTTGAAGCTTAAGCATTAAGAAAAGATATTTATATTGGTGAAATTAATCTTCCTGTGATAGAATATTGCAACACTTCCTCAAATGCTTCTAAATCAGGTAGTCTCTTCATTTAACTGAATTCTCCATCTGAAGAGGGTCCTTTTTTGTATTTGAAACATTTACCTCTTAATCTGCCCCTGTATTTTTAAAATATAATAGAGTTTTCCAAGAGACAGAGCCTTTAGAGGGAAGTCATTCAAAAAATTACATCCCTGTACCACACAGACCCCTCACTCATCATCATTTTGTTTCTACTATAAGATAACCTCCTTACAATAAAATGGATCAGCCTTAACTTAGACCTCCATTCATTTTTAATACTTTTGGTCCCATCATTTTTAGAGGTATGACTGGCTATACAAACGATGTACCATAAAATGAAGAAATAGATTGCCTAAGTTTCAAGGAAATAATGGAATAACTAGTGATCAACACTTGAAACTATTTTTTAATATGATGGAGGACTTTGAAATATAGTTTGAGGATGTATACATTAAATTATTTATCCATACTCTAGAAGAAGATGCAAGGGACTGGTATAAATATCTACAAGATAATTCCATTGACTCCTAGATAGAGATGAAGAATGCTTTTAGAATGTAGTATGGTGATAAAAAAGACCCTAGGTTTCTTTTATCATAGTTTGAAAATATAAAAAAGAATCCTAATGAATCGGTGCATGATTTCAATACTAGATTTAACAAAACATTGAGAATACTGCCTGTTAATTTGAGATGATGTGATTAATCATGTCTGATAATTATTCATATGTATTTGATAATAAAGTTTCTTACTCTTTGAGGGATAAGAACCCTAGGACTTTGAGGTAGGCCTTTACCATGGCTCTGCGAATTGAGAACAACATTAAAGCAGTTGGAAAACCTCCAAAGAGGGAGGGTGTTAAACTAATTAACCTTAAGAAGCCTCAATCAAATAAGGTTGTGGATCTTGAGAAAGTTGTAAGGACTTTGGCCGGGGCTGTCAAACAAATCTATAACAAGCTGGCTAGGGTAGAGAAAGGAATTGGTCAAGGTTCTCAGGGTCAACATAGGCAACAAAGACAAGACAGACTTGTAAATCATCCTAGAAATGATCAGAGGTCTAATGACAAAGGTAAAAGACCCATGGGAACTAGGCAACCCCAAGCTACGGAAAATAGGGTAGTGCCTAATCCTCTAAATGTCATATTTGTTGTTGTTGAGGAGACAAATCAAATGGATTGGTGTAAAAAGTTCTTCTAACCCCACCCACCATGTGAATTAGATTAGCAAGTTGAAGAAGCTAATGATAATGATAACATTGATGATAATGCATGCATGGTGGACTTCTCTACAAGCTTGTAGCAAGGAGAAATTTCAACTGAGGTAATAAGTGCAAGAATTGGTGGAAGTTTTTGGGACTGCATTCACCAAGTACCTCTTCTTCCTCCCTCTCATGCTTTAGAAATAGATATGGTACAAGAATTTGAACTTCCTAATAATGATTCTGAGTAAATAAGAGCTCTAATGATTAATAAGAATGATGGAGGAATCCCATCATAAGAGGATAAATAGCTATTAATGAATGATGTTTTTGCCCAAGAAAAGGAGTATAATAAAACAAGTAAAGCTGTCAAAGGGGTAGGCCCTCAAGCCAAACAAAAGATTCTAGATCTCACCAATGTGCCAAAAGAGGTTCCAAAGAAAGATGCATCTGGAAAAGGACTTGTTGTCTCAAGTAGAATTGGTTTTCCCATCCATGCCCAAATTGTTAAAAATCTTGTGCCATCTATTGAGTTTGTCAATCTTTCTCCAAATGCAGGTTGCCCAAATAAATTCCCTATGACATTGCCCAAGTCTTGAGTCAGATCAATATTTCTATCCCAATTGTTGAACTGATTAGGATTCCTGAGCACAAGAAGATGGCTTTTGAGTATTTGGGATTAGAAGAAGATATGAGTGCTCAAGGCAAAAATATAAATAATGTAAACACTCCTTGAACCATTGCAGACCTAGAAAAACAACCAACATTGGAGGAGATAGGGGAACCACCTGAAGTTTACTTAGGAACATCTTTGGTTGAGTCTCAATTAAATGTTGATCCATTTTTTACAACACTGATTATTAAGGACAGACTGCTGGAAAATTGTATGTTTGATTCCGAAGCATCATGCAATGTTATGCCTCTGGATTTCATGAATGATTTAACATTAAAGTGAGAACATCTTATGTCAAGTGTATTGCAATGGATTTTAGAGAGGTACCTTTTCTAGGATGTGTAAAAGGTCTGGTGGTACAACTTGTAGCTTATCTGGGTAAGAACTTGAAATTTGATGTTGTTATTATTGATTGCCCTAGCAAATGGGGTATGATGTTATCAAGAAAGTGGCCTACAAATGTTGGTGGAAGTCTTCATATGGATATGTCTTTTTCCACCATTTCAATTGAGGAAAGACTTGTAAAGGAGTATGGAGAGAAGAAGATGTTGCACCTCATTGAAGATCCCAATAATGCCTCTTATGAAGTGTTGTATGTTGATGTAGATGTAGATAAATTTGTGGGGTTTGCTGATGGAAAAGAGTATAAGATTGATCATTGTAAATGTCTTGAACAAGTAGGTTTACCTTGGACCTTGTTCTTCAATGGAGCTTGTTCCAAGTTTGGAAATGGTGCTGGTAATGTTTTGATTTCTCCAGGTCAAGAAATTTTTTTCTTTTATTTCAAGCTTAACTTTGAATGCACTAACAACATTTTTGAATATGAAGCATTTTTATTATGCATGATAATTGCATGGAAATATTGTATAAAGGATATCATTGTCAAAGGGGATTAAAAATTGATTGTCAAGCAAATTAGAAAATTACACGCTACTAAAAACAAAAGAATGAAACAATAAAAACATGTAATTTGGGATTTTATTGAAATGTTTGACTCTTTTAATATTATGCACCATGAGAGAAGGTTTACTAATGTTGTAGACATGTTAACAGTGCTAGGATCCAAATTTAGGAATTATACTGGCTCTCCATTTTGTGAGTATGATGTTGAAATACTAGCAAGGCCATTTGTCCCTGATAACGTTAAAAATTGGCAAGTGTTTGATGATGATCCCTAGGTGAAACGGTTTCTACAAAAATAAGTCAAGTTTTCTGACCAAAATATAGATTGGGAACCATTGGCGTGTGTTGCTGAAGAAAAGGAAACTTTATTCGGAAAAGACATCATCCAATTGAAGACAAACATGATTCCCAGAGGTTTGGTAGTACTTGAGTCAAAATTTGATAGTGTTGATTGCATTATTAAAAGGTGTATGTCAGTTTCAATAAATGTTGAAGAGAATGACCTAGGGACAAAGGAAAAACCACATAGAATCTTGTTAGGAAACAATCTCAGCAAGGAAGAGAAGCAGTCCTATGTTTAAGTGCTGAAGAAATATCAAGACTGCCTAGCTTGGTCTTACTCTGAGTTGAATGCATATAAGGAAGATTTGTTCCAGCTTAAAATTTCTATTGAATCTAATGCCAAACCTTTCAAGAAAAAATAGAGACCCATCAATCTGCTTCTTTCTTTGAAGATGTAAGAATAACTGAATAAGTTGAGGGATGAAGGGCTCATTAAACCCACAAGGTACTCATCTTGGGTTGCAAACCTAGTGCCTTTTAGGAAAAATAATGGTGATATAAGGCTATGCGTAGACTTCAAGAACCTAAATAAAGAATCATTAAAAGATAATTACCATCTGCCAAACATGGAGAATATGCTAAAATTGTTAATTGGTTCTGAATTATTATCTACTCTGGATGGTTTATTTGGCTATAATCAAGTTGTTGTGAAGGAGTAAAAAAGAATAAAGACTCCCTTTACCACTCCTTGGGGAACTTATGTCTATGTCAATATGCCTTTTGTCTTAATGAATGCTGGAGCAACTTTCCAGAGAGCAGTGGATGTAGCATTTATTGGTTATATCAATGATTTCATTGTTTTTTACCAAGATGATGTAATTGTGTTTTCCAGAAAAAGAAATGACCACTTGCAACACTTGGAGAGAACGTTGATAAGATGTAGATATTATGGCATATCATTGAATCCCAAGAAGTGACACTTTGGAGTGTAAAAGGAAAAGCTTCTTGGTCACATTGTATCAGAGGAAGGGGTCATGATTGATCTAGAGAGAGTGGAAGTCATCAGCAAGGTTCCAATTCCAAGAACTAAGAAGGGAATTCAATCAATCTTTGGAAAAATAAAATTTATCAGAAGGTTTGTGTCTAACTTTGCTGAGCTGACCATCCCCATTACTAGTATGCTGAAGGAGGACTAAGTTATCAAATGGGAAGGATCTTCCATTCAAGCTTTCAATGGGATCAAGGAAGCACTAAAGCATGCCCCTATTTTGGCAGCTCCATATTACAAGAAGCCTTTTCAAGTGTTTTCTTTTTCTTCAGAAAACACCATTGCATTTGTCTTATTGCAGAAGGATGATGAAGGGGATGAGAGACCAATTTCATTTTTTAGTAAGAAATTTTAGCGAGTTGAGTTGAAGTACACCATCATGGAGAAGTGGGCATTTTCCTTGGTGAAAGAAACAAAGGTGTTTCAGACCCTACATCTTGAGTTCTAAATTTTTTGCTAATGTTCCCCACACCATGGTGAAAGACATCTTATCAAAGATGGAGGTCTCAAGAAAAATATGCAGATGGATGAACAAGTTGCAGGAATATGACATGGATATTCAAACCACAAAATTTGAATGAGGTTCGGACCTAGCTAAGATTATGGCTGAGAGCAACTTGAAAACTATTGAGGTGAATGAAATAGAAGGAGAAAGGGTGGATGTCCTTGAAAATTTGGTAAGCTCATAATGGTACAAATATATAATCTTTTATCTCAGACATATGTGATACCCTGAACATTTGAGTAAAAATCAGAAAATAACTCTTAAGTTATCCTCTCAAAAATATGTCATTACTGATTTTAGGTTATCTTGGAAGAACCCGGAGGGAGTCCTCTTAAGATGCATTACTGAAGATGAGGCCCCTAACATAATTGTTGAACTCCATGGAGGAGTTTTTGGGGGACATTTTGTTGGAAGAGTTACAACACATAAAATCTTAAGGGATGGTTATTGGTGGCCAACTCTCTTCAAGGATACAAATCTATTGGTTAGGAAATGTGAAAGTTTCCAGCATCTTTGGAAGAATGAAAGCTTCAGGCTCCCTTCCCTTGTAACTTGTGTTAGTTGAAGCCCCATTTAAGAAATGTGAAATGGATTTCATTTGTGAAATTTCTAATCCTTCCAGTGCTAGTAATAAATGGATTCTTGTAGACACTGATTATTTCACTAAGTGGGTAAAAGAAATCCCCACCAAGAAAGAAACACACCAAGTTATCATGGACTTCATGCTAAATAAAATCATATGCAAATTTGGAGTGCCAGTTAAAATTGTTGTTGATAATGCCATGAGTTTTAGAGCCAAACCTTTAGTGGCAATGTGCAAGGAGTATAGAATCAATTTGACATATGCTTCTAACTACAATCCCCAAGGAAATGGACAAGTTGAGTCCAAAAATAAAAACATATTGAAGATAATTAGAAGAACTTTGGAGTTGAACAAAAAGAAGTGGGGTGAGCAACTGAAGTTTTCTATCTGGGCTGAAAAAATCACTGTCAAAAGAGCTACTTGTAAAATCCCATTTGAGTTGGTATATGGAACTCAAGCTTTGTTGCCCCTTCATTTGCAATTGTCTTCATTTTAGTTTGTTTGAAAAATTGAAGATCATGAATTTAGTCCATATGATGATCAAATCAATCAGATTATTGAGTTGGATGAGGAAAGAAGGGCATCCTATCAGGAGCATGTGAAGTTCAAATAAAAGTTGAAGAAGTTATATGACAAGAAGGTGACTCCAAGAGCTTTTAGCATTGGGGATATTGTGCTATTATGGGATAACATGAATGAAGATAACGGAAAGCATGGTAAATTTGATGCATTGTGGATGGGCCCTTATTCAATTGCTATTCAAATTGGTGAAAATACCTTCTTCCTAACAGACTTGGATGGGGAACTGCTTGAATTTCCTATTAATGGAAGACATTTGAAACATTTCTTTGATTGATTTCTCATAATCAAGGTATAATCCATTTGTATAGTGTCTAGTTCTATGTTTCCATTCTACTTTTATATTTTTACTCATTCTAGGCCTTGGTGACCTTGTTTTGCTAGTTCTTAGTTCATGTTTTGAAGGATGGTAATGGTTTTTCTGCTCTACCAGCTTATTATTTGACTCCATTTCCCAAACGTATGTTTTTGGCACTTGGTCTGCTATTTGTTCTTGTGGCACTCATACGAATTACCCATCCCTGAGTCAGAGCCAATGTTGGTTCTTAAATTATTCTCACCCCATTTGTCATTACAATTCTTCAGTTTATAGACTCTTTCATGTTTTCTATCTCCCCATATTTATGCTTGAAGACTCTCTCCTCCATTCGGTTTCCATGATCAGTCCCTTCCTTGGTCGAGGATCACTTAAAATTATAGAATTTATTTTTCGTTCCTCTTTCCATATAAAGGAGTTTGTAATTTAGGCATAAAACTAGGGTTTTTCCTTTACCTTCCATTTTCCACAACCATGTTTTGTTGTCCCTATCATTTGAGTCCCAAATATCTATGGAAACATGATTGAATGTAGCTTGGAGGATCACATTTGGGCCTTATATCATTTTCATACTCTCTGTCCACGAAGAAAGATTCATTTCTGGGCTCAAATGGTGTTTTCCTACATTTTACATTTCCACGGGTGTGTTTTTCCCCATCAAATTTAGCATCAGTGAAACATGGCCCTTTCTTGTTGGATGCAGCTCAGTGGGGCACTTTAAAGTCTCTAAGGCTCACTTTAACCCAAAACTTGTCCACATGGAGGAATGTCACTCATTTTAAAGTTCACCTTTTTGTTTCGCCTTAGAGTTGCACCAAGGAGACACGTGGATATTTCCACTACCTTGCCTAGACTTAGACAAATTTTCCATGTAGTCGGTACAGGTTTGGTGGACCATGGACACGTGGAAGGTTGACACTCATTTGAGGATCCACTCAGGGTCCCACCTTAGCAACAATAACAAAGAGACATGTGGAGGCTTCCACTGGCTCCACTCTATACTTAAAACTTTTCAAGGTAATTTTGAAAGGCCTGGGACACATGGAGGGACCATGCCTTTTTAGGGACTATCCCTTAAGTTTTATTTTAAATAAGTTCTAGGAGGATACTTGGAGGCTTTCGCTCACTCTGCCCTTTTATTTGACTTTTTCAATGGCCAAAGGAAAATATCTCAAACCCTAGACACATGGTGCCTTCCACTGAACCTTCAACTTTTTTAACAAACTCTGTCAGACTGAGTCATCTTTTGTTCCCGCACTTGTTTGGAGTCTCTACTTTTGGCGACCATCTCAAAATGCACCATTGAGACAAGTGGAGGTTTCGGCTGGCCTTGTTTTACATAGAGACTTTTCAAAGGTTAAAAGGCATTTTTCTTGCGTCGAAGGCATGGTGGAAGGCCCGCACTTCTTTGGGATTTTCCTCTGTGCTTCTCCTTTAGAGTTCCACTAGTGGAACACGTGGATGGCTATGATATAAAGTGGAAAAGGGGAATAATGTGTATTGCATCTATTTTTCTACCACTTTTGCTCCAAGACTCCTGGAGATGTTAATACACACTTTTTTTCATTGTTCTTTGATGAAATTCCTTGTCGTCTTTGTTTGTAAAGTGACATTTGATGGATTCAGAACTTAATTTATGAGTCCAAGGATTGTTAAGGTTGATATTTTAAATGTGGAATTTCTTAGGCACTTACAAAAATGGGAATTACCAGAGGATATGGATGTGGTACAAAATTGCAGAGGAAAGAGAGGTAAAAGAATGAAATCATGAAAGTGTAGGTGCAAAAGTTGAAAAAGGTATTGCCTCGAGAGAGAAAAGCATTACCTGTCATATCAAGCTATGTAGAGTCTCCCGAAAATGACTAAAAAAGGGATTTCTCGCATGAAAAAATCAAAATGATTAGAAGGATTGCAAAAAAATTATGGCATAACATCCTAGTCATTAGTCTAGGGCACAAGAAACGTGATCAGTTCACAATTGGTCCACTTGACAACTTTCAAACTTGAATTTGTTAAACTTTGTTGTATGAAACAAATTGGTAAAAAACAAAGGTCCCTTGAATATTCTTCTCTTTGGTCGGGATAATTGAGTGAGAAAAATGTATAAATGCAATGAGAATACTCTTGCAAAATGTCAAGAGGTTGAATTCTTGAGAAAAAAATGAGAAAGCAGTCTTCATGAGAGACCAAGCCAAGATAACCTATTATTTTCTTGTGTTACATTTTATATCATGTCAAGTAGGTTGCAGATGTATAGCCATTGATGAGCACTGAGATTTCTCCAGAAGTTTTTCCCTACTATTGAATTTAAGGAATTTTGAAATTAATTTTTGTCCAATCTCTTGCAATTTGTGTCTGCTTTGTGTTAGAATAGTTGTAAATAGTTTCCTTCATTCCTATTGAAATATTACATTGAAATATTTGTGAAATAAAATAGGATCTCATCCATATTACAGTTTAATGGTATTTACAATTTCATTTCAAGAAGATCCTTCATCTTGGATGAGATAAACAAATTTAAAATCAATTGATTGTCATTTGTTAATAAATATTGTCTATAAGTATATGGGTGTACCTTAGGTGTGGTTGATAAGAGAATTTGGTGTTTAATTTAGTCTTTCAATTTGAGCCTTCGTGTTACAGTCTCAAATATTATGTGAGAATGTGCTGATCTGGTCCTCTATTAAAGCACACCTTCTAGTTGAAGGAACATCTTAACTGTTCTAAAGTTTTCTGTTGTTAAGTTGTTCATTGTTTTGAAGTCCTTTCGAAGATCTGGTATAATCAACTTTATCCTACTTCATCTCCCACCAAAATCATTCAAAAACCATTGATCCATCCTGAACTACCCATGTTTTCCTTATGTATCAACAACGGAAAAAAATCTACTTACTAAAATATGGAGAACAATCAAGATTTCTTAAATGTCTTTAGTAACCTTAGCCTTGTGTTGAATGTATCTCCATCATTTAGAAGTGGCAACCCTTAAGAGTTAAATCATGGAGTATTGACCATATTTTCCCAAGTTTTTGTTCATAAAATTTGTGCAAAAGAAGGATATTTCATTCTCCTTAATCAAACAAAGGTTACACTAAGGGTCCTCTCACCCTGGTCGAAGAGGCATGGCCTAAAGTAGTGATGACATGTTAACTCTTAAAGGTGTATTCAATCTCTCCACAAATCTGAGTAACAAACGGCCAGTTAGATCTCATCCCCAGATATAAAATGAAACACGCTATGATCTATCTATCTCTAAGTTCTATGTCCAATCTTTGTTGCTCTTCAGTACTACAGGTTGAAAGGGAGAAAAAATTTGGATAGAAACATATGGGATGCTCTTCAGTACTACAGTTGGAACTAGATTTTTATGCGTTGAGAGCCAACGGGTTGCTACCAATGAAGTGGACGTACAGGTTGGGTTGTGTCATCCTTATTGGTTGAAGCACTCTATTCAATTGAAGAAAAGGCCTACTAGGTGTAGGTGTCGACAATGTCTTGCTTGGTGGAGATGGAGAATTTTGGCCTCTTCTTCCTCTCCTTGGATAATGTCTTGCCAGTTCTTGATCTTGTTTGTATTCTTCTCATGAACTTGACGATCTTGGATTGCTTAAACAAATGCATTCTATCTATTTTTAGTCACCATATTTGTAATTTGAGAGATTCTTAAAAGTTGGGAATGTACAAAAAGTGCACATCAATCTTGTTGTAGTAAAACTAAGACTTCTAGTCCCACCGAGCATGCCAAAATTGTTGTTGCAGAATCAAAGCACCTCTGAAATCAGTAACTTTGTGGGCTAAGATTCTTAGCGTAACTGCACAACATGGAGCAACTCTTAAATTTTGGGACTTTGTGAGTTGAGAGAGATCTCTGGATGAAGGCCGACTCGTATTCCTCTGTTCAGGTGCACTCATTTAGATTACAGAGGGTCTATCCTAAATCCTATTCTAATTTTCCAAGGAGACAAAGTTAAGGGGATGGAATAATTAAAACCTAATATAATAGAGGTGATGCACTGAATGAATGTTGGAGATTTGCATTTCCTTTAAAAACAAACCATTAAAATGTGAAACAATATCCATGCACAGATGACCATAATATGCAATGAGAGATCAAGAAGAAGAAATAAAACATAAGATAGGGTTGAAATCATTCACGAACTTATTCTATTGCTCCAAGAATTGATACAGTGCATTATAGTAGCCAAGAGGTAGAAATTGCATAACAATTTGGATGGCGGGGTTTAACACTCTGTGAATTCGCCTGCAGAGTAGGGAAAAGGGAGGCCGCAAACCAAGAATGTCCAACCACTTGAAATTGTCTCTCTTGTATAATATATAGGAAGAATGAGAGAGAGAAACGAGGGAGAAATCCAACCCTGTTCAAACCGGCCCTAAAGGGGTGTTGAATTACCCCTGCCATAATGATGAATCCCTGCTACAACACCCATGCCCCCATCATTGCTCTTTGCTGAGTAAGAGAGGAAACCAATTCTTCATCATGGTGGCAGGTGGGAGACTTGATGGCCTCGGAAATGGAGGGTTGAGACAATAATGGTGGCAAGTGGTAGCAGGTGTCGGGAGCTCTCTAAAATGTCCCCTCTCACTTGATTTCAAGATTTTGATTGAAAGATATGGCCACTTTACGGTATTTCAGGTCTGGATTCTATTCACGTGTATCTACGTGAAGGCCCCATGTATCTCAAGGTTTTTCCCCTCTTCTACACTGTTGAAGTTTCCCCAGAGAGACACATGGCAACTTCTATGGGCCTACTCTATTTCCTTTGTATTTTGCTCAAGCTCACCTATAGGCAGAGACACTATGCCTAACCCAAGACATGTGGAGAGCCAACGCGTGTTTGGGGACTACTTTTTGATTCTGCATTTGAAGTTTCTCAGATGAGGCATGTGGAGGCCTCTATTGGTCCTTCTTTACTTTTTAACAACTAATT
Organism: Taxus chinensis; assembly: GCA_019776745.2. Taxonomy (NCBI): domain Eukaryota; kingdom Viridiplantae; phylum Streptophyta; class Pinopsida; order Cupressales; family Taxaceae; genus Taxus; species Taxus chinensis. Next base: position 152,737,955 of record CM034148.1, read on the forward strand.
CTACCTTTCAGACCCTAACACATGTGGAGGGCTGGTGCTAGTTTGGGAACTACTTTTGGATCCACTCGTTGAAAGAGTGCTAAAGAGACATGTGAGACCTTTTGTTGCACACCTTATACTTAGCTGATTCGGGTGCCAAGTGAACACTACTTGCCTCATCCCTCTGGTGTGTTAGATGGGCCCACCATATATAATGCCAAAAACTCCTTGCGGGTGGGACCCTTGTAACCACTTCTAAAATGTGACAGTGGGACATGTTGCATCATTCGCGGGCCGCTCCTCTATTTCCCTGTGTTTGGCTTATTCCCTTTTGTTTGGCGGGGACCACGTGTCAGACCCTTAATATGCGGTGGCTCGACATGCTTTTGGGACCTTTCTTTGGATTTTTCTTTTGAAATTGTGCCGAAGACACACGTGGTGTTGTCCGCCGGTTCCTTTATACTTAGCCGATTCTATGACTGGATTTGTCCCCTTTATTGACTCTGACCACATGGTATGTTGGCGCATGTTCCAGATCTTTCCTCGAATCATGATTTTAAAGGAGTTCCGATTGGACGTGTGAAAGCTTTAGCAGGCTCTGTTCTATTTGGCTAATTCTACGGTCAGTCCCGCCTTATCTGTCTTGACTCCAAGCCATGTGGTGATCTGACGCTCATTGGGAACCCTTCATATGAATCCACTCTTAGTGAAAAGACTCATGTAGGCCCACACTAGAAAATTGCACCGTTTTGTGAAAAAGTTATAAAACCTCATAAATCCCCCGCATACCCACTGGCTTGAATTTACACTTGGGAAATTTTTTTGCCACGGCCCCGCAGACCCACTTAGCAAACGAAAAGTCATCCTTTGGTCCGTTGGCCCGTAGTTTCTACTTAGCAAAAGTATTCCTTCCCAAGCCTATGGTCTTGCAATTATAACTTTTTCCTTTCGTAAAAAGTGCAAAAATGCCAAAATATCTCCCACCACCCTACAATTTTCCCATTGGAAAAAAATCTTCCCCAGGTCTGTTAGTCTACTTTTGGCAAAAAATCCTTCCAAGCCCCGTCATCCCATAACTTGAAAAATATGAAGAGCTAGAAGGAATTCTTTACATTTTCAGAAAGGGGAATAAATTTCCTATCTGATGAAGATATTCTCATTAAACCTAGAGTTCTTAAAATATATAAAAAATCAGATTGAATCACAAAAGGGGGAAAAGGGGGAGTTCAGCTAACAAAAAATAAGAGTGAGCTTATTTTAGACAACATTGACCTTTTCGTATGGGGTGTGAAAAATGTCAGTAGGTTATGCTTAAGTGTCATTGTTGTTTTCTTAATTTCATAGGTTTTTTTATCACCTAGGAAGATCTCCTCATTACATTAACTTATGAGAACAATAGGAATTTCAGTTGGTTTCACATTACTAAATGACATATGATATTCATAGTGATAATTACAAAGTTAATTCTTATTTACCCTTGTTCTAACTACATTTATGCCATTAATTTGGTTAAGAATTGGCATCATTTAAAAAAAATTAATTCATATGCCTATTAATTCTACAGTTATGGGTTCCTGTCTCTAGGGAGTGTGATTCCATTCATAAGATTCATTTTATTTTTCTTTAAAAAAGTCAAAATTTAAGCACGTATTACAAGTGGAACATTTAATAAACTTTTATACGTTCAAAAGAATTATAAAAAAATATTTACAATCATTCGTAACCATACATCATATCTCCTTTAAACATTAACATAATGAGAGATCACATGATCTATTACATTCATTATAGCTCTACAGTTTGTACACCCTACTACATGGAACAATTAGCATAATCAAATGTCGTTATCTTGCAAGGCCTTCATTCCACTTGACGTATTCCAAGATTATATGCCCATCAAACATTGTTATCTATGGGGAATTAATGAGTTTTATGTATTAGTTTAATGCATAGATAAGTTGACATTAAAATCCCCTTGCCATTATATGGTCCATCAATGAGATAAGACATAGGTGAAAACACCCAAAGCTATACCTACAAGGACTAGCTTAAACACTAAAGTGTTACAGAAAATTACTCGCCTAAGCTTTACAACTTACCCATGAGGTAGTTAAATTTACGCTACTTAGAAATGATTATCATTCTTACCAATGTATGATATATGTTACTCTTAACAATCATATCCTCATACAAGGTTATTTAAATATAGGTAATAATGCTTGTAAGTCTTATTTTAGATATAAAAAATAAGGTGATTAATGTGATCAAAGTATTTTATTAACATGTTCATTGTTTATATCCTGAAAAATGCTCAATTGGGAGGAGATATTATAAAAGGGATAATAAATCATTTTTATTTTGATTGTTTGGATAATATGAGATTCTACCTAGAATTGTGCATGTTATAGAGATAAATAAATAATTAACAAAGTAAATTATTAGTTTAATATATTTATAACATAGGTACAACATTAACTAGAACTTCACATCCATTTCAACACTATAAAAGATAGCCACATTGATATTTCCCTTTTTAAAATGTAAAAAGAACAATAATTCAAACAAAACTACATATAATTTTTCTTTAGTAATACACATATTGCAAGATGAATATAACCTTACAAGGAAAACTCTATAAATACAACATATCACATCCTAAATTCCTCTTATTCAAAGTACCTACAAAAAATGTAGGTTCACACATTAACACTTCTATATTCTGTTGTTTTTTCTAGAAAGAAGAGTAAGGAAAAGAGAGAGAAAGTCTAGGATTCATTTTCTTTTCAAATCACTATATCATAACCACATACATCTTGTATCGAATTTTCATTTCATTTCAAACTGATATACACTTTAATCCATTTACGTTTTAAAAACCAATAAAAATTTTCATAGTTATTTCTACAGAGAAAGGGGAAGAGAGAGAAAGTTTCGAATTCATTTTCTTTTCTATTCATTATATCATAGCAACATGCATTATCAGATTTTCATTTTGTTTCCAAATCATAAACATTTATAAATCTTTTACAATTTTAGAACTAGTTATAATATCGTAGTTACTTCTAGAGAGAGAAATGGGAAAAGAGAGAAACATCATAATTTCCCAAAATCCATTCATACAATAATTTTATTAATTCACACTCTATGATATATTGAAACAATATCAACAAGGATCCATGAATTGTTAGAAGTCGAATGGGACCCCAAAAGGTGTGTTTAGCTAAGGATGTAATTTTGGTGAAAACTGGCTTAATCATCTAAAGTGCATACAAATTGGACCTTGAAAACAATTGTTTTAATTTTGAATGTGAAGTTTAGTTATTATTTCTTACTCCCACCTATAAAAGAAATTCATCGTGTCTATCATAAGTTGATTACAATTAGTAGGGCTCAAGTGACATGGGCAACTCTATGGCTGGTTATTATTATTGCTTTAGGAACTCTTCTCGCACAATGACGAGTGGGCCGTAAAACCAACTTGAAAAAAGATCATCTAAAGGTATTGTTAGTGTAGAATCATAGCACCCCTAAATGTCTACAACCAGATGGGTTGAGACTCTCAGTGTGATTGCACAACATGGAGCATCTCTCAAAGTGTGGGACCTTACGAGTTGAGAGAACTCCCCGGATTGAGGTCAGTTCTTATTCCTTTGTTCGAGTGCACACAAATAAATTTCAGAGGATATACTCTAAATCTACTCTATCTTACCAAGGAGATAGGGTTAAGAAGATACAAAAATAAACCTAAGCTAATGAGGTGATGCACCAAACGAATGTTAAACAATTATTGTTTTGCAATCTAACACAAACCATAGAAATGTAATGCAAACACCATGCACAGATAGGTAAACTGCAAAGAGAGACGAGAAGGAAATAATGAACACATGAGATGGTCGAGAATCATCCACAAAAATCTATTATTTCTCAAAATTCAATACAGTACATTACAGTGGCTAAGAGGAAAAACTTTGCATTACAACCCGAATGGGATGTTCGAAAGGCTCCACAAATTCTCTTGCAGACATGGGAAGAACAAAGGATGCAAAAATAAAACTGTCCAACCCTTTTTAATGAACCCCGCCCCTTCTTTTATAGATTTGGCAAAGGGAGAAGAAAGAGAGAGGTGGGAAAACTAATTTGAAACTCAGCTACCGACCATCAATGCCCCTGCAAATCCACCCACAATCTATCAAATTTGTCTCGATTACTTTCTCAGTGCATTGAAGCAGGAAGAACGGAGGATTAGATCAAATCTGATCTGGTTGTTGGAGCAATCAGATCCTACCTTAATGGCATGGAGACATTTTCCATTTTTTACCCACCTAACCTCATCGAAAATAAACTTTCAAATTTTCATGGTATAGACGAGGTCAAGATCTCTCCAATGGTGCCAAATTTGTTGTATTTGGAGCACTGGATTAGAAGATACGCCCATTTGAATATTTGAATCGGGTCCATACAAAAAATGGTGGAAACTAGTTATTAGAATAGGTCAATGGGCCCAAAACTCATTTTGTGCTCTTTAGGCACAAAAATGCAAAATTTTCCCTGCATCCCCATAGTACTTTTTTTTAAAAAAATCATCTTCGGGTCTTTCGGTCTGCATTTTATCATTTGGGCAAGAAATCACTCCAAGGCCCACTGGCCCGCATGTAATTTAGGCTTGACACGTGGCTCCTTGGGCATTAGTGGAGGCACGACTCATTTTTATACTTTATGCCTCTTGGAAACAGAGCTAAAACGTAACAATTACTCCCGGAGACCCACCTTCATGCTTTGACTTGAAAAATGGCCACGCAGAGGACTAGTGCATGTTTGGGGACCGCTTTTAGATTTTTATTTTGATGTTGTGCTAGGCTGACACATGACATTGATTTTTCCATGGATTTTTCTTTGTTCCTTTATGTTTTGACTAAGTCCTTTTGTTTAGCGAGGCTCTATATCTGAACTGGGACATGTGGAGACTTGGTGCTTATCTAAGGACTTGCATTTAGATTTATCTGTGAAGATGCGCTGGATTGAAAAGTGGAAGCATTGTGCTCATTTGAGTATCCACTTTGGGCCATGCCTTTGAATGTGCACTGTTAAGACACATGGCACTTTTTACATACACTCTTATACCTAACCGATTTGGGCTCGCTTTCCATTTGACCTCTTTTGACCCCTAGGCATGTGTAGGGCTGGTACAAGTTTGAGTCTCCACCTTGGGCTCCCATCTTGAAATTGGGCTGAACAGAAACATGGTTATTTCCACTTGTTTTAACTTTTCAATGGTCAAATCTGACCATTTTTGGGCCTGGGACACATGGAAGCTCCACGCTCATTTGAGTCTGCTCTTTGAGTCTAATCTTTGGATATGGACCGATAAGGAACGTGGAGGCTTCTGCTGATCTTTCAATACTTAGCCAATTTTAGGGCTTGCTCTAAATCATTTATAGAGCCCGAAGAATTAGAGTCTTCCTCTATTTCTCTCCTTTGAGCCTCTGGTTTTTTACGACAATGTTTGGTCCTTCCTCGACCCTACTCCTCCATTTTAGAGCCTACCTATGACAATTTCTTCTTGCATAGGGTCGTGTTTGATCAATTTTGTTGGGGGTGAAATTGAGTTAACAAGTATTTTCATTCAAATGAAGGCTGGTTATAATTCTCTAGTTGATAGTCTAGAAGTAGGTGACAATGGTTTTCAATCTCCATCAAACTAAGTGGCAAATGTAAGCTGCAACAAATCACAATTTTTTTAAACATAAGTGTGACTACAAGTGACTGATAAGATAAATGGAAGTTGCAAATTGACTTGAAAAGGTGCTGGTAGCAGTGGTCATGCTAGGGGTTTGGATTTGTGGTACATTTGGGTGTGGCACTCCACATGTATGAATATTTTTGTTGGAATTTATAATAATTTTTTGGAAGCTTTGGTCGAGGTAATATTTTAGAAATTTTTGGAATTACATTTCTAACTATTCAAAATTTAATTTTGAGAAGATGGAAATGATGAAAGTTATACTCATTGTAGGAGGAAAGGGTATAACCATACCTTTTATACAAAATTCTTGATCACCACATTTGATGAGACTGCATCACCTTGAGGAATTACAAAAACAATATGTGGGCTTGCTCATGTCACTTTACCTATAGATTCAACGAGGAATAAAAACTCAAACCTTTGACATGGTATCACTATCCTGAAGGGAATGCGAGGATCTACATAAACTGTAGAGTCTACAAAAACTACAGAATCTTTGGACAGCAATAGAAAATATAATGCAGTGGATTTAAATGATGCAAAATAGGGGGAAAAAAAGGAGAAGCTACAGAAAATTATAACAAAATAACATAACACTCTTGGCTATAAATAACACAGATATGGGCTTCAAATTACTTCAGCAATACATATATATATATATATTCGAGGAATGAACATAAGCTATAGTTGCACACAAAACTTTCATGCATACAATAACAACAATGAAATGAAATTTTTTTATCAGAAAAAACAGTCCAGACTTAAGCTAGGACTGTGCACTTTTTCTTCTTCTCCCAAATCTGATATTCCTCCTCCTTCTTCTTCTTCCTTTTCTTTCTTCTTCTCCCAAATAAAATATGATTCTTATCTTTCTCACAATTAAACAAGATTCTATTAATAATAAACACCTACATAAAAACTTGCCTTACAAGTCAACACAAAATCTCTGACAAGAGATAATTAGCAAGAATAATCAACCAAAAATAAATGTGCAGCAGTCATAATTGAATACAAATCTGATATGTCGGAGAGCTAAATCTGGGAAAGACAGATATTAGTTTCACAATATTTTTTTACATGATTTTCCAACACTCCCCCTTAATTATGAATAGTTGCAAATCATGGAAATTTGAATCAAGTTTGTTCAAAAAGCGTCGTAACATTTCTGGAGCTAACTGACAGTTTTACGGAGCTGCTAACTTGTGCAAAGTCACAAAATCGTAAGCCACTTTGTAAATACTCAAATGTCTCTTTTGCCAATGGTTTTGTAAATATGTTAGTCAATTGATCTTCAGACCTGCAAAAATCAAGACAAAATTCTTTGTTTGTTACAAGCTCTCTAATAAAATGATACCTCGTATCAATATGCTTAGTTCTCTTGTGAAACACATGATTTTTAGATAATGCTATGGCTGAACTGTTATCACATAATACTATAGTGGATTCCTTTTGATCATGCATCAAATATTTCAGTGTCCTTCTCATCCAAACAACTTGACACGCAACACTAGTGGCTGCCACATACTCAGCTTCAGCTGAAGAAAGGGTCATAATGGGTTGTTTCTTTGATGCCCATGACACAACACCTGTACCAAAGTGAAAAGTATACCCAGAAGTACTTTTCCTATCATCTATGTTTCCCCCACAATCACTATCAGTGTACCCAACAAGATTGAAATCATCTGAAGTGGAATACAATATACCAAAATCCTTTGTACCACTTAGATACCTCAATATCCTCTTACCGGCCTGCCAATGTGAGTCTTTTGGAGACTCCATAAACCTTGAAATCAGACTTACACCATACATAATATCAAGCCTTGTGGTTGTTAAGTACATGAGGCTTCCAACCAGCCTCTTGAACAATGTAGAATCCACACATTATCCATCATCTTCCTTACTTAACTCCATCCCTGTCATAACCGCTGTTGGGGATACCTTGCACCTTGCCATATTAAATCTCTTCAATACTTCATTTGCATATTTAGAGTGACAAATAAATATACCATCATTGGATTGATGGACTTCAATCCCCAAGAAATACCTCATAAGACCCAAATCAATCATTTCAAATTCATTCTTCATTACTGATTTGAAAGAATCTACGTTTAGATCACCGGCAAAGATTAGATCATCCACATACAAGAAAACAATCAAAATGTTACCTTGCTTGTTGAACTTGATGTACAATGTTGGTTCACAACCACTTCTTTGGAAACCATTTTGAATGAGATAGGATTCAATGCGGCTGTACCAAGCTCTTGGAGCTTGCTTCAATCCATAGAGTGCCTTCTTCAACCTATACACCTTGTCTTCATGACCTGATAGCTCATAGCCTTGTGGCTGTTCCACATACACTTCCTCCTCTAAATAACCATTTAAAAATGTATACTTTACATCCATTTGGTATATAGGCTACTTGTTGTGGGCAGCAATAACTAAAACAGTCCTAACTATATCCAACTGAGCAACCAGAGAAAATGTCTCATTGAAGTCTATATCAGGATGTTGTGTAAAATCCCTTGCTACTAGCCTTGCTTTATGCTTTTGCACTTTCCCATTAGCATCTTGTTTAGTCTTATAAATCCATTTGTCACTAATTACATCTTTGCCTTCCGGGAAATCAACCAACTCCCATGTTTGGTTCTTTTCAATGAATTCAATCTCCTCATCCATGGCTTTTGCCCATATATCACTACTCAAAGCCTCTTCAAATGTTAATGGATCATCAATATGAGAAAATAAAGCAAAAAATGAAAATGAATTAGTTGTCTCAACATTATACAACTCACTCAAACTCCTTGTTTTTCGTGGCATCATGCTTGCTAGAGTTGGATCCGGACACGAAGAACTACTTGGAGTGCTAGATGGTGTTACTCCAAGGATACCAAATGATGTAGATGCCGGTGTAGATGCTTGTGAAGTTTGTTTTCCTGTTGGTGTGGACAACAGCCTTGAAAATCTCCTTGGTGTGAATTAAGGTGTAGCTTGAGCTGCAACTTGTGGTATCATCCCGGGATTGGAAGGAGTTGTTGTTTGAGTTATATTTGGTGTTGGAAACACTTCATCTACCATATTATCATTTGGTACAGAAGCTGCAATTCTGACAGTCCTCTCTATGCTTCCATCCCACGCTTCATCCACCACAAATTGAACATCACAGCTGGTCATAAATTTTCTATTTATAGGATCAAACAACTTATATTCTTTTGTTTCCTCTGAGTAACCGAAAAATATACATTTTTGTCCTTTATTATCTAACTTCTTTCTCAACTCATCTGGAACATGTGCATATGCTATGCATCCAAATATCTTCATATGAGAAACACTATGTTTCCTTCTTGTCCAAGCCTCTTCAGGGACTTTGTTCCTTACGCTCTTTGTTGGGCACCTATTCATGATGTAAACAACAGTTGCCACTGCCTCAACCCAATATTCATTTGGTAGATGTTTGGCTACCATGGTGCTACGAACCATCTCCATAATTGTTTAGTTCTTCCTCTCCACCACACCATTTTCCTGAGGTGTATAGCAGGCTGTAAATTGCTTGTGTATGCCATGGGATCCGCAAAAATTTATAAATTCACTAGATATAAATTCACCACCTCTATCCGTCCTTAGAACCTTGATGTAGTGGCCACTTTGCTTCTCCACAAGTGCCTTGAACTGCTGGAAATAAGAAAATGCATTAGATTTTTGTTTCAAGAAATAAACTCAAGTTTTTCTTGTGAAATCCTTAATAAAAGTAGGAAAATAAGTGCAGCCTCCTATAGATGGTGTTTGCATTTGCCCACAAATATTTGAATGCACAATCTCAAGTGGAGCTGTAGCCCTATTTTCCTTACCAATCGGAAATGACTCTCTATGTTGTTTGCCCATAATACATCCTTCACAAACTCTTTCCAGTTTCTCAATTAATGGCAAACCTTTTACCATAGTCTTCATATATAGTATTTTCAGTGCTCCAAAATATAAATGGCCAAATCTAAAATGTCATAACCAAGAATCATCATTTACCACTGATTGAAATGCTGGTTGAGTTTCTAGAGAAACATATTTTTCATCTTTGGAGCTATTATGTCCATTTCCGTAGCTGTCTTGGACATTTCTGTAGCTGTCTTGAACATTTCCATAGCTGTCTTGAACATTTCTGTAGATGTCTTGAACATTTCCGAAGTTTTCTTTGGCTACTACTGATTCTGTATCTTCTACTAAAAAGATGCTCCAGAATTTACAGCATGTGTCTCATGAACAGCTTGATTTGTTTCTCCTTTCATAACCGGCCTTATTTTTAATGGAAACATGTGGTTTGTAGTCATTTGTGCCTTGGCAATAAGCATATTGCTTGGAAGCTTGTCTAAAATAACACACTCACTGTTTTCCATGTACACTCTATAGCCCTTTTGTATCAACTATCCAATGCTCATCAAGTTGTGTTTTAGACCAACAACATAATATACATCAGGCATAAATTTTAGCTCCCCCTTTTTGGTTAGAATATTAACCATACCTTTACCCAAAACAGTGACTTTGTTGTTGTTACCAAGTGTAACATCACTTTGAAATGATTCTTCCAAGTTAGAAAACAAATCTTTATTACCTGTCATGTGATTACTGCAGCCCAAATCTAAATATCGTATGTCACATAGGCTTTCTTGAAAAAAATTGCACTCAACTGGAGAGTTTGTAGGGATTTCTTCAGCAATCTTCATGCACGCAATGAACATGTTGTCTGAGGGAGTGCTACTTGACTGATTTTGACCTTGCTTCTGCTGATCATATTTTTTTTCTTGCATTCATGAGCATAATGCCCAAACTTCTTACAATAGTGCCATTGAATGTGTGATTTGTCAAATATTTGGCCACTTGGGTGACTGAAATTCTGATTTTGACCTCTACCACCAGCATTTGCATGACTGCTACTATGTCCACTTCTAGGAGAACTTCTCCCTCTACCCCTAGGACTGAAACTCCTCCTTCCTCTTCCATGATTTGTAGAAATCTAAGATAAAAATGCATTTTCAACTGAACTATTTGATCTATTCAGTCTATATTCATGATTGATAAGACAGGCATGTAGTTCTTCACCACTAAACTGGCTCAAATATTTGGTTTCCTTTAGAGCCACAACTACGGGATCAAATTTAGTAGGGAGACTTCTAAGTACCTTCTCAAAAACCTTCCTATCCTCTATGACCTCTCCATGGGACTTGATTTGATTTATCAGACCAACAACCGGACTAAATAAAGACTCTATTGAATCTATGTTTTTCATGGATAAATTTTCAAATTCTCTTCTAAGGAGCTATAATTTAGTAGTTTTAACCTTGTCCATACCTTGATAAGCAATCTAGAGTGTGTCCCATGCTTCATTGGCTTGCTTTGCTACTGCAGCTCTTGGGAGTATGCTCTCGTGCATTGCTTGATGGATATTAAACAGTGTTTTCCCATCCTTCTCCCTCTATTCCTTTAAGACGTTCTTTTGAGCTTATGTAAGAGCATTGTATGCTTCCTAGTCTGCTGGTTCCTAGTAACCATTTTCAACCATTTCCCAAATGTCATGAGACCGAAACAAAGCTTTCATGGTCAAAGACCAATACTCATAGTTCTTTCCTGTGAAAATAGGAGTTTTCACACTAACCAACGATGCACCAGACGTAGAAGCCATTAATGGCTGCCAAAACAACAAACCCAGAAAAAATAGAAGCAGGGTTTAGCCTGGATCTGATACCAGATGAAGGGAGTGTGAGGATCTATGGAAACTGCAGAGTCTATAGAAACTATACAATCTTTGGACATCAATAGAAAATATAATGCAGCAGATTTAAATGATGCAAAACAGGGGGAAAAAAAGGAGAAGCTATAGAAATCTATAACAACAAAATAACATAACACTCTTGGCTGCAAATAACACAAATCTGGGCTTCAAATTGCTTCAGAAATACATATATATATATATATTCGAGGAATGAACAACAGCTACAGCTGCACACAAAACCTTCATGCTTACAATAACAACATTGAAATGAATTCTTTCTATCAGCAAAAACAATCTAGACTTGAGCTGGGACTGTGCACTTTTTCTTCTTCTCCCAAATCTGATATTCCTCCTCCTTCTTCTTCTCCCAAATAAAATATAATTCTTCTCTTTCTCACAATAAAACAAGATGCTATTAATAACAATCACCTACATAAAAACTTGCCTTACAAGTCAACACAAAATCTCTGACAAGAGATAATTAGGGAGAATAATAAACCAAAAATAAATGTGCAGCAGTCATAATTAAATGCAAATCTGATATGTCGGAGAGCTAAATCTTCGAAACACAGATATTAGTTGCACAATAAATTTTGACTTTATTTTCCAGCATATCCTTTACATTATGATGGGCATCTATGATCTATTCCGAACTTCCCATTTTAATAGAGGAGGAGGATGTCGGTCAAAGGTGAATCTGATCATGAAGATTTCCTCTTTCAATACCAACCAGCCTATCTCCATAAGTTCCCAAGGGTTGCTTGTATCCAGGGCAAGCAACTTCTCGAGTTTAAACCCTGCTTCCTCAAAACATTCTTTAGCAGGAGAAATCTTAATTTGTCCTTCACTACCTGCATACTTCACTCTTAGATCTTCCACATCTTCAAGGTTATTTGCACTCTCGGCTATGATGTTAAAAGATATATTAGACTTTTCACGAGATATCAAGGACAAGTACGCATTTCACAAAACTACTTGTAATCTAGGTTAAGCTACTTTGAGACAAAATCCATAAGTTTTGGGAAAAATGGAATAGTTTCTTTCCCTCTACTAACACATTGTTGAACATCATTGAATGACTTCTCAAATGACTAGATCTCAACCAAATCATGCCACCAAGTAGTGTAATAGATATCCTACAAGAGTGCTTTCTCACAAATTGACTTTATACGGTCCAAACTGTAACCAGGTCTGCAATGCATAATATAAGAAAGAGCTACAAAAGATCCGCCATGTTTTGGGTATACATGAGAAACGCGTTTTCCGAACAATAGAAGGTGCCCTTCCCGATCATTTAACTTTTCCATTCCCATAGCTCCAAAAATCAAATCAGCAATATTCTCTTCGTACATAGTTAATGCTAATTTCAGTTCCCTCTCCGAGAAAAAAATTGGATAGCATAGTTACAGAATCATGTAGGACTTTCAATTGTTCCTTCTAGTATCTCTGTCCTCCTAAATATTACGCCTCGAAAAATTGTGTGTATATTTTACACAGAAAGAATTATCTTCTGGAGTAATAGAAGCTAGACATTATGTCCTAATGAAGCGCCTCGTAATCATTAATCTTCTTCTTCTTCTTACAATAAGAAAAATGGTAGCATACAATAGATCATGTTTCCACTCAGAGGCAAAAGAACCCACTTCAGATATAGATACAGTTCGAGATTCAATCAATTTTTGTATAGTGAAATGATATAGGATAAAGCTTTATCTCCATGTGTAGGCCTAATTTAACCCATAAAGTACAAATTTTAGGAATGACTATGCAATAGGCCCATTTAACATACTTCACCACCATATTCTGTTCATTTAAAATTGAAAGTTAAAAACCCTTCATTACTATTGCTAGTAAAGCAGAGCTCCGACTCTACACTCACTGCAACTATCCAATTACTACTAGATTTACAACCTAAGCTTGGGATTCACTTTGGTTAACACCTCTGGATCTCAAATAAAGTGCTTGTATTATTTTGCAAGGTAAATGACATATCTGAAATTCTATTTTGCAAGGAAAATGACATATCTGCCAACTGACAACCCAGATGCCACCCACAGGCCTCTGAAGCATTTGTCAATCAATAAATGTGCCTCCCAAGAATGCTCATCCCCTGACAAGGCCCTGCCATTTACCATACCACACCAACTCATTTATGTTTCACCTGCTGCTCTAGCACGTAAATACATTTAATTTTATTTATGCATATTACCATATTAAATTTAATCCTTATATATTATCATTATGTTATTTTTAAACCTTAATCAATACGTCTATCCATATAGTTATATTTTCTTAATGCTTTTTTATCTTCTTCTACTTCTTCGTATTATTATTATAATAAGATTACATTTTAACAAGACTTATATGCAAACACAATCGAGGTTCGGTTATAGAGCATGATCATAACTATCTAAAATATTTAAATTTCATTTATTTATTTTTGTTTCATTTTATTATTTTAAATTAAACATTATTGTTATTAAGACCCGCAATTAGGACACAAAAAAAATGTAAAATGAATTCAGAAGCACAAGATACGACCAAGGCAACAATTAGGTTCCAATGAGGTGTTGGAAGATTTAGGTAAGTCTTCACAAAATACACCTGAGATCCAATACCTCCCTAAATATTCGAGTAGTTAGCAAGAGTGCGATCTAGTACCAATGGAGCGGGTGTGGAGGTAGGATCCACGCTTCATAGTTAAGGGAAACGAAGTAGGCATTACATTTACCTCCCCTTATAAGACCATTATCTTCGATGTGGTACAAAGGTGAGGCTACACGGGTAATTAACCTAAGAATTCAACACCGTCAAAACTTGTCTAGGGAAACGAATTTTATCACTAAAACGTGGCCAAATGATAGAAATAATGGTTTGACGATTTCTTACTGTCCTGAGAAGATTGGAAATTCCATTTTACATTGTTACTTGGTTAATCTTTTCCTTGAGAACATTTCTTAATAAGTAGCTCTTAATATTTCATTATTTAGGATGTCAGTTTATTTATTTTCGTGGGTTCGCAAAAGTATACGAAATCAAGATGCTACACAAAACTCAAGCACAACACTAATGACCCATGAGGCTTCTTGTTGCACACTATGTTGACTATAACTAAGAACAAGACAATCAACCCAACTATGGAAAGAACACATACATTCCACATAACATATTCTCAACACACACAGGTGTGCCCATCACAATAATACTCATAACACAGACATACTATAACCACAAGGATTCCCATCAATACATATAGAGAGGTTTTATACAGCTCAAAACCATAACAGAAACTACACATTGTCAAAATGGGATCAATATCATATCATTAATGTGGAACATCAATCCTCAACATCACAAAACATAACTAGGCTCACATGAGCACTCATGAATCATAAACATTAACTCCATATACCTCCCAATATCCATAAACATCCCAAAATAACTCCATATACCTTCCAAAGCATCACAAAACAACTCCATATACCACCTGCACCATCAAAAACAACTCCAGATACCTCCCAAAGAATTACAAAACAACTCGATATATCTCTCAAACCAATAAAATAAAGACAAATTTTATTTTTCACTCAAAAAAAGAAGAAATTTTTTCCTTTTCACTCCACCAAAGAACACAAATTTTCCTTTCTGCTCAAAAAATACGCTAGTCACCCTATAGCCCTAGGTGTATAGAGTCCAAACACCTCTAACTTAAGTGACATAATAACTCATTGTTCAACAACCCAATAGTTATCTGTAACTCCTAATGGCATACACCCATACAACAAAGTGGGCACATAGGTATGACCAATCCTTAGTGAATCCATGTCCCTATTACAACACATAAAAACATTAGATCCATCATGCCAAACAATAAGAATTTTTTCTAATTGGTATCAAATTCAATCTCTTTAGACCAAGCGAGAATATAAATTGCAACTCAAGGAAGAATTTTAACTCGCTTAAAGAAAAATATGGAGCAACAGGTACAAGAAGAGATGCATCAAGAAGACATGGAGCTTGATATTTCATCCTCTACAGTTGGCAGCAAGAACTGTGAGGTTCAACAGACATAGAAGAATACTCAGGAGTTAGTGGGTACTCCTAGGAGGAGTGATAGACAACAGAAACCACCAGCCAGGTATGATGACTATGTTGCATTAGTTAGTATGTTGGTAGATAGTGAACCTTCTAGCTATCAGGAGGCTTTACAACATCAAGTGTGGCAAGAAGCAATGGATGAGGAGTATACTTCAATTATGCAGAATGATGTGTGGGAGGTAGTGCCTAGACCAACAGATAGGGCAGTGGTTGGATCACGTTGGATCTATAAGATCAAGCACGGTGCAGATGGTAGCATCGAGAAATATAAGGAAAGGTTCGTGGCAAAGGGGTTCTCTCAGAAAGAGGGAATAGACTACAAGGAGACATTTTCTCCAGTTGTCAGGTATACTTCTATACGAGCTGTAATCTCAATTTCAGCACAGATGGGATGGCAGATCCATCAAATGGATGTCAAGACAACGGTTCTTAATGGTAAGTTGAAAGAGGAGGTATACATAGAACAACTAGAAGGCTTTATAGCACACAACAAAGAGACCCACGTGTGTAGATTGAAGACAGCATTGTACGGACTCAAGCAGGCTCCCAGAGCGTGGTATGAGTGCATTGATAGTTACTTGCAGGAAATGGGCTTTGTGAAGAGTGAGGCAGATGCTAATCTCTACTACTTGGTAGTTGGAGGTGAGATTCTCATTCTTGTTCTATATGTAGATGACTTGTTTCTTATAGGTTCATTGGATTTCATAGAAGAATGCAAGAGGGATCTTGCAGCGGAGTTTGAGATGAAGGATTTGGGACTTATGCACTACTTTCTAGGCATGGAGGTATGGTAGAAAGATGGAGAGATTTTCTTTGGGCAAGGGAAATATTGCATGGAAATCTTGAAAAGGTTCAGGATGGAAGATTGCAAAGCCATGTCTACACCCATGATCATGAATTGGAGGAAGGTAGACACATCCAGGGAGAAGGATGTAGACCCCACCTTATACAGGTAGTTCATTGGTTCTCTTATGTATTTGGTCAATACCAGGCCAGATATAGCTTTTGCAGTGAACTCTCTTAGTCAGTTCATGGTTGAGCCAAAGAGAGTGCATTGGACTGCGGCAAAGCATGTGCTGCGTTATTTGCGAGGTACAATCGAGTATGGAATTAGATATGCTCGAGGTGAAGGAATCAGGTTGATGGGCTATACTGACGCAGATTGGGCAGGTAGTACAACGGACAAGAGGAGCACTTCAGGGTGTTTTTTCAGTCTGGGATGAGGAGTTGTATCTTGGTTCAGCAGGAAGCAGAAGTCTGTGGCTCTGAGTTCAGTAGAGTCAGAGTACATAGCAGCTAGCATGGCAACATGTGAAGCTATATGGCTTCGGAAGTTGCTGGTAGCCTTGTTTGGTCAGAAGGTTGAGACTATGGTGATACACTGCGACAATCAGAGTTGCATCAAGTTGACTGAGAATCCGGTGTTTCATGATAGGTCAAAACATATAGACATCAAGTATCACTTCATCAGAGATTGTGTACAGTGTGGTGTTGTTAAGCTATAGTTTGTACCTACAGATCAGCAGGTAGCAGACATTCTGACAAAGGCATTGGGGAAGGAAAAATTTATCTTCTTCAGAGAGATGTTGGGTGTCATGCAGAACAGCTTCCTCGCTAAGAGGGAGTGTTAATCTTAGTAATTTGTAGCTTGGACAGTTGTTTTTCCTCATCCAATTGTTATTTGGACAGCCTAGAATTTAGAGAAATAGTTGTTTTTGTCAAACAAATATTGTTAGGATAAGAAAAATTGTTAACTAATATTGACTCCTTTTAGGTGACACCTCATAACTAAGGTTGTTATAGTTATTGAGTTGTCTTAATCTCAGCCGTTCATTTGTATTAATCTCGGCCGTTGATTTTCAACGAGAGTAGTATATAAGGGGGTCATTGGGGTCATTTGTAACAAGGAAGTTTTGAGAGAAACTTGCAGTGTTAGCAAGTAGTCTTGCAGTGTTAGCAAGGGCGCAGTGATAGCGTTGGAGATAGCAGTGGAGGAATATTAGCAGGAGGATTAGGAGATTGTTGGAGCTCTGCCAGTAATAGGCAAGCAGTATTTGTATCTCTTGATTTACTGAAGTTTAATATATTTCTCATCTGTAGTACTGGTTTTCCCTATGGGCTTTTTCTAGGGACAATTGTCCGAAAATATTGTGTTCACCTTGTTGGGTATTTCTTATGTGTTTGTATTCGTGAAGTTACAGTTGTGTTATTTTCCAATATTTGTTGATCAAATAATCTTACAAGATAGGAGGTTAATAATCAGTAACTGTAATAGATTTTTCACATGAGTATTGGGAAGTATGAGTTCTATGGTTGGGAAAACGTGTTTTTCATGTATAACCTCAACACGGCGGATCTTTTATAGTTGTTTCCTATGTTATACATTGCAGACCGAGTTACAATTTGGATCGTATAAAGTCAATTTGTGAGAAAGTACTTGAGTAGGATGTCTCTTACGTTACTTGGTGGCATGTTTGAGCTGAGATCTGGTCATTCTAGAAGTTATTCAATGATGTTAAAAAATGTGTTTCTAGAGGGCGACAATTTATTTATTTTTTCGCCAAACTTATGGATTTAGTCTCAAAGTAGCAAAACCTAGATTACAACTAGTTTTGTGAAATGCACACTTGTCTTTGAGATCTTGTGACAATTCTAATATATCTTTCAACATCATAGATTAGAGTGTAGATAAGCTTGCATATGTGGAAGCGCTGAGAGTGAAGTATGCAGCTAGTGAGGGACGAATTAAGATTTCTCTTGCTAAATAATGTTTTGAGGAAGCATGGTGTAAACTTGAGGAGTTGTCTAACTCCTTGTCGGGCATCCATCACATCAAATGGGTCCCATAAATAAGGTAGGTCATTCATTTACATGAATCCAAGAAACTATTGTGCTCTTGCAGAATAGATTGGTTGGTATTTGAAAGAGGAAATCTTCATGATCGGATTCACCTCTGACCAACATTATCCTCCTCTTTGAAAAATGGGAACTTTGGAATAGATCAAAGACGTCCATCATAACGTAAAGGATAATGATACCTTGTTAGATGTTTCAGCTTTTATTTGCCGTTGAATTTGTATCCAAAGTAAGGAAGCATAAGAAAGCCCACAAATTGTTTCTGGAATGCTTGAAGGTTGTGTGGTCTCATCAAATGCAGTGATCACAAGTTTTGCGTAAAAGGTAAGATTTTCACTTTTCCTCCTCCAATAAATTTCATTTTCATCATTTCCATATTCTTGAAATTTAATGTTGAATACTATGAAATGTAATTCCAACAAATGATAAAACCATACCTTGACCAAAACTACTAAAAATTCAAAATAAATTCCAACCCCGAAAGTCATGCATATGGTGTGCCACAACCAAATGTACCACAAATCTGAACTCCTAGCATGACCCCTGGTAACGTGGGACACCATGGGGAACATTAAAAAAGTTGTTTGCACTCATTTACCACCTTTTCAAGTCAATTTGTAAATCTCATTTATCTTATCATTAACATGAAGTGACGTGCACATTTTAATAAAATGTGATCGATTCTGGCTTACGGTTGCCGCTTAGTTTGAGCGAAAGAAAATCCACTGCCAGTAACCTCTAGAATGCCAACTAGGGAATTGTAACCAACCTCAATTTAAATGGAAAAGAAAAAGAGTATAGTTTTGTAAGTGGGTTCTGGGGCCCACTGGTCATTATGCGAAAAGAGTTCTTGATGCAATTACGATAATTGGGCATGGAGTTTCCCTTGTAACTTGAGCTCTACTCATTGTAATCAACATTTGTTGGATACAATGAATTATATGTATATAGGGGAGTAATTAGGAATCATTAAACATTGTGTCCAAAATTAAAACGAGTATTTTCAAAGCCCAATTTGTATGCACTTTAGATGTTTCGGCCATCTTTTACAAAAATTACAACCTTAGCTAAACACAGATTTTAGGGTCCCTTATGACTCCTAACTAATGTTTAACCTTGTAGATATCATTTCCATACTTTGTATAGTATGAATTGATCAAATTATTGCATGAATGGTTTTTGGGAAATTATGATGTTTCTCTCTCTTCCCTTTTCTCTCTCTAGAAGTAACTATGATATTTTGACTGGTTCTAAAAATGTAAATGAGTTATAAATGTTCATGGATTGGAAAATAAATGAAAATTGGATAATGTATGTGGTTATGATATGATAAATAGACAAGAAAATGAATTCTATACTTTCTCTCTCCCCCTTTCTCTTTCTAGATATAAATATTAAAATTCGGATTAGTTTTGAAAATGTAAATGGGTATCAAATGTATAGGAGTTGAAATTGAAATAAAAATTATATACAATATGTATGTGGTTATTATATATTGGTGATTTAAGCAGAAATTGAATCCTAGACTTTCTCTTTCCTTTCCTTACTCTTCTCTCTAAAAATACAATAGAACATGGAAGTGTGAATTTTTAAAGAAATGACCTCTCTCTCTCTCTCTATCTATCTATAAATCTCTTTACTTTTTGCTTCAATTAATTGAAATGATGGATGCATGGATTTTATGCCTGAGTGTAGGGGTTTTCTATACCAACTCTAAGACTAACCCTGTATTGATTACAGGACTCTAAACAATAGCAATTTAGGATGTGATATGTTGTATTTAAAGAGTTCTCATTACAAAGTTATATTCATCTTGCAATATGTGTATTATCATATAAAAATGATATGTAGTGTTTTTTGAAGATTTGTTCTTTGTACATTTTGAAAAGGAAATATCAATGTGGCTAGATTTTATAGTGTTGAAATGGATGTGATGTTGTACTCACTATTGTACCTATGTTATAAAGATATTAAACTAATATTTTAATATTTTTATTATTGATTTATCTCCCTAACACCCAGTAAAATTCTAGGTCGAATCTAATCTCATCCAATCTATTAAAAAAAAAGATGTTGTAATCCCTATTACTATCTCCTCGCAATTGAGATTTTTTCGGACATAAACACTGATCATGTTAATAAAATACTCTAAATACATTAATCACGTTATTTTTTACATCTAAGACAAGTCTTACAAGTACCGTTACTTGAATTTAAATATCATTGTGTGAGGGATTGGCTAATGTATCCTATCATACATTGGTTGAGAATGACTGTAATTTTTAGATGTCATAAATCTAACCACCTCATGGTTAAGGTTTAAAGCTTACGTGTGTAATTGACACACTAGTGAGTATCCTAGTTCTTGCGGAGATAGCTTGGGGTGTTTTCGCCTATGTCTTTTCTCATTGAGGGACCTAACTGAGGCAAGCAGATTCTAACCCCATCTTATCTATGCATTAAACTAACGTGTCAAAATAATTAATTCCCCATCGATAGCAGTGTTACCTCGGCATGTAGTTTTGGAATACCTCAGGTAGAACGAAGGCCTTGGAAGATAAAGAAATTTGATTGCTTTAATTTTTCGTTGTAGTAGGGTATAGAAACGCTTGAGCTCTAATGAGTGTAACAGATCGTGCAAACTCTCATGATGTTAATGTTCAAAGGAGCGACAATGTATGGTTACAAATGATTATAAATATTGCTTTAGAAGGCTTTTGAATGCAAGGAATTTTATTGAATGTTCCACTTATAACACATGCATAACTTTTGGGTTTCCTAAGGAAAATAAAATGAATGTTATGAAAGGAATCAAACTCCATGGAGATGAGAATCCTTAAGTGCAGAATGAAGTAACATATGAATTCATTTGTTTTAAATGATGTTAATCCTTGACCAAATAAACTGTGTAAATGTAGTTATAACAAGGGTAAATAAGAAAAAACTATGTAATGATCACTACAAATATCATATTCCCTTGAGCGATGTCAACCCAAATAAAATTCCTAATTTGATCATAAATGAATGTATTATAAGAGAGCTACACATGTGATAAAACAACCTATGAAATCAGGAAACAAACTATGAGGCTTAAACACAACCTTATATGCATAAATGTGGGTAAAAAATTATGTTAATTAAACATTGAACATGAAGCCTTGAGAATGGGATACATTGGGTTGTTTTCGCGGTCTTGTGAATTAAGAATATTTAACCCTAGTTTTAACTGTAAAATATAGTAGAAACCTTGGTCATCTATGGGAATACATTAAACCTAAGATCTCTCAAAAATTAGAATTTATTGTCAGAACATATACTTTAACATAAATATCGAGAATGAATCCTTAATATGATGAAACAAAAGTATATTTAATTGTAAATTTTGTCATTTAAATTCAAAGAAAAATTTCTATAATGGGAACACATGTGTAATGTACACTTCCATGTTCAACATGATTGTGATTATAGGAATTCCTAATTGTAGAAAATTAATTGTGAATCAAGAATGATACAAATTAATTAGTTAACCTACATAGTGGGTTGTAATAACTTGAAGATGAAAATAGTGTACCATTAGTGTTAAACAATGCTATGAAAATAACTCGGAACGGGTCCGTTCTTGACCTAATAACCTTACATTTACTTTCTCCTGAATTTTTTTAATCCTTTGTAATGAAAGTATAATGGTAACCTAAGAAAATATGATTCTTAGAAACAAATTCTCTTGACAAGTGTTGGTACACTCATGGGTTTCTAAATTCTCCCAATGACCGTAGAGTTATATAAATTAATTTTGATAAAGTAAATGAGAAATATTCTAATGGAAGTGTTGTAGGTGAAATGTTAAAAAAAAAATATGCAGCCTAGTTTTAAGACGAATGAAGGGTCCCATGTTAAGTGTACTTCAGATAATTATAGTCAATTACTAAAAAAATATTGTAATAATTGTGTAAACCACAAAAATGATTTGTCATGGGAAGTTCCTATCAGTAAGTGTATATCATAATGGGATCATTTTGATACTTTTTCATTTTGGGAAATGTGGCTTTGATGTGGATCATGCGTCTCATGTTATATATGTGGGTTCATGGTTGTGCAAATGTCTCATGAATTGTATATTAACCTAAGTGACCCCATGTGGTGTTATGAATCAAGCAATGTAAGTCAAAAAAATTATCTCGGTATTTTGTGCATTTTATTTTTGTGTTTAAATGTGGGAATTACATTTGGTAGTAGAGCATAGGTTCATGCTCTCAAACCTCTGGGATAGATTATATTTTTGATAATTATACACGATGATGGAGGAGATGGGAAGAATAATTTGATATATGTTGTGATGTGACAAACATTGTACTTGTGATCTTATGAATGCACCTATTGTGCATGCCACTTAGAGTGCTTTTTGTATGATGTTGATGTGCCCGTAATGAAAGTAATCAATCTATTTTTCATGAATTCAATTTGAATTTCACGTGAAATGTCTCACCTTCTTATGTGAAAGGAATGATATTGTAGACTTCGAATTGTTCAAGTGTTTCATTATCACATGTTATGTATATGTGCTAATGTGTTGTATTACAAATAATCATAGTAAATTGTATCATATCATGATGTCACTAGTGTCGTGATGTATCATGTTGTGTCATGATGTTGTATTGAAATTGATTGTATGTGGTGATGTTAGTGACTATGTTCATCATACATATATCCCATATGTTATGCGATGGATTCGTGTCATGAATTCGGGGCATATGGTCATCATGTGACCCCTATTTTATTGTACTTGAACTTTGGGTGCATTATGTTGAACGTGATGTATTGTAAACTATGAAAGTAAGGTTGTATTATACCATGTAAATATACCATATGTAAGACACTATGGTCTATGTGTATGATTCAGCATTGTGTTAGTAATGTAGTTACGTATTATGTTGTGAACCCTACACTACCTGACCCTAAGTTAAGCAGTCAATAAAAAGTGTGTGTGTGGAGAGAGGAAATGTGCATCGTTAATCAGTCACTCAAGCCAAGTACAAGATAG